>CM026569.1:36611977-36620725 GCA_015143295.1 Tetracentron sinense | reverse complement strand
CGAAGGGGCCCAAAGCAAGCCGCTCAGGAATTAGACTGATGCACCTTTATGAGCATCGAAGTCAATCCATCATCGCGGAGGCCCAAAGCAAAGCTGCTCCGGAAAGAGACTGATGCACCTTTATGAGCAAGGCACTAGGGTGGGGACCAACAATGGCGAATGTGAAAGCATGGTTGGTGGTTGGTGAAACATAAACAAGGCAAATCCCAACCAAGACATGGGCAGCCCAAACAATGCCAAGGCTTGGGCATGTGCAACTAGGCCAAAGCCAAGCAAGACACAGTAGATATGCTATACTTAGGCAAGGCAGCTTGTGCAACAAGACCAACTCCAGAGCATTACTTAGGCAACCTAATCAAGGCCAAGAAAACATGGCATGTGTAAGTGAGTTCAAGGGGAAGGATGTTGCTACATGACCATGGCAAAGGCAAAGGCAAAGGCAAGGGGAAGGGGGGGGGGGGGGGGGGGGGGGGGGGGGGGGGGGGGGAGGGGAATCGGATCAGGAACCCAACCAACAATGTGAAAAGGAACGGGCGTCAATGGTTAGCTGTACAAACAGGTAGCCCACCAACGCACACGAACCAAGAGCCACTCATGCACGATCACGTCTTGCAAGCCTATGCCTCAGTCAACGAACTGCGACTCACCAAACTTTTCAGTAAGGCAAAAACACAGAAACACCAAACCGAGGAATTACAAGCAATCCGCTTAGTGCGTACGTATAAGCCATCGTACCCTTCTTGCCTTAAGCCCAAACAAGCCGCTCAAGAGACTGATGCACCTTTATGAGCATCGAAGTCAATCCATCATCGCGGGGGCCCAAAGTTAGCTGTGCTCCGGAAAGAGACTGATGCACCTTTACGAGCATCGAAGTCATTCCATCATCGCAGGGGCCCAAAGTAAGCTGCTCCGGAAAGAGACTGATGCACCGTTACGAGCATCGAAGTCAATCCATCATCGCAGGGGCCCAAAGCAAGCCGCTCAGGAAGGAGACTGATGCACCTTTATGAGCATCGAAGTCAATCCATCATCGCGGAGGCCTAAAGCAAATTGCTCCGGAAAGAGACTGATGCACCTTTATGAGCATCGAAGTCACAATCCATCATCGCGGAGGCCCCAAACATGCCGCTCAGGAAAGAGACTGATGCACCTTTATGAGCATCGAAGTCAATCCATCATCGCGGAGGCCCCAAACATGCCGCTCAGGAAAGAGACTGATGCACCTTTATGAGCATCGAAGTCAATCCATCATCGTGGGGGCCCAAAGCATGCCGATAAGCTCACCCTGTTCATTCTGGTTGCCCAACATGTTGCATCAAGGTACATGGTTATGTTGCATCAAGCTCTCAGCCAGGTTGCAACAGGGTGCTCGGCCATGTTGCATCAGGGTGCTCCGTCATGTTGCATCAAGGTGCTGAGCAATCTTGCATCAGGGTGCTCAGCAATGTTGCTTCAGGGTGCTTAGAGAGGTTGCATCAGGGTGCCCAACAATGTTGCATCAGGCTCAAGGCCATGTTGCATCAAGGTGCTCAGTCGTGTTGCATCAAGGTGCTCAGCAATCTTGCATAAGGGTGCTCAGCAATGTTGCTTCAGGGTGCTCAGACAGGTTGCATCAGGGTGCCCAGCAATGTTGCATCAGGCTCAAGGCCATGTTGCATCAGGGTGCTCGGTCATTTTGCATCAGGGTGCCCAGTCATGTTGCTTCAGGCTCTCAGCCATGTTGCAACAGGGTGCCCAATAATGTTGCATCAGGCTCTCGGCCATGTTGCATCAGGGTGCCCGGCCATGTTGCATCAAGGTGCTCAGTCGTGTTGCATCAAGGTGCTCAGCAATGTTGCATAAGGGTGCTCAGCAATGTTGCTTCAGGGTGCTCAGACAGGTTGCATCAGGGTGCCCAGCAATGTTGCATCAGGCTCAAGGCCATGTTGCATCAGGGTGCTCGGTCATTTTGCTTCAGGGTGCCCAGTCATGTTGCATCAGGCTCTCAGCCATGTTGCATCAGGGTGTCCAATAATGTTGCATCAGGCTCTCGGCCATGTTGCATCAGGGTACCCAGCCATGTTGCATCAGGGTGCCCAGCAATGTTGCATCAGGATGCTCGGCCATGTTGCATCAGGCTCTCGGCCATGTGGCATCAGGATGCTCGGTCATGTCCCAACAGGCTCTCGGCCATGTGGCATCAGGATGCTCGGTCATGTCCCAACAGGCTCTCGGCCATGTTGCATCAGGATGCTCGGTCATGTCGCAACAGGCTCCCGGCCATGATGCATCAGGATGCTCGGTCATGTCCCAACAGGCTCTCGGCCATGATGCATCAGGATGCTCGGTCATGTCGCAACAGGCTCCTGGTCATGATGCATCAGGATGCTCGGTCATGATGCATCAGTGTGCTCGCTGATGTTGCAACAGGATGCTCGGTCATATCGCAACAGGCTCTCGGCCATGATGCATCAGGATGCTCGGTCATGTCGCAACAGGCTCCCGACCATGTTGCATCAGGATGCTCGGTCATGTCGCAACAGGCTCTCGGCCATGATGCATCAGGATGCTCGGTCATGTCGCAACAGGCTCCCGGGCAGGGTCTCGGCCATGTTGCATCAGGCTCCCGGGAAGGGTCACGGCCATGTTGCACCAGGCTACCGGGCAAGGTCAAGGCCATGTTGCACCAGGCTACCGGGCAGGATCTCGGGCATGTTGCAACAGGCTCCCGGGCAGGGTCTATGCCATTTTGCATCATGTTGCTTGGCTATTTTGCATCATTAGGGGCATCTCGGTCAACCAACAAGGGACATCTAAGCAACGGCCAAGATCTTGTCCTGATCAAGGCTGAATTTCACCGATAAGCTCACTCGGGCATTTCATCGAACACATGGTTGCATACTCGTTTTGGTCAGCTCGGGCAGGTTGGATGCGCACCTCGGGCATTCGAGGTCGAGGAGGAACATCTAAGCATCACAACCAAGCAACCTTCCCTTCGTGACCCACACACTTAGCATCATGTCCCATCGCGTTGCAACATGCTCGGTCAAGCTAGCTGGCCAGCCCAGCAAGGCTTGAGAGCACTACCCCCTCCTCAAGGTGGATGTTAAGCCTTTTACCATGTTCCAGAAGGAAACATCACCCCTGCCGGTGGAGTCATACTGGGGTTTTTTTGAGCAAACCAAGTTGTCCCGAAGATCCAATGGTACCATTGGATGAAGAAAAATAGAGAGCACAATCTCGCACAAGAATTTTTAATTTTCGGATTTTCTGTAATTAATAATTAATTTTTGAATATTTAATACCCGATAAATAGGAAAAATAGTAAACGGTGTCCAAAAATTACGAAGGGAAGGTTTCCCTTGGTAAGGTGAGGAAAAAGCAATAAGGGAGACGATGTTGGCCAGCATGAAATTGGGTCATTCGATTGGGGGATAGGGGCGTGGAAGGTGAAACCGAAACCTAGACATGGGCAGCCCAAACAATGCCGAGGCTTGGGCATGTGCAACTAGGCCAAAGCCAAGCAAGTCATAGTAGATATGCTATACTTAGGCAAGGCAGCTTGTGCAACATGACCAAATCCAAAGCATTACGTAGGCAGCCTAATCAAGGCCAAGCAACATGGCATGTGAAAGTCAATCCAAGGGAAAGGCTGTTGCAACATGAGGGAAGAATGGCAAGACAAAATGGGGAAGAAATTGCATCAGCAAGGCACTAGGGTGGGGACCAACAATGGCGAATGTGAAAGCATGGTTGGTGGTTGGTGAAACATAAACAAGGCAAATCCCAACCAAGACATGGGCAGCCCAAACAATGCCAAGGCTTGGGCATGTGCAACTAGGCCAAAGCCAAGCAAGACACAGTAGATATGCTATACTTAGGCAAGACAGCTTGTGCAACAAGACCAACTCCAGAGCATTACTTAGGCAGCCTAATCAAGGCCAAGAAAACATGGCATGTGTAAGTGAGATCAAGGGGAAGGATGTTGCTACATGACCATGGCAAAGGCAAAGGGAAGGGGGGGGGAGAGAAATCGGATCAGGAACCCAACCAACAATGTGAAAAGGAACGGGCATCAATGGTTAGCTGTACAAACAGGTAGCCCACCAACGCACACGAACCAAGAGCCACTCATGCACGATCACGTCTTGCAAGCCTATGCCTCAGTCAACGAACTGCGACTCACCAAACTTTTCAGAACGGCAAAAACACAGAAACACCAAACCGAGGAATTACAAGCAATCCGCTTAGTGCGTACGTATAAGCCATCGTACCCTTCTTGCCTTAAGCCCAAACAAGCCGCTCAAGAGACTGATGCACCTTTATGAGCATCGAAGTCAATCCATCATCATGGGGGCCCAAAGCAAGCCGCTCAGGAAGGAGACTGATGCACCTTTATGAGCATCGAAGTCAATCCATCATCGCGGGGGCCCAAAGTAAGCTGCTCCGGAAAGAGACTGATGCACCTTTACGAGCATCGAAGTCAATCCATCATCGAAGGGGCCCAAAGCAAGCCGCTCAGGAAGGAGACTGATGCACCTTTATGAGCATCGAAGTCAAATCCATCATCGCGGAGGCCCAAAGCAAAGCTGCTCCGGAAAGAGACTGAGGCACCTTTATGAGCAAGGCACTAAGGTGGGGACCAACAATGGCGAATGTGAAAGCATGGTTGGTGGTTGGTGAAACATAAACAAGGCAAATTCCCAACCAAGACATGGGCAGCCCAAACAATGCCAAGGCTTGGGCATGTGCAACTAGGCCAAAGCCAAGCAAGACACAGTAGATATGCTATACTTAGGCAAGGCAGCTTGTGCAACAAGACCAACTCCAGAGCATTACTTAGGCAACCTAAACAAGGCCAAGAAAACATGGCATGTGTAAGTGAGTTCAAGGGGAATACTGTTGCTACATGACCATGGCAAAGGCAAAGGGAAGGGGAAGGGGAAGGGAAGGGGAAGGGGAAGGGGAAGGGGAAGGGGAAGGGGGGGAAGATGGGGGGGGGGGGGGGAGAAATCGGATCAGGAACCCAACCAACAATGTGAAAAGGAACGGGCGTCAATGGTTAGCTGTACAAACAGGTAGCCCACCAACGCACACGAACCAAGAGCCACTCATGCACGATCACGTCTTGCAAGCCTATGCCTCAATCAACGAACTGCGACTCACCAAACTTTTCAGTAAGGCAAAAACACAGAAACACCAAACCGAGGAATTACAAGCAATCCGCTTAGTGCGTACGTATAAGCCATCGTACCCTTCTTATCTTAAGCCCAAACAAGCCGCTCAAGAGACTGATGCACCTTTATGAGCATCGAAGTCAATCCATCATCGCGGGGGACCAAAGTTAGCTGTGCTCCGGAAAGAGACTGATGCACCTTTACGAGCATCGAAGTCATTCCATCATCGCGGGGGCCCAAAGTAAGCTGCTCCGGAAAGAGACTGATGTACCTTTACGAGCATCGAAGTCAATCCATCATCGCAGGGGCCCAAAGCAAGCCGCTCAGGAAGGAGACTGATGCACCTTTATGAGCATCGAAGTCAATCCATCATCGCGAAGGCCCAAAGCAAGTTGCTCCGGAAAGAGACTGATGCACCTTTATGAGCATCGAAGTCAATCCATCATCGCGAAGGCCCAAAGCAAGTTGCTCCGGAAAGAGACTGATGCACCTTTATGAGCATCGAAGTCAATCCATCATCGCGGAGGCCCCAAACATGCCGCTCAGGAAAGAGACTGATGCACCTTTATGAGCATCGAAGTCATTCCATCATCGCGGGGGCCCAAAGTAAGCTGCTCCGGAAAGAGACTGATGCACCTTTACGAGCATCGAAGTCAATCCATCATCGCAGGGGCCCAAAGCAAGCCGCTCAGGAAGGAGACTGATGCACCTTTATGAGCATCGAAGTCAATCCATCATCGCGAAGGCCCAAAGCAAGTTGCTCCGGAAAGAGACTGATGCACCTTTATGAGCATCGAAGTCAATCCATCATCGCGAAGGCCCAAAGCAAGTTGCTCCGGAAAGAGACTGATGCACCTTTATGAGCATCGAAGTCAATCCATCATCGCGGGGGCCCAAAGTTAGCTGTGCTCCGGAAAGAGACTGATGCACCTTTACGAGCATCGAAGTCATTCCATCATCGCGGGGGCCCAAAGTAAGCTGCTCCGGAAAGAGACTGATGCACCTTTACGAGCATCGAAGTCAATCCATCATCGCAGGGGCCCAAAGCAAGCCGCTCAGGAAGGAGACTGATGCACCTTTATGAGCATCGAAGTCAATCCATCATCGCGAAGGCCCAAAGCAAGTTGCTCCGGAAAGAGACTGATGCACCTTTATGAGCATCGAAGTCAATCCATCATCGCGAAGGCCCAAAGCAAGTTGCTCCGGAAAGAGACTGATGCACCTTTATGAGCATCGAAGTCAATCCATCATCGCGGAGGCCCCAAACATGCCGCTCAGGAAAGAGACTGATGCACCTTTATGAGCATCGAAGTCAATCCATCATCGCGGGGGCCCAAAGCATGCCGATAAGCTCACCCTGTTCATTCTGGTTGCCCAACATGTTGCATCAAGGTACATGGTTATGTTGCATCAAGCTCTCAGCCAGGTTGCAACAGGGTGCTCGGCCATGTTGCATCAGGGTGCTCCGTCATGTTGCATCAAGGTGCTCAGCAATCTTGCATCAGGGTGTTCAGCAATGTTGCTTCAGGGTGCTTAGGGAGGTTGCATCAGGGTGCCCAACAATGTTGCATCAGGCTCGAGGCCATGTTGCATCAAGGTGCTCAGTCGTGTTGCATCAAGGTGCTCAGCAATCTTGCATAAGGGTGCTCAGCAATGTTGCTTCAGGGTGCTCAGACAGGTTGCATCAGGGTGCCCAGCAATGTTGCATCAGGCTCAAGGCCATGTTGCATCAGGGTGCTCGGTCATTTTGCTTCAGGGTGCCCAGTCATGTTGCTTCAGGCTCTCAGCCATGTTGCATCAGGGTGCCCAATAATGTTGCATCAGGCTCCCGGCCATGCTGCATCAGGGTGCCCGGCCATGTTGCATCAGGGTGCCCGGCCATGTTGCATCAGGGTGCCCAGTAATGTTGCATCAGGCTCTCGGCCATGTTGCATCGGGGTTCCCGGTCATGTTGCATCAGGGTGCCCAGCAATGTTGCATCAGGATGCTCGGCCATGTCCCATCAGGCTCTCGGCCATGATGCATCAGGATGCTCGGTCATGTCCCAACAGGCTCTCGGCCATGTATCATCAGGATGCTCGGTCATGTCCCAACAGGCTCTCGGCCATGTTGCATCAGGATGCTCGGTCATGTCGCAACAGGCTCCCGGCCATGATGCATCAGGATGCTCGGTCATGTCGCAACAGGCTCCCGGCCATGATGCATCAGGATGCTCGGTCATGTCGCAACAGGCTCCCGGTCATGATGCATCAGGATGCTCGGTCATGTCCCAACAGGCTCTCGGCCATGTAGTATCAGGATGCTCGGTCATGTCGCAACAGGCTCCCGGCCATGATGCATCAGGATGCTCGGTCATGTCCCAACAGGCTCTCGGTCATGATGCATCAGGATGCTCGGTCATGTCGCAACAGGCTCCCGGTCATGATGCATCAGGATGCTCGGTCATGATGCATCAGGGTGCTCGGTGATGTTGCAACAGGGTGCTCGGTGATGTTGCAACAGGATGCTCGGTCATATCGCAACAGGCTCTCGGCCATGATGCATCAGGATGCTCGGTCATGTCGCAACAGGCTCCCGACCATGTTGCATCAGGATGCTCGGTCATGTCGCAACAGGCTCTCGGCCATGATGCATCAGGATGCTCGGTCATGTCGCAACAGGTTCTCGGCCATGATGCATCAGGATGCTCGGTCATGTCGCAACACATGGTTGCATACTCGTTTTGGTCAGCTCGGGCAGGTTGGATGCACACCTCGGGCATTCGAGGTCGAGGGGGAACATCTAAGCATCACAACCAAGCAACCTTCCCTTCGTGACCCACACACTTAGCATCATTTTCCATCACGTTGCAACATGCTCGGTCAAGCTAGCTGGCCAGCCCAGCAAGGCTTGAGAGCACTACCCCCTCCTCAAGGTGGATGTTAAGCCTTTTACCATGTTCCAGAAGGAAACATCACCCCTGCCGGTGGAGTCATACTGGGGTTTTTTTGAGCAAACCAAGTTGTCCCGAAGATCCAATGGCACCATTGGATGAAGAAAAATAGAGAGCACAATCTCGCACAAGAATTTTTAATTTTCGGATTTTCTGTAATTAATAATTAATTTTTGAATATTTAATACCCGATAAATAGGAAAAAGAGTCAACGGTGTCCAACAATTACGAAACTTCACTGGAACATGTAAGAATAATAGTTAGGATTTTAGAAAATGTTTTGGGTCTCAAAAGGAGTCTTAAAATAAGGTTTTGATTTTTTCTTGTGAAAATGGGGAAATTAGCGATAATTGGGAAACAATGATACAAAAGATAGTAGAAATGGGTTATGATTGATGAAAGCACAATAGAAATGTTTGAGAATACTAATTTGAGAGTCTTTCTAATTTTTGGGACTCGATATGCATTTAAAATGAATTATTTTCATTTTTCAAGTAAGAAATGCGATAAATAGTAAGAAAAGGTATTTAAAATTAGGAAACTCTTTATAATGCCAAAGATAACCTACAAATCAATGACAAAGTAAGAAAATTAGTTTGAAACTTATATATGTTGTTTTGATGCCCCCAAATGCCGAGGATCTTGTAGGCATGGCAACAA
>CM026569.1:34938443-35279389 GCA_015143295.1 Tetracentron sinense | reverse complement strand
CTGACATCTCTTTTTAGTTGAGGCTAATAGTATCGTTCCTAAACTTGGTCTATAGTCTTGTCTCGCCCTAGGTGACCTCCTAGTTCACCCCTATGAAGTTTTGTAACATGTTCTCATAGAGAATTTTTGGGCAAACATAAACGATTTCCTTAAAAAGGTAACCATCAAGGATATTAAACTCGCCAGGCCCTAGCTGCCCTGTCATGCACTTTGCCCATTTTTCCTTGAAGTTTTCATCATCTACATACAACTCCTTCAAATATTCAAACCCCACAATCTCAGTTCTTAAGGTGAAAAGTAGAAAGGCCCTCCTGCTCAAAGCATCGACTACTTTGTTCTATTGTCCAGACTTATGCTTCAATACAAAAGTAAGGTCCTTCATAAAAGAGATTCACCTAGCTTCGGTCAATTTTGGCTCTGGAGGTGCAAGTTAGTGAAATTTTAGGTGTATGTTCGCAAGTATTTTGAGATCGTGTTGCTAGGGTTTCATGGAAAACCCTAGGGTTGCCGGTAGCGTGGAGGGAGATCCCTCCTCCTCTCAACCGCCTGATCCTTCTCTTTCTTTTGATGCAATAGTTGGAAAACCCCCTAACCCCTCGGTGGCTCCTCCTTCTTCCATCTCGCTCAAAAAACCTGCTTCTTTCCAGGGAGAACCTGGGATTTTCTTCTTTGAGGAAGAATCTTCATCTTGTTGTCCCTCATCGTCTATCTCTGGTTGCAAAATGCTCTTATGGTCGTCCTTCATTAGATGCTATAAAGATTCACATGAAGAAATCAGAAAACATCCGGTTGGCTTTCTTTGTTGGGATCTTATATTCAAGGCTAGAAGAAGACTTCCTTATGATCTAGTTCAAAGAAGTTATCTCTATAAATAGTCTTTTGTTTCGATTTTTCAAATGACGTCATCTTTCTTATCAAGTGTAGAACCCTCTATTGTTCCGATCTGGGTGAGCTTCACAAACCTGCCTCTCCATCTTTTCAATGACTCATCCCTTAGATCTATAGGAAGCATCTTCGGTAAGGTTTAAAACTTGATGGAGCTACTAAATCCTTCTCCAGACCAAGTGTTGCTAAAGCTTGCATCGAAATAGATCTCCTCAAGAATAACCCAGATCGTTTCTGATTGGGACTAGGGGATCATGGATGCTGGCAATCTGTTTAGTATGAAAAGAAATTTATGTTTTGTGTTAAGTGCAAGAAATTGGGTCATGATGAGAAGATATGTTCAGTGGGAATAAAGGGCAGAAATAAGAATAGAAACCTAGTTCATCAGGAGGCTGAAGAAGGTGAGGTCAAGAATTCATCCAAGCAATGGGTAGTGAAAAAATCTGCTACCAATCCGCATAATGAAGAAGTCTCCAATAATGAAACTACTACTCAGAATATACAAAATTGTCCTCACCAAGAACGCACTAAAGACCTTCTTCCTCGATCAGGTGATCATCTAAACTCTTTTTCTTTAATTATGGATATGGAGAAAGGTAAGACATATCCTCTATTTCAACAAGATCAACATACAACAACCTTCGTTGCCCCTCTCTGGTTTGAACCTTTTGAATGCTTCTATCGAATATCAGACAGAATATTTAGATCAATCTGTGAATCATAGAGAAAGTAATAAGAATTTTTCTGGAAAAATAATAGAGATCAATGGGAAAGATTTTGGTTCGGATGAGGAATGGCTTCATCCTGCTCATTCGGATGCTGATTCCTTTTTTAAGAATTATAGTTTTAGTTTAAATGATAAATCTATGGATGAACCTATTATGACTAATAAAAACTTGGATAATTTGAATACTCTTTCTAATGCTGATCTTCGAGGACTTTGTCTTAATGACAATAGACATAATAGACCTAGTTTTCTTCATTCTCCGCATTATCGCATGTGGATGCAGTTGATTTGAGCCATAGAAGGATCATCCCCTCATATGGATAGCCTTAATCCGGTTAATATTTTATGGGAGCACTCTTAATCTCTAGAATATCACGTTGGCTTTGATCCTTGTTTGATAAAAAAAAATACAGAATCTTTTAAGGTAGAAGGGAAAAAATTCTCCTAAAGATTACTAAAATCTGAAATATTCAACAATTACCAATTTGTAGCATCAAAGAATAAATCAAAAAAAAAAAAAGTTGTGCTTTCCTCGGATAGAATTACTCAATCTAGAACCACGGTTCTTTCTTTGGCTACTAACTCCATTAATGATATTAATGAATAATTTTCTTTTTTGGGATATTCGAGGAATAAGCAATTTAGCTTCTAAGACTAGATTAAAGCAATTAATTTCTTCTAAAATATCTTACTTATTGCTATTATGGAACCCAAAAAAAATTTTGATTCTCTGCATGATGTTTGCTCTTTTATTGGTATGGAAAACCATCTTGATTCTCAATTTTTTCACCCTAAGATATGGTTGTTTTGGAAAAGTCACTTACAAGTTTCTTTTGTTTCTTCTACTGATCAAATGATTATTGTTGATGTCTCTTATTTTGGTATTTCTTCTATTAGATGTGCTTTCATTTATTGTAACAACCCCAAAATCCTATAAGATTAAAATAGGACTTTGGAATCGTCACACCTCCTTAAACCTGCTTAAAATCCATGCATATAAGGCATACTAAAACATCTACAAAACCGAGAATAATAAAATTTCCATAAAACCAAACCATCCATATATAAAATGAATTAACCACCCTGTACAACCTATGACCAATACTAACTTTACCCACAATTAGATCATAATGAACCCCATAATATGATTTAGACTTAAGCAACATCAAAAACCTGAAAGTATCAAGTACTTAATACAATCCTTTAATACAATAGAAATTTAACAATATGCAAAAGGAACTGTCTAAGTCCACTCCTCTTGGAAATTACCTACTCTCTTTTTCTCATACCACTTCTTTAACCTAAGACTCAGTGGCTCGCTTTGGCTCCCAACTTGTCAACAATAACAGGTCGATTGAGCATTGACAACGCTCAGCGGGTATCCAGTTTAATTAAAAATAGCAATAACTCATGCTCATAACCAATATCAAATTCATGCAACAGTTACAAAATCAATAACATATTCATATGACCCATGACAGGTTCATATGACATTTATATAATCCATGACAGGTTCATATAACATAATCCATAACAGGTTCATATAACATTTATATAATCGATAATAGGTTTATATAACATAATTCATAACAAGTTCATATGACATTTGCATAATCAGAGTGCGGAAAAATATGCGAGTTTATCATGACATGTTTTATTGCCCCTATAATTTCATATTCATGATTCAGTATTTGCAATTCAGTATCAATGTCAGTCAACGCATGATAAGTTTCATATTCATATTTTGGTACTTATAATTCAGTTTCAATGTCTGATAATGCATGATAAGTTCTATATTTATGTTTCAGTACTTGTAGATCAGTTTCAATATCTGACAACGCATGATAAGTTCTGACAACGCATCATAAATCGACAACGCATGATAAGATCGACAACACATGACAAAATCAATGTTCATAATTTAATATTCTTATCTGACAAACATGATAAGTTCTGACAAAACATGATAAGTTTCGACAATGCATGATAAGTTCAATGTTCCTATCATCACCTTGACTCATGTACTTGTGAGAATCTTAGAATTAGGAGATAACATGCTTATGAGATGCTTATGCTTATGAGTCATTGAGCAACTTATTCAGATCATGCACTTATTCAGATCCCTCATTGGGCTTATTTAGTCTATCAGGCGTATGCAATACTTATGTTTGTGGTCCACATGTGTGACTTGTGAAGCTTTTATCTTAACATACACGTGAGTTTGTGCATAAGTGTCGCAATTAACATTCGAATTGGTCACCACTTAGATTCCAATCTTCCACCATGGAAATTCCACTATACTGTCGCATACCATATAGTTAGAGAATTCCTGGTTTGGAAGCCCTTCCTCTAAGCTTTGGCCTACCCGAATATCAATCACCATATGATATAGATAGACATAATTTAACATTCGTGATTAATATTCGAACTCGGTCATCGCCTAGACTTCAGTCTTTTGCCAAAAAACTCCGCTAGGTTACATCTCCCTAGTTAGAGGATCCCGACCTAGAGGACTTTCTCTAGGCTTTGGCCTATCCGAATGTCGATCACTGTACAAGTATAAATAGGATATAATTTAGCATACGAGTGTTTAGGGCATAATTTACATAGTTATAGTAAACAATAACTTTCCATGATTTCACGATTCTCTTAACCAACTTCATAGTAAACCTTTATCCCCTTTCCCTCATTCATAGGACATCATAATAGTAGAAACATACTTAATAGAATTTACAACCCCAAGTAAAACCCCTATGTTATATAAATAGCACATAATTTAGCATGATAAATCATAATATCCCATTAGCTTAGTTTCTCAATTCTTAATAACATCATATTTAACATTGAAAACACTTTCAAGCATTTTTAAAAACACTTTATGTGTATTTATTATGTGTACATTACCTTTTCCCATTTTTTCATCATACAATAGCCATTCACATAATCCATGAGCATCAAATTCAAGCTCAACCTCACTCCATGCATCCATAATCATCCCTTTACAATTTTAGCCCATCCACCAATATTCCCATACATCCATAACCCATAAAGCATAACCCATAATCCAATTTAAGCTTCTAACATACAAATTCATCTATATCCTTACTTAAACATGCAATGTCCCATACAAATTCATCGTTTATCATACTTAATCAATAAACATATTAATACAAGGTTTAGATTAGAGCAGATATTGACCATTCATACATAATGGAGCTTGTATCACATACAAAACCCTCATTTCAAAAGTAAAATATATCATTAATGCTTATTATTTACTCATTTTACATAATCATGTAATACCCTTGATAACTCATAAACATTCTTATTTAAACATGTAAAACATTTACTAAGGTTAGAATAGAAAGGATATCGACCTTAGGGATCTTTCCCTTGGATCCAAATCACTCCCAAGAAGATTTGAGGAAAATCTCCAAGCTTTCCTTGCAATTTCTAAGCTATTTCCTTCTTCTCCAAGAAATTTCTCCCTCAAAACTCTAGGTTTCCTCTTCTCCTTTGCCAAATTAGGTTAGAAATGGTTTAGAACTCTAAAACCTTTGAAATAGGCGCGAGTGCGATTGATAGCACCTATGGTGCGATCTATCACACTTAGAACTGAGAGACCCCAGAACTCGACTGAATGCGATTGATCGCACTTGCTTTGCGATCGATCGCAGCCCTTTTCCTCCGCTTTAGTATTTTAATCATAACTTTTGACTCGTTTATTGGATTTTGACAATCCAACTTGAGTTGGACTTTTCATTCAAAGGAGAACAATTTTGTCTCTAATGGATCAATCCTAATTTTGAGTTTTTAATGGTCTAAATGGGTTCTAAAATTAACCATTCTAGAATTTCAACAGATAAAACATTAGAAAACCTACTTTTGACTTAGCTTAGACTCAAAATTTGAAAAAACATTAAACATGAACCTCGAAGAGGGTTCCAATACCTTTTTAATGGCTCAAGAATCACTTGATTCTGATAAATGGTGACAAAACTAGAGCTTCCTAAAGTTAAGGGTATGTTAAGGTATCCCTTTCTTTATAACTTTGATTAAGCCTTGATCACACCACACCAATTAGATATAAATACATACACATTAAAACATCACGAAGACTATTATACCCATAATACTTGCATTAAAGACATAAAAAAGATTCAGGTCTCTACATTTATGCTAAATGCACTTGTAGGGATCGTCTCTCTCTTTGGGAAGATCTATGTGCTAGTCTCTCTTCCTTTGCAGGTTCTTTTTCATTGGGGGAGACTTTAATGTTATTTCTAGCTCTGATGAGAAGTTGGAAGGAAGGGATGTTAATATTGACTCCCTGACTGACTTTAACAATATGATTAATGAATTGGGTTTGATGGATGCTGGTTATATTGAGAATAAATTCACGTGGTATAATAATCAGGAGGGATCGAATCTTATATCTGGTCGATTAGATCGTGCTCTTTAAGCCCTAAGTGAAGTCTAAATTTCTCTCATACTACTGTCACTAATCTAACTAGGTTAGTTTCTAACCACTCTCCTCTTCTGCTTGGGTTTGGTAATGTTAATGATTGGATCCTTCATCTTTCAAATTTCAACAGATGTGGATCCATCATTTTGATTTCCATAGGGTTGTTTTTGATTCATGGGATATTCCTATTTTTGCTAACCCTTATGGCCTTCTTTTTAAAGCTTAAAACACTTAAATTTTTCTAAAAAGTTGGAATAAGAATGTTTTGGAAATATCTTTCAAAGAAATAAAGACTTTGAATTTAAATTAGTTGCCTTGAGGAAGATATTCAAATTTCCTGGGCCAAAGAGAAAGTCTCTCAATTAAATCATCTCAATTAAAGATGAGCTGCAAACTGTCCTTTGACATGAAGAGATTTTCTAGGCCAAAAATTCAAAATTAAATGGCTTCAAGAAGGGGACAATAATACCAAAATTTTTCATATGGTTTCCAACTCCGAAGGTGTAAAAATTGCATTTCTCGGATTCAAGATCCTCAAGGTAATTGGCCAAAATCGAGAGAGGATATTAGTATTGCAGCTGTATCTTACTTTAAAAATCTTTTATCCTCTTATAATTGCTTAGTTGATCAAAACCATATTAATTATATTCATTGTCTTGTTTCGGAAGATGATAATAATTCTATTTCTATCTCCCCTTCATTGGATGAAATTAAGAATGTTGTTTTCAGTATGTCTGCAGATAGTGCAATCAGCCCGGATGGTTTTTCGGGCAATTTTTATTAGTCATGCTAGGATATTATTAAGGATGATCTCTTAAGTGCTATCTTATATTTTTGCTTATGTAGTCATTCCAAAAGCTATTAATGCTACTGCGATTGCTCTAATTCCTAAATGTAGTTCTCCTTTGTCTTTTTCTGATTTCAGACCTATTGACCTATGCAATTTTATTTATAAGATCATATCCCACTTAATATCTGATCGGATTGGTTTTTTTACTTACTAACATTAATGTTTCTGATGAGTAGAGTGGTTTTGTGAAGGGTAGGAATATTATCAATTATATTAACATAGCTCAAGAGACAGTTCAGGATATTGATAGATCGACTCCAGGAGGCAATATCATTTAAAATCTTGACATGACAAAGGCCTATGATCATATGGAATGGAACTTAATAATTGTAGTGCTCCGTAAGATGGGCTTCCCTTATGCAATCACTAGATTGATTCAAGGTTGTCTTTTTAACCAATCATTTTCTATCATTATTAATGGTAGTCTCCATTTTTTATTTCAAAGTTTGCGTTGTCATGACCTGACTTAAACTTAACATTTCATTAATTAAAATTTAAGAGTAAATCCGTCAGTACGATCATTTTCTCTTATAATGCGGAAGCATAAAATACCAAGGGAATTTAAAATCTTTAAACCATTCTTTATCGATACGCAATTAATATCATATCATGTCCTTATTAAAATTAAGGTTTACATAGCCAATTTAATTACATCAAAATGATCAAATAACATAACAAAATATAGAAGCATAATTAAAAGCGACTTGGTCCTTCCTTGAACATCACTTTCAAGTTATTCTTTCACTGCTTATCTGGCGACATAAAAGGTCAGTGAGCAATGAAGTCCAATAAGAATATTCAATAATATCATGCTAAATAACAAGTTAGAATAAGCATAACATAATGAAACTCTTTTTACCAGAATATAATATTAAAACTTGTAATATTACTTTCAACATTTCTTTTAAGCATCTTTTACTTGGATTCGGTTTATCTTAACTCTGTCTCTCAAGATGATCGACGAAAGGTACACCTCTTTAGACTCATTCCGTCTTGGAGTTTAACCCCTCATGAAGTATTTCATTTGGTCTTGGAGCCATCATTAACCCCTCATGAACTATTGCCGAATGGTCTTCCTTTACCTTGCCATTGTCTTGAGACCTTTTTAAGATAAACATTCTTTATCTTTCTTTTATCTTTTCAGACTTATCTTAGTCCTGCCTCTCAAGATGATCACTGAAAGGTACACCTCTTTATACTCATTCCATCTTGTAGTTTAATCTCTCATGAAGTATTTCATTTCGTCTTGGAGCTATCATTAACTCCTCAAAAAGTATTGTCGAACGACATTCCTTTACCTCGTCACTAATTTGAGGGCCTTTTAAGATAAACTTTCTTTATCTTTCTTTATCTTTTTATTTTTCCGACTTATCTTAGTTTTGCCTCTCAAGATAATCACTGAAAGGCACACCTCTTTAGACTCATTCCATCTTGGAGTTTAACCGCTCATGAAGTATTTCATTTTATCATGGAGCCATCATTAACTCCTCATGAAGTAATGTTGAACGGCTTTCCTTTACCTCGCCACTATCTTGAGGCCTTTTAAGATAAGTGTATTTATCTTTTCCTTACCTTCTCATTAAAACATTATAAGATAATATTTGCATATACATCATAACATTATGATTATATAATTTCATTTCTAATTATCTTTATTATAGCTATTTCATAACTATAATTTCATAACTTAGAATAATCATTTTCCTTATTTTAATTACATCCATTTCCTTATCATATTTTCAGAATGTAATATATGCATAAAACATAGCACACTATTATAGTATCATCACTCTATATTTCTAATGCATTAACATAGCATTATCTTACTATTTTTCTGCATTTTAACATAGCATTATTATATTATTTTCCAGCATTTCCAATATAGTATTATTATACTATTTTCCAGAATGTAGTAGAATATACATTACTTCATCATTACCTTCATTCTAAAATACCATTTAGAATGATATCACCGAATATCACTTACTTATTTCATCTTATTTTAAAAATACTTGTCTTTACTAACCTTCATTCTAAATCCCTATTTAGAATAATATTACCGAAATCACTTACTCTTTTTTCTTCGAATCTGAAATCGAGTCGACCGACACTATCTCCTTTTTCTTTCTTTCTCCTTTCTTTCTTTCTCTCTCTCTGTCTATTCTCTCATGGCTTGGGCGCCAACTTAGAGTGAGCCTCATGGGTGGGCGTGTGAGTATTTATAACGTACGAGGTCCACTCCTTTAATAGATACACTTTAATTACTTGATGCCTATAAATAGTAATTCATAAGATAGATTCATGAATTCTCTTAATTAATGTACCTTATTTAACAAATTCATGTTTTAGGTTCATGAACTCTATTAACTTATGCATCTTATTTATTACATTCATGGTTTAGATTCATGAATTCTATAACTATTCACATAGTTACCTTAAGTAGTTAGTGTGAACACAATCCAATAGCCAATGGGTTTGGGCGTGAGGTAGTGTTCATGCACTTAGAAAAGACCTTCATCTTGATTCTTCTCTAGGTTTATACATACTATATTAATCTTCCTTAGTGCATAATTATGTGATATTTTTGACATACACCCCATCTTGGACATTTTCCACTAGAGGTACTTGTCATCTTTTAACTCATAATTAATTCCCATATTACTCATAGATGGGTTCATGCTGCTAACCAAGGTCATTCATGCATGTATCTTATTTCAGAATTTACTCAATCAAAGTGAATCACATAACACATGGTTTAACCATGGTTGGGCGTGTGGATTTGTCTCTCTTTTCCAAGATTTTCTCTTGATTGTAATAACTCTTAATTCATGCATGAGCAAGGGTTAAGTATCTAATTTGATACATCTAAATGCAACGTCCAAGGGTGGAGTTCTAATTTATGAGATCTTTGACTTATCATCTTAAGGTTAATCTTTAACCTTAGTTAATCTTCTAACCTTAGTTAGTCTTGGACGTCCCCTTGTAGTGTTGACCTGTGGCACTTGTCACATATTCCAATCTTAGTTCATGATCAACTTATTATTAACTTCATCATAGATTCATGATTAACTCTACTAGTTATACTAATCCATGATCAACTCATCATTAACTTCATCATAGATTCTCCCCTTAAACATTTGGACATCTTCCTTAGGATGTTGCTATGTGGCACTTGCCATATGTCATGATCTTAGCCATTGTCTCCTCTTTATTATATACATGTCTTAATATTGAGTTTAATATATAGTATATACCCTTATACTATAAACAATATTTACCCTTAATAAATTATATGCTTAAGTGGTAATAAGAATTACCAAATATTCAACCGTCTATTGAATATATATATATAATATTTTTATTTTAAAAATATTCAGGTCCTCACATTCTCCCCTTCTTAAAGGAATTTTTTCCTCAAAATTTAAAATCATACCTGATCATTCAAACAATTGGGGATACTTCTCCTTGTTCTCGGTCTCGTGCTCCCAAAGTGCCTCCTCTTGACTGTGATATTGCTTTAAAAATTTTACTACTGGAATTTTCTGGTTTCACAACACTTACTCCTTATGATCAAGAATTTTTATGGATCTTTTTTTGTATCATTCCACCTATAATTTAACTTTAAATCATGGTATATCTTTGTACTCCCTGGATGTATAGCATATCGAGACTTATGAGCTTCATCTAATAACTCATTTTTCAACTACGTATTTCTTGACACATATAATCGATTTTGAAAATTTTAGAATCTCATCTGCCGAAACTTTGAAATCATTAAATTGACCTTCCTGGATTTTATCCTTCAGTGTTATTAATTCAGTATCTCGAGCTTGTGTTTCCTTAATTTTCTGTATTAATTCAAATTGAACTTGACTATTAACCAACACTGACTTTGATCTTTTTCCCCAACATTCAAATCCCAATTCTAAAATTCTTTAATCACTTTACACATCCCCATTCTAATACTTGCCAATGATCCAACTGTTTTCCACCTCAGTGCATCAACAACGATAATTTCTTTAACAATAGATACTAGATTATATAGTAGTAGTCTTTCAAGAACTCAATCTATCTTCCTTGTCACATATTGAGTTCTTTTGGAGAAAATAAATACCTCTAACTTTTGTGATTGGTGAATACTACCATCTTTTCCCCAAATAATTAATGTCTCTAAATTGCTAACAACTCAATCCTTTTGTAGGACGTATCATAATAAACTTCATAAAATCCCTTTCTCGAGGGAACTATTAAAATTGGAGTTGTAGTCAATTGATTATTTAATTCTTGGAAACTCTTTTCTCTTGATGGTGACCACTCAAATTTGATATTTTTCTTTGTCAATTCAATTAACGGAGCAACTAACCTTGAGAATTCATCAACGAATCTCTACTAATAACTTGCTAGACTTACAAAACATCGAATCTCCGTGACATTAGTTGGCCTTTCTCACTCCGTTACTTCCTTAATCTTGGATGGATCCACTGAAATTCCATCACTGGATACTCTGTGACCTAAGAAAGATACATTTTCCAGTCAAAATTTGCACTTCAAGAATTTAGCGAATAATTGATTTTCCTTCAAAGTCTGGAGTGTAATCTTAGGGTGTTTTCGATATCGGGCTTGTTCCTGGAATAATGTCTATCAAAAAATCAATCTCCCAAATTGGAGCAAGTCCTGGTAATTCGTCAGGAAATATATCTCAAAAAAATCCTTGACTACGAGGGTGTTATAGATCATAAACTCTTCTTCCTTATAAATTCCTTGTATGACAAACTTAAAGATGCTTGGAATCCTAAAGGTTAATGTCCTAGCCTTAAAGTCAACTTACAACATAGTGTTCTAAAATGCAATCCATCCCTAGAATTAGATTAAAATCTTTCATATCTAACACTATGAGATCAACAATCATTTGCACACTATTGATTTGTATAGGACACTGATCGTAGAAGGTTTTGGTACACAAAATCATTCCAGATGGTGTGGTAATTGACATCATGTGCTCTAATGTGTCAGGCTTAATTCTAATATTCGTAGCAAAATGGGAAGACACAAAAGAATGTGTAGAGTCAATGTCTATTAATGATATAGCATGAATTTGAAAAAGAAGCATCTTACCTTCAATAATGTCCTCACATTCCTTGGCTTCTTCTTGAGTAATAGCAAAGACACGACCTTTGCTTCCATCTGTCAATTGCTTTGGTAGCTTTGGACAATTTCTCTTGATATGACCCATCTTGCCACATTGATAACAAGCTCCAGAAATTGCTCGACAATTTTTAGATTTGTGGCCCATCTTACCACAAAGATTACGAATTGGTACTGCCTTCTCAGTATCATTTCCTTGATTGTTCTCTTCAAACTTTCTTTTCTTATTTCCATCTTCTGATGATTTTTTTTCCCAAGTCCATTTGATTGGTTTCTTCCCTTTGCCAAAACCAGGCTTTTGAAATTCCTCATGAACTCTTTCAATCTTCAAAGCCCGATCTAGAATATCTGTAAATGATGAAAATTGTTAAACTGCTAACTTCCCTAGTATTGCAGTCTTCAATCCTTCCTCAAACTTGTCTATTCTCCATTGATCATCTTCCCACCAATCGTGGTGTAAACCTCGAAAGTTCATTAAACTTTTGCTCATACTCACTAATGGTCAAACTTCCTTGCGTTGCCCAGTTAATGGACCCTAGAGGGGGGAGGGGTGATTAGGGTCAATGATAATTAAAAAGTAGTACTAAGTGATTATTGTGGAATTAAAAAGTTAATCACAAAAGCTACTAACAATAACCAGAAATAAATATAAAGAAGGAGAGAGAATGATACCACACACAAGATATGTTATCGGGATTCGACAACTTGCCTATGTCCCCGCCTCTAAGCTTCCCTCTTTAAAGAATTTTCCACGATTCCACTAATCGCACTCTTCTTTATAGGCAGAGAGTAAGCCTTTACAATCATTTTCATAGGCGTAGGATCCAACCTCTTCAGGAGAGAACCCTTTCTCGGATACAAGAAGACCTTTCTTAAATGGTGCAAGAATCTTCAATTCTTGACTTTCAGCTTTTACAGAATTTGTTGGATATAAAATCAGAATTTTGAAAGCTCCTAACTAAGCTAGATGTGAATGGAATACAATGCTAATAATCATTCAAAATTGATTGGAATTGAATGCTCAATGAATGAGGGATTGAGATTCTAGGTATTCAATGTAAAAACAGAGTATTGATTGCTAGAAGATTGTAAGTGATGTATGAATGATTGAACAGTGTTAAATTCATGTTTTCAGTTCATAAATAAGTTCTAGTTATAGTTGAGCATTCAATATGGCCATTGGGACAACATTTAATTCGAGCTAGCCGTTGAAAACTAGCCATTACAGACATTTCCCGCAGGCACTCGTCGACGAGTGAGTCTGGAAACCTTTGGAGTTGTCGACGAGTCCATTGAAATTTTTTAGGGAACTCATCTGTATGAGACCAAAATGATGGGTATTGAGCTTAGACCCATAGGCAATCATAACAACCTTATTTTAATAAGTTTTTAGACCCTTAGAATGATGTCCAAATTATACTAAATCTCCTAGGGTCTTTCTAGGTAAACCTTGAGCAATCTTTTCTAATGTCTTGAAGACTTTACAAGGTCCTAGACATTCTTTAGCTACGATACTAGCTTCATGAGTGATAATCTTCTTTCTAAATTTGTGGAGCTTCACTCTTGATGGATCTTCATGAATTGTCTTGAGTTCTTGAAGCTTTTTCCCTTTAAGTGATTAGAACTTGGACTTTGACCTTAATGACCTTGAGTGGTTGAACTCTTTAATTTCTTCAAAGCTTGTAAGATGAACTTAATATACTTTTTCTCTGAAATTTCACATTCTAAATGGAAATATTAGTATCATAAAGTTCATTCCATTATTCTGTTATCATCTAAATTATTAAGGGTACTTAGAGTTGTAATCTTGAGGCTAACAATTTCCCCCTTTTTGATGATGACATAATAATATGAATGACTTGGGTTAAGCTCCCCCTCAGTATATACATTTTAATAAATTTTGAGGATTGCTCCCCCTTAACATATGCATTACTGTGAAAAAGATCAGAGTATAATAAAGGTCATTGCATTGGAATCAAGAGGAGTTCCATAAAGGATTTTTTTTTATTTTAACATTCATAAACAAAAATTTGGAACCAAGAGAAGTTTCATAAAAGATGAAACATTCACATTTTCTCCCCCTTGGCAACATCAAAAAAATATATACATATAATGGAGAAAAGAAAGTAGATAACTCATGTGTGGAAATGAAAAATAGGATGTCATATATATAGCAAAGAAAGTCTGATTACATGATGGTTCAGTCATTAAATCCCTTAGCAAAAAGTAAGAGGTAAAAAAAAAAAATCCGAAAACAGTTCAAAAAAAAAAGAAAAATAGAAAAGAGTCTTCATCACAACTTCTGCCTCTTGGTTGGTCTGTCAGGCTTGGATGTAGGGTTCCTGGGCTTGGAAGTCTTGGACAAGACTTGAGAAGAATCAGACGAGATCTCAGCTGGTTTCTCTTGAGGTGGCTTTTCAGTCTTGGGTTGAGGCTACTCTTGAGGTTGCTGTGCTTGAGGAGTTTGAGAAGAAGTTGGAATTTCCACAACATTAGGAATAGGTACTAGCTCAAGCTTATTAATGATAAGCAGCATCTTAGAGGCAATTTGATCAACCCTGGCAGCCATCTCTCCAACTACTGGGGCATGGGAATCCAATAGGCCTGCCATGTGCTGAATATAAGTGGCTTGGAAGTTCACAGCCTTCCCCCACACTAGTCAGGTCATCACTGTGCCTGACACTCACAACTGAAGCCTCTATAGCCTTCCTCTCAATCATAGAAATGATGGAGTCCACTCTGTTCTTCCCAATTTGACTGGATATCTCAATTTCAGCTAGCCTGGGCTCGAGCAACTCATCTCTCTGCCTCATCTTAGTCTAAATCATCTCCGTCCTACACTCTAGAGAGGATAACCTATCTTTAGTCTCAGACTGGAACAACAACTGACTCTGCATCAATTCAACCTGGAATTGCTCCATGCTCGAAGCCATGGAAGCAATCTGGGCAGTCATCATACTCAGCTGCTCATCTGAAGGTGCAGGCCTGGTAGGAGAAACATAGTGCTGTCTAGGGTCCTCATAATGATCTGAATCCTGTCTCTGTGAGGACTCTAGAATCTCAGCATCAAACATTACATCTCCCCAAACAGGCTCAGTCTTAGCCTTTGCTGTTGTCTCAACAGTTGTCTCTAGATCCTCTAGAGATATTGGTTTAGCTGCTACAGAAGATGGATGAAGGATAGGGGAATGGGTAGGAGAAGGGGTAGAAGAGTGAGTAGGAGATGAAATGGGATCATGAGTAGAAGGAAGTGGATCTGAGGAGTCAAGAATGGATGAAGGAGGTACTGAAGGAGTAGAGTGAGAAGGTAGAGGAGCAGAGGTGTCTGGAATGACAAAAGGAGTAGAAGAAGGGATAGTTTGGGATTTTGAAACCCAAACATCACTAGCCTCTATAAATGTGTATCCCATAGACATGATGGTTGCCTTAGAATACACATCAGAGTCAGTAATAGATTTCTTGTCTTGATAGGTAGAGAAGGGGACTTTAAAGTGCTTAAAGATTCTAGTTAGGGCAAGACTAAATGACAATTTGCTTTTTGATGCATCCTTCATGACATGAGCAATGATAAAAGAAAGATTAGCATGTTTGGTGGTTAAGATACACCAAATCAAAAAGACATCGAAGAAGGTAATAAAATCTCTACCACCACCTCTAGGTATGATGTCATAGGTAACGATGTGGTGAACAAGCCTAGCATCAAGGGTTAGGTCCTTGAGCTTAGGAGGGTTTGAACTAGTTATGTATTTGTTGAAACACATAACTTTTAGGGCTTCTATAACATCAAATCCCTCATGGGAAACCCACTGATTTGTGATATAAATTTGGAATTCCCCAAGTGGTAATTTGAGTATAGTTCTAAGCTCTGCTAGATTGAAAGAGATGAGTTTAGCATGAGCATAAGAAGTGAATTTCTGAGAGGTTTTATCAAAAGAGAGATTGAAGTAGAATTGTTTGATGAGGTCTGGGTACATGGGCTCTCTAAGTTCAAGAAATTTATGCCATTTGAGGGCATGGAATTTAGAAGCAATAACACCTAGCCCTATGTTCTTGAAAATATCAAAATCGGGCACCTTACCCAACACAAGTTCTCTTTTGATGAAGTTCTCGTGTAGTTCTCCTGAGCAGCCTTGGTGTTGAATAAATTTGGCGTTTCTTCCTGGGAAGGCTCTCTGGCTTTTTGCTTCCATTTCTCTGCTACAGAGGGCTTCTTCTTGGCTTTCGGCACTGAGGGGTTCTTCATTCTAGGAGCCATGATTTTGAGAGAGGATATGGTTAAGGAATAATTTTGGATGAGATTGGTTAGAAAGGAATAGGATTTAAGGTTTTGGGAATGCGAGGGAAGAAGGATTTGAAAAAGATGAACAATGAAAAAATTAGGGAAAATTAGGTTTAAATTTATAGATTTGCGGTCACTCGTCGACGAGTAGGTTGGACTCGTCGTCGAGTGGCTTTGAAATCTTGAAAAAATAGTCACTCGTCGCCGAGTAGCCAGAACTCGTCGCCAAGTGGCTGAATTTTGGCTACTGGAATGGCCACTTGTCGACAAGTAAAATTCTGTACTCTGACTCGCTGACGAGTCCATACATAGAACCTGAAATTTTGTGATTTTTATGTTCAATACTGATTTCTTAACCCTTTAAAACTTCTTTTTAATGATCACAAGATATTTTTGCACATTCAAAATCACAATTCAAATAAGCATACACTTCAAACGCAATTCATCACGCAGCATATATCATTATGAAGCATATTTTACCAAAAATTATCAATTTCTCAATTTAGGCATATTTTTTATACAAAGTCACATAGATTAGCCATGCCTAATTCTCTTCTTAATGTACTAAATCTCATAAGGGAGTGGTTTAGTAAATAAGTCTGCAAGTTGACTTTTTGTTTCAACAAATTCCAACATTACATCCCCATTTTGAACATGATCCCTTATGAAATGATATTTAATTTAAATGTGTTTTGTTCTTGAATGTTGAATTGAATTCTTTGTCATACATATAGCACTTGTGTTATTACATCTAATTGAAATTTTATCATTGAACAATTTGAAGTCCTCTAGCTGATGTTTCATGTATAATGTTTGAGCACAACAACTCATAGCTGCTACATACTCAGTCTCAACTGTAGATAGAGCTACAGAGTTTTGTTTCTTATATGACCATGAAACTAATGAGTGTCTTAAGAAGTGACAAGTGCTACTAGTGCTTTTCCGATCAACTTTGCATTCAGCAAAGTCAACATCAAAATAACAAACTAATTCTAGTGATGTGTTCTTAGGATACCATAGACCTAGTTCAATTGTTCCAATTAAATATTTGAAGATTCTTTTTATGACAGTCATATGTGATTCTTTAGGATTAGCTTGAAATCTAGCACATATGCAAATACTAAACATGATATCAGTCCTACTAGCAGTCGAATATAATAAACTACCAATCATACCTTGATATTTTGTTTCTTCCACACTAATGCCCTTTCCATCTTTATCCAACTTTGTAAATGAACTCATAGGAGTATTAGCTTCCTTTGAGTTGTCCATCCCAAATTTCTTGAGTAGTTCTCTTGTGTATTTGGCTTGATTGATGAATGTGCCTTCCTTTGTTTACTTGATTTGAAGCCCGAGGAAGAAGTTCAATTCTTCCATCATGTTCATTTCAAATTCATCTTGCATGGATTTAGTAAATTTTTGACAAAGAGATTCATTAATAGATCCAAAAATAATGTTATCAACATAAATTTGCACTATAAACATATCATCATTTTTGGACTTTATAAATAATGTAGTATCTATTTTTCCTCTAATGAACTCATTTTCAAGTAGGAAGCCACTTAATCTATCATATCAAGCTCTAGGAGCTTGCTTTAAACCATAAAGAGCTTTAGTGAGTTTAAACACATGATTAGACATTTTATGATTTTCAAAGCAAGGAGGTTGTTCAATATACACTTCTTCCGAAATAAATCCATTTAAGAAAACACTTTTGATATCCATTTGATATAATTTAAAATCTTTAAAACTAGCATAAGCAAGCAACATTCTAATAGCTTCAAGTCTAACAATAGGGGCAAGTGTTTCATCATAATTAATTCCCTCTTCTTGGTTGTATCATTGAGCTACTAGTCTAGCTTTATTTTTAACAATTTTTTCACTTTCATCATTTTTATTTCTAAATATCCATTTAGTACCAATTATAAATTTGCTTTTAGGTCTAGGCACTAAATCCCATACTTGATTTCTTTTAAATTGATTTAATTCCTCTTACATAGCAATTCCCCAAGATTCATCATTAATTGCTTTAAAAGCATTTTTAGGTTCAATTTGAGAGAGGAATGCAAGGTTATTACAGATATTTTTTCTTGTTCTTACACATTGTTCCACATTACCAAGTATTTGATCTTTACGATGATCTTTTATTAATCTCCATGCCTTAGGAAGTTGAATTTCATTTTCTTCTTCATTTTCATCTAAGTTTTCAACTTCTAATGTTTTATTATCATTATCTTAATCTTCATTTTTATTGATTTTCAAACTAGCAATATCTTTAGAAATTATTTCAATTTTTTCATTTGAAATATCATCATCAATTTTCTTGATTTCAAAAGGATTTGATTCATTAAATATTACATACATGGATTCTTCTACAATTAGGGAAGTTTTATTAAATACTCTATAGGTTTTGTTATTAGAAGAGTAACTGAGAAAAATTCTTTCACTAGATTTTGGTTCAAATTTCTTTAAGTTGTGTTTATTATTAAGAATAAAAAATTTGCAACAAAACACCTTAAAGTAACTAATATTTAGGTAATCTTCCATTCCAAAGATTATAAGGGGTTTTATTTATTGTTTATAATAAAAAAACCCTATTGATTATATAGCAAGATATATTGATGGTCTCAGCCCAAAAATAGTTAGGTAATTTATGTTCATTTAACATTGTTTTACCAATTTCTTGCAAAGACCTATTCTTTCTTTTAACTGTTCCATTTTGTTGAGGAGTTCTAGAGGCAGAGAAGTTATGGTTGAAACCATTATCTTCACAAAAAGATTCAAGCTCTTTATTCTTGAATTCTCCACCTTTATCACTTCTAACATTGTTAATAGAGTAGCCTTTTTCATTTTGAACTCTTTTACAAAATTTTACAAACAAAACATGCACTTCACTTTTATGAGATAGAAATAATACTCAAGTGAATCTAGAATAATTATCAACAATAACAAAAGTATAGAGTTTCCACCTAAGCTAACAATATCATTTGACCCAAATAGATCCATATGTAATAATTCCAATGGCCTAGAAGTTGATATATCAAGTTTCCTTTTAAATGAATATTTAATTTGTTTTCCTAGTAGACAAGCATCACAAATTTTGTCTTTTGAAAATTTGGTTTTAGGTAAACCTTTTACAAGATCTTTTCTAGACAATTTAGATAATAAATCCATACTTGCATGACCTAACCTTCTATGCCATAACCAACTAGTTTCATTGATTGCCGAAAAACAAATTAAGTTTTGAGAGGTAAGATCATCAAAATCAATTGTATACACATTTTCATATCTATGAGCAATGAACATAGTGTTAATATTATCTTTGTCTTTAATGATGCATACGTTTGATTTGAAAGATACATTTAAGCTTTTATCACACAATTGATTAATACTAATTAAATTATGTTTGAGACCATCAACTAATAGAATATTTTCAATAAAAGTAGTAGAGTCCTTACTAACATTACCTATACCGATGATCTTTCATTTCGCGTTGTCTCCGAAGGTCACATACCCTCTATCTTTAGGAGTGATTAAGATAAAAAGCTTTTTGTTCCCCGACATGTGCCTAGAACATCCACTATCCAAGAACCATCTTGACTTGGAGGAGTTAGATTTCAAACATACTTACAAGACAAGATTTAAGTAACTCCAACATAAATTCCTCCCGGTACCCACACAGTTTTGGTTGGAACCCAAACTGATTTTTAGTTGGTCTTAGGAGGCTAAGTTCCTTTTAGGACTCAAACCATGTTTGGACCTTTAGGGATGGTCTTGGGGGTGGATGATCCCTTTGGGACCCAAACTTTCTTTAACATTTTCTTTCCATTAAACATAAAGAATGCATTAGATGGTGGGTTTAACACATTAGTTGATTTTGAAAAGAAGTTTTGGTATTCTTTTTGTTTTGCAAAGAGGTTGTACCCAAGTCCGGCCTTTCCAAAAACACATCTTTGTTGGCCCAAAAGTCTCTCTAGGTTCTTTTTCCCTGTAGAGAAAGTGTGAGCTATTTTAGTCAAATCCTTGACTTTGGCTTGTAGCTCTTCACACTTACAAGTTGAAATTCCTTTAATTTTTTTATTCAAAGCATCATTTTCTTTTGCAAGAAAGGTCTTTTCATTTTGTAAAACTTCATAAGAATTTTTAAGAGAAATAATGTCCTTTTTGAAAGACTTGTTCATTGATGTTATTCTTTTAAATTCTAAGTAAAATTCATCAAATGCAACCCTAATTTTATCATATAAAAGGGATTCACAAAGTGAAGAATTTACCTCATCCTCATTTGCCATGAGGCAAAAGTTAGCCATTTTCTCATCACTAGAGGCATCCGATCCACTTTCTTCGGAGTCATCCCATGTAGTTTTCATGGCCTTTTTCCAAAGCCTTTTGCTTTTCTTGAGTTGAGGACACTTTGTCTTGATGTGTCCCGACTTTTTGCATTCGTAGTAATTAATAGGTTCATTTTTGCTTGTTTCACCTTTGGACACCTCCTTGGTAAATTCTTTCTTGAAGTTCCACTTGTTCTTGAGGAATCTTTTAAATTTTCTAGCCATGAAGGCTATGTCTTCATCTTCCTCACTTTCCTCTTCATCACTCTCTTCTTCTTGTTGAGATGACTTGAGAGCAAGTCCCTTCTTGTGCTTGGGCTTATCTTCTTGATATTCCTTTATGATAACTTTATGAGTCATCAAGGACCCAAAAAGCTCATCTATTTGAACTTTCGTCAAGTCCTTAGCTTGAATGGCAGTCACCTTGGGAGACCATTCCTTTGGCAGTGACCTCAATACTTTTCTAACATTTTCTGCACTTGAATAACCTTTACCAAGTGCATTTATTCCATTCAAAATATTAGTGAATCCAGTAAATATTTCACAAATTGATTCATCCTTTTCCATTTAAAAAAGTTCATACTTGTGAACCAACATACTTATTTTTTCTTCTTTTACTTGGTTGTTTCTTTCATAAGTAACTTGAAGCTTATCCCAAATTTCTTTGGCTGAATCACATTCAGAGACTCTATTAAACTCTTGGGGGCTAAGAGCACAATAAAGATTGCTAATTGCCTTAACATTAATTTGAATAAGTCTAATATCAGCTTCATTCCACTCTTCTTCCACTTTATGAATAACTACATCCTCAACAACTTTTGTGAGAAGATGTGGACCCTTGACTATAACTTTCCAGCATTCATAGTCAAGTGCTTGGATGTAATACATTATCCTAGTTTTCCAATAGTTATAGTTTTTCCCATTGAACAACGGAGGCCGGGTGGTTGATTGGCCCTCTTCTAAAGTAGTAGCAAATATGTTTACCATTAAGGATCTTTAACTCAAGATGGTTAAATCTAAAAAACAGAGTACTAGGCTTTGATACCAATTGTTGCCTAGTTAATGGACACTAGAGGAGGGGGGTGATTAGGGTCAATGGCAATTAAAAAGTAGAACTAAGTGATTATTGCGGAATTAAAAAATTAATCACAAAAAGCTACTAACAATAACCAGAAATAAATATAGAGAAGGAGAGAGAATGATACCACACACAAGATATGTTATTGGGGTTCGAGAACTTGCCTATGTCCCCGCCTCTAAGCTTCCCTCTTTAAAGATTTTCCCACTATTCCACTAATCGCACTCTTCTTTACGAGCAGAGAGTAAGCCTTTACAATCCTTTTCACAGGCGGAGGATCCAACCTCTTCAAGAGAGAACCCTCTCTCGGATACAAGAAGACATTCTCAAATGGTGCAAGAATCTTCAATTCTTGACTTTCAGCTTTTACAGAATTTGTTTGATATAAAATTAAAATATTGAAATCTCCTAACTGATCAAGATTTGAATGGAATACGATGCTAGTAATCACTCAAAATTGATTGGAATTCAAAGCTCAATGAATGAGGGATTGAGATTCTAGGTATTCAATGTAAAAACAGAGTATTGATTGCTGGAAGATTGTAAGTGATGTATGAATGATTGAACAGTGTTAGAATCATGTTTTCAGTTCATAAATAAGTTCTATTTATAGTTGAGCATTCAATATGGCTGTTGGGAGAACATTTAATGCGAGCTAGCCGTTGAAAACTAGCTGTTACAGACATTTCCCGTAGGCACTCATCGATGAGTGAGTCTGGAAACCTTTGGAGTCGTCAACGAGTTGAGACAGTAAGCAATTGAAAAATTACTATCATCCACTCGTTGACGAGTCTCTTCCACTTGTCGATGAGTCCACTGAAAATTTTCAAGGAACTCATCTGTATGAGACCAAAATGATGGGTATTGAGCTTAGACCAATAGGCAATCATAACAACCTTATTTTAATAAGTTTTTAGGCCCTTAGAATGATGTCCAAATTATACTAAGTCTCCTAGGGTCTTTCTAGGTAAACCTTGAGCAATCTTTTCCAATGTCTTGAGGACTTTACAAGGTCCTAGACATTCTTTAGCTAAGATACTAGTCTTCATGAGTGATGATCTTCTTTCTGAATTTGTGGAGCTTCACTCTTGATAGATCTTCATGAATTGTCTTGAGTTCTTGAAGCTTTTTCCCTTTAAGTGACTAGAACTTGGACTTTGACCTTGATAACCTTGAGTGGTTGAACTCTTCAAAGCTTGTAAGATGAACTTAATATACTTTTTCTCTGAAATTTCACATTCTAAATGGAAATATTAGTATCATAAAGTTCATCCATTATTGTGTTATCATCGAAACTATTAAGGGTACTTAGAATTATAACCTTGAGGCTAACAATCTCCCACTTTTTGATGATGACATAATAATATGAATGACTTGGGTTAAGCTTCTCCTCAATATATACATTTTAATAAATTTTGAGGATTGCTCCCCCTTAACATATGCATTACTATGAAAAAGATCAGAGTATAACGAAGTTCGTTACATTGGAATCAAGAGATGTTCCATAAAGGATTTTTGTTTTATTTTAACATTTATAAACAAAAATTTGGAACCAAGAAAAGTTTCATAAAAGATGAAACATTCACATTTCTCCCCCTTGGCATCATCAAAAAAATATATACATATAATGGAGAATAGAAACTAGATAACTCATTTGTGGAAATGAAATATAGGATGTCATATATATAGCAAAGAAAGTCTAATTACATGATGGTTCAGTCATTAAATCCCTCAGCAAAAAGTAAGAGGTAAAAAAAATCCAAAAACTGTTAAAAAAAAATAGATTCATGTAGTAGAATATACATGAATATACAATATTGTATTATTTTCCAGCATTTCCAATATAGTAATATTATACTATTTTCCAAATGTAGTAGAATATACATTACTTAATCATAACCTTTATTCTAATACCATTTAGAATGATATCACCAAAAATCACTTATTTATTTCATCTTATTTTCAAAATATTTGCCTTTACGTTACTTTCATTCTAAATCACTATTTAGAATAATATTACTAAAATAACTTACTCTTTTTTCTTCGAATCCAAAATCGAGTCGACCGGCACTATTTCATTTATCTTTCTTTCTTTCCTTCTTTCTCCTTTCTTTCTTTCTTTCTTTCTTTCTTTCTCTCTCTCTATTCTCTCATGGCTTGGGCACCAACTTAGAGTGAGCCTCAAGGGTGGGTGTGTGAGTATTTATAGGGTAAGAGGTTCACTCATTCTTTAATAGATACACTTTAATTACTAGAAGCCTATTAATACTAATTCATAAGATGGATTCATGAATTCTCTTAATTCATGTACCTTATTTAACAAATTCATGTTTTATATTCATGAAGTCTATTAACTTATGCACCTTATTTATTACATTCATGGTTTAGATTCATGAATTCTATAACTATTCACATAATTACCTTAACTAGTTAGTGTGAACACAATCAAATAGCCAAGGGGTTTGGGCGTGAGATAGTGTTCATGCACTTAGAAAAGACCCTCCTCTTGATTTTTCTCTAGGTTTATACATACTATATTAACCCTCCATAGTGTATTAGTATGTGATATTTTTCACATACACCCCATCTTGGAGGTTTTCCACTTGAGTTACTTGTCATCCTTTAACTCATGATTAATTCCCATATTACTCATAGATGGGTTCATGCTACTAACCAAGGTTATTCATGCATGTATCTTATTTCAGAATTTACTCAACCAAAGTGAATCACATAACTCATGGTTTAACCATGGTTGGGCATGTGGCTTTGTGCCCCTTTTCCAAGAATTTCTCTTGATTGTAATAACTCTTAATTCATGCATGAGCAAGGGTTAAGTATCTAATTTGATACATCTAAATCCAACGTCCAAGGGCAGAGTTCTAATTTATGAGATCTTTGACTTATCATCTTAAGTTTAATCTCTAACCTTAGTTGATCTTCTAACCTTAGTTAGTCTTGGACGTCCCCTTATAGTGTTGACATGTGGCACTTGCCACATGTTCCAATCTTAGTTCATGATCAACTTATTATTAACTTCATCATAGATTCATGATTAATTCTACTAGTTATACTAATCCATGATCAACTCATCATTAACTTCATCATAGATTCTCCCCTTAATCATTTGGACGTCTCCCCTAGGATGTTGCCATGTGGCACTTGCCACATGTCATGATCTCAGCCATTGTCTCCTCTTTATTAAATACATGTATTAATATTGAGTTTAATACATAGCATATACCCTTATACTATAAGCAATATTTACCTTTAATAAATTATATGCTTAAGTGGAAATAAGAATTACCAAATATTCAATCATATATTGAATATATATAATATTTTTATTTTAAAAATATTCGGGTTGTCACATTCTCCTCTTCTTATATGAATTTTGTCCTCAAAATTTAAAATCATACCTGATCATTCGAACAATTGGGAATACTTCTCCTTGATCTTGGTCTTGCACTCCCAAGGCGCCTCCTCTTGACCATGATATTGCTACAAAAATTTTACTAATGGAATTTTCTGGTTCCACAACACTTACTCCTTATGATTAAGAATTTTAATGGATCTTTCTTTGTATCATTCCACCAATAATTTAACTTTAAATTATGGTATATCTTTGTACTCCCTGGATGTACAGCATATCGAGTCTTATGACCTTTGTCTAAAGTCATTTTTCAACTCTGTATTTCTTGACACATATATTCGATTTCGAAAATTTTAGAATCCCATCAGCTGAAACTTTGAAATCATTAAATTGACCTTCCTGGATTTTATCCTTCAGTGTCATTAATCCAGTATCTTGAGCCTGTGTTTCCTTAATTTTCCGTATTAATTCAGGATGAACTTGAGTATTAACAAACACTAACTTTGATCTTTTTCCTCAACATTCAAATCCCAATTCTAAATTTCTTTAATCACTTTTAACATCCTCATTCTAATACTTGCCAGTGATCCAACTACTTTCCACCTCAGTGCATCAGCAACGATATTTTCTTTAACAATAGATACTAGATTATACAGTAGTAGTCTTTCAAGAACTCCATCTATCTTCCTTGTCACATATTGGGTTCTTTTTGAGAAAATAAATACCTCCAACTTTTGTGGTTGGTGAATACTACCTTCTTTTCCCAAAATAATTAATGTCTCCAAATTGCTAACAACTCAATCCTTTTGTAGGACATATCACAATAAACTTCATAATATCCCTTTGTCGAGGGGACTGTTAATATTGGAGTTGTGGTCAATCGATTCTTTAATTCTTGGAAACACTTTTCCCTTGATGGTGACCACTCAAACTTCATATTTTTCTTTGTCAATTCAATTAACAGAGTAGCTAACCTTGAGAATTCATCACCGAATCTCTACTAATAACTTGCTAGACCTAGAAAACTTCGAATCTCCGTGACATTAGTTGGCCTTTCTCACTCCGTTATTGCCTTAATCTTGGATGGATCCACTGAAATTCCATCACTGGATACTCTATGACCTAAGAAAGATATATTTTCTAGTCAAAATTTGCACTTCAAGAATTTAGTGAATAATTGATTTTTCTTCAAAGTCTGGAGTGTAATCTTAAGGTGTTTTCGATATTGGGCTTGTTCATGGAATAATGTCTACCAAAAAATCAATCTCCCAAACTGGAGCAAGTCCTGCTAATTCCTCAAGAAATATATCTCAAAAAAAATCCTTGACTACTAGGGTGTTATAGATCATAAACTCTTCTTCCTTATAAATTCCTTACATGACAAACTTAAAGATGTCTGGAATCCTAAAGGTTAATGTCCTAGCCTTACAATCAACTTACAACATAGTGTTCTAAAATCCAATCCATCCCTAGAATTAGATTAAAATCTTTCATATCTAACACTATGAGATCAATAATCATTTGCACACTATCGATTTGTATTGGAAATTGATCGTAGAAGGTTTTGGTACACAAAATCATTCCAGATGGTGTGGTAATTGACATCATGTGCTCTAATATGTCAGGCTTAATTCTAATATTCTTAGCAAAATGGGAAGACACAAAAGAATGTGTGGAGGCAATGTCTATTAATGATATAGCATGAATTTGAAAAAGAAGCATCTTACCTTCAATAACGTCCTCACATTCCTTGGCTTCGTCCTGAGTAATAGCAAAGACACGACATTTGCTTCCATCTGTCAATTGCTTTGGTAGCTCTGGACAATTTCTCTTGATATGACCCATCTTGCCACATTGATAACAAGCTCCAGAAATCCTTCGACAATTTTCAGATTTGTGACCCATCTTACCACAAAGATTACAAATTGGTACTACCTTCTCAGTATTATTTCCTTGCTTGTTCTCTTCAAACTCATCTCCTGATGATTTCTTTTCCTAAGTCTTTTTGACTGGTTTCTTCCCTTTGTCAAAACTAGGCTTTTGAAATTCCTCATGAACTCTTTCAATCTTCAAAGCCAGATCTAGAATATCTATAAACGATGTAAATCGTTGAATTACTAACTTCCCTCGGATTGCAGTCTTCTTCAATCCTTCCTCAAACTTATCTATTCTCCATTGATCATCTTCCACCAATCGTGGTGCAAACCTCGAAAGTTCATTAAATTTTTGCTTATACTCACTAACGGTCAAACTACCTTATGAAAGCTGAAGAAATTTGTTTCCTTTACTTTTCTTCATAATAGATTACAAAATACTTCTCATAAAATAATTTAGTAAATCTTACCCATGGGATAGGACTAAGGTTTGCTGGGATGGTTCTCTCAACTGTTATCCACCAGTGTTCAACTTCTTCTAACATGAGCATGGCTAACTCAGTCTTGTTTTCCTCAACACAGGCCATTACCCTAAGAATCTTTTCAATACCTCGAATCCATTTCTCTTCCATTAATGGGTCGGTAGACCTAGAAAATTTTGGCGGCCTCAATCTCTTAAGTTGCTCTAATTGGTTTCCATTTCTTTGGTTCAAGGGCGGTACAATAGGAACATTATTCAGGTTCTGCTACTATTGTATCAAGTTTGCTTAGGCTGTTATGGCTTCAAAGGCTCCAGCTAAGGTGTTGTTGTTGGGGGCTCTCCTAGGTGGCATGTTTTCCTCTTTAAAACAATAGTATAATAACTTGAAAGTACAAACAATCAAGCAAACAATTTAGCCAAAAATCATAATATATAATTTAGATAATACATTTATTGAAAGATAAACTTCATACTTTATCATTAGTTCATAACCTATAAATAAAAGGCTCTAAATGGTTTTCCTAGATCCCAAACTAAACTCCTTAGATTTATCTCCCAAACTCTCTTCCCATAAATCGTCATCTCCTACAGGCTTACTTGTTACCTCATCTTCCGAGATGTAATCATTTGAATCCACTTTTCAGTCACTAAAGGATCAAAAAAACCTAAAAATGCTGCATATTTTAATCTCTTCCATTTATATCATTTCGAAGTCATCAAAATATTTTAGGCTACTATCATTCTCAATCAGAACCTAAAGATATAACTATTTCTGTCCAACTCTAAATGATCATATCAAAGTTATCCACAAAACCTTCCTCAAATTCATCTTCACCATTATGAGGCCTGCTAATGATCTCTTTCATGTAGTTTGCATCCATCATCAAAATAATTTAATATAATCCAATCATTCTATGATATATTTTGCATGATCATCTCGATCAGTCATTCTAGGATCTAGTTTGCATAATCATCTCGACTAGTCATATCATCAAATCAATGCAAATTTTTCCTAGTCTATACTACATATATCTATGTATATAATAAGGGTTTTGTTTGTGTATATCTACGTATAATACTAAGTTTTATACCTAGGCACATGCTATGATGGAAATTGCCCACTCTGATATCAACTGTCACGACCCGACTTAAACTTAACATTTCACTAATGAAATTTAAGAGTAAATCCATCCGTGAGATCCTTTTCTCTTATAATGCCCTTCTTTATCCATACGCAATTGCCATCATATCATGTCCATATTAAAATTAAGGTTTACATAACCAATTTAATTACATCAAAATGATCCAATAACATAACAAAATATAAAAGCATAATTAAAAGCGACTCCGTCCTTCCTCGAACATCACTTTCAAGTTGTTCTTTCACTGCTCATTTGGCGATTTAAAAGGTCAGTGAGCAATGAAGCCCAATAAGAATATTCAATAATGTTAAGCTAAATAACAAGTTAGAATAAGCATAACATAATGAAACACTTTTTACCAGAATATAGAATATAATATTAAAACTTTTAATATTACTTTCAACATTTCTTTTAAACATCTTTTACTTGGATCCTGTTTATTTTAACTCTGTCTCTCAAGATGATCGCTGAAAGGAACACCTCTTTAGACTTATTTCGTCTTGGAGTTTAACCCCGCATAAAGTATTTCATTCCATCTGGGAGCCATCATTAACCCCTCATGAAGTATTGCCGAACGATCTTCCTTTAGCTCGCCACTGTCTTGAGACCTTTTTAAGATAAACATTTTTTATCTTTCTTTTATCATTTTATTTTTCAAATTTTTCTTAATCCTGCCTCTCAAGATGATCATTCAAAGGTACACCTCTTTAGACTCATTCCATCTTGGAGTTTAACCCCTCATGAAGTATCTAATTTTGTCTTGGAGCCATCATTAACTACTCATGAAGTATTGTCGAACGACCTTCCTTTACCTCATCACTATCTTGAGGCCTTTTTAAGATAAACATTTTTTATCTTTCTTTTATCTTTTTATTTTTCTGACTTATCTTAGTCCTGCCTCTCAAGATAATCACTGAAAGGCACACCTCTTTAGACTCATCCCGTCTTGGAGTTTAACTCCTCATGAAGTATTTCATTCCATCTTGGAGCCATCATTAACTCCGCATGAAGTATTGTCGAACGGCCTTCATTTACCTCGCCACTATCTTAAGGCATTTTAAAGATAAGTGTATTTATCTTTTCCTTGCCTTCTCATTCAAACGTTATAAGATAATATTTTCATATACATCATAACATTATGATTATATAATTTCAATTCTAATTATCTTTGTTATGGCTATCTCATAACTATAATTGCATAACTTAGAATAATTATTTTCCTTACTTGAATTACATCCATTTCCTTATCATATTTTCAAAATGTAATATATGCATAAAACATAGCACACTATTATAGTATCATCATTCTATATTTCTAATGCAATAACTTAGCATTATCTTAGTATTTTTCTGCATTTTAACATAGTATTATTATACTATTTTTCTTTTAGCATTTTAACATAGCATTATTGTATTATTTTCCAGCATTCCTAATATAGTAATATTATACTATTTTTCAGAATGTAGTAGAATATACATTACTTAATCATAACCTTCATTCTAAAATACCATTTAGAATGATATCACCGAATATCACTTACTTATTTCATCTTATTTTAAAAATACTTGCATTTACTAACCTTCATTCTAAATCACTATTTAGAATAATATTACTGAAATCACTTACTCTTTTTTCTTCGAATCCGAAATCGAGTCAACCGACACTATCTCCCTTTTCTTTCTTTCTTTCTTCTTCTTGCTTTCCTTGTTTCTTCTTTCTCCTTTCTTTCTTTCTTTCTCTCTCTTTATTTTCTCAAGGCTTGGGCGCCAACTTAGAGTAAGCCTCAAGGGTGGGCGTGTGAGAATTTATAGGGTAAGAGGTTCACTCCTTCTTTAATAGATATACTTTAATTACTAGATGCCTATTAATACTAATTCATAAGATAGATTCATGAATTCTCTTAATTCATGTACCTTATTTAACAAATTCATGTTTTAGATTCATGAACTCTATTAACTTATGCACCTTATTTATTACATTCATAGTTTAGATTCATGAATTCTATAACTATTCACATAGTTACCTTAACTAGTTAGTGTGAACACAATCAAATAGCCAAGGGGTTTGGGCGTGAGGTAGTGTTCATGCACTTAGAAAAGACCTTCCTCTTGATTTTTCTCTAGGTTTATACATACTATATTAATCCTCCTTAGTGTATAATTATGTGATATTTTTCACATACACCCCATCTTGGATGTTTTCCACTTGAGGTACTTGTCACCTTTTAACTCATGATTAATTCCCATATTACTCATAGATGGGTTCATGCTACTAACAAAGGTTATTCATGCATATATCTTATTTCAGAATTTACTCAATCAAAGTGAATCACATAACTCATGGTTTAACCATGGTTGGGTGTGTGGCTTTGTCCTCCTTTTCCAAGATTTTCTCTTGATTGTAATAACTCTTAATTCATGCATGAGCAAGGGTTAAGTATCTAATTTGATACATCTAAATCCAACGTCAAGGGTGGATTTCTAATTTATGAGATCTTTGACTTATCTTCTTAAGGTTAATCTCTAACCTTAGTTAGTCTTGGACGTCCCCTTGTAGTGTTGACATGTGGCACTTGCCACATGTTCCAATCTTAGTTCATGATCAACTTATTATTAACTTCATCATAGATTCATGATTAACTCTACTAGTTATACTAATCCATGATGAACTTATCATTAACTTCATCATAGATTCTTTCCTTAATCATTTGGACGTCTCCCCCAGGATGTTGCCATGTGGCACTGGTCACATGTCATGATCTCAGCCACTGTCTCCTCTTTATTATATACATGTATTAATATTGAGTTTAATACATAGTATATACCCTTATACTATAAGCAATATTTACCATTAATAAATTATATGCTTAAGTGGTAATAAGAATTACCAAATATTCAATCATATATTGAATATATATAATATTTTTATTTTAAAAATATTCAGGTTGTCACATGCGTGGTCTACGTCAAGGCGATTCCCTCTCTCCAGCTCTCTTTATATTGGCTGATGAAGTTCTTAGTAGAGGTCTGAATTCTATATCTGAGAGGCTTTCTCAGACTACTAAATTGGGCAAGTATGGTTTTCCCATTTCTGATCTTCTTTTTACAGATGATACTTTTATCTTCTGTAATGGTAGAAAGCAGAATATTAAAAAAAATTGACTTTATTTCCTCATATGAGAATTCTTCTGATCAATTAATTAACCATGCTAAAAGTGCCTTCTTTTGTTCTTCCAAACTTTCTAGGGTGATAAGTGTTGCTATTTTGAATTGGGTAGGCATCCCTAATAAGACTTTCCCCTTCACTTACCTTGGTATTCTCCTTTAGAGAAGTGGTTTAAAAAGATGTTTCTTTAATCCTTTGGTTGATAAAATTCTTAATAAGATTGAGGGATGGAAAGGTAAGCTTTTATTAGCTGGTGGTAGACTTATTTAGATCAAACATGTTTTATCTTCTATTCCTACTCACCTTTTAGCTGGGATTTATGTTCCTAAAACTATCACTATCCTCATTGATAGATCTATGACTAAATTTTTCTGAAACAATATGATTGATTCTAGAAAGCGTTATTGGATTAGTTGGAATACTTGTGCCCTTCCTGTTTTGGAAGGTGGCCTTAGAATTAGGAAAATGCATGATTTTTCTTCTGCCTTTAAAATAAAACAAGCCTGCAAGCTTTATCAATCTGAAAATCTTTGGTCTAATTTTTTAATTTAAATCTAAATTTCAATTTAATCACATTTAGTATGCTGCTTCTCATCCAGGTTCCTCTAAAACTTGGATTCATATTAGTGAAATGTGTAAGGAAGTGGTTTGTAAGTCATCTGCTTTAATTGATAATGGTTCCAAAATTAGCTTTTGGCTTGATTACTGGTTTGGAGATGTTCCTCTTATTGTTAATATTACTAAGATTCCTCATGTTTTTCCTTTCATTTCGTAGATTCTTGATGGTAATCGCAAATGGGACTTTAGCCTTATTACTGATTATGGATTCCATTAAGATTGATATTAGACATGTAGGTTTTTTTTACTTTGGAATCCGAAGATTCTTACATTTGGAATATTTGCCTTAAAGGTAAATTTTCAGGTAAATCAGCTTGGGAGTCTATTAGATTCTCTATGCCTCAGAAGCATTGGACCAAGTATGTTTGGAATAATAAAATTCACAAAAAAATTCAAATCTTATGTATGGGGTTGTTCCTATTGATTATATAGTTCAATCTGTTGGTATTCCCTTAGTTAGTTGTTGTTCATGTTGTTCCCAAGGTAATATTGAAACTTTATCTCATCTTCTCTTTCAAAGTGACATTACAGGTGGATCTGGAGCTATTTTGGTAATCTATGCTCTATTCTTCCTCTTCCCAGTGATAATATTCAATGCTTCCTTATGAGATGGTTTAGAGCTTCTGATAGACATCAATGCTTCCCCTCATTTCTATTTGGGAGATATGGAAAGAAAGATGCTATCACAGATTTAAAGATGTTTGCAAGCCCTATTAAGTGATTATTGCCAGAATTCAGCAATGGTTGGTTGAGCTAGGAGACATTCCCAACAGAAAGCCCTTGGATCTTTCTATACTTTATATTATGTCACCTCCTTCTCATCGAAGATCCATTATTTCTCATGTCTAACGGCTTTAGCCTCCCCAGGGAAGAATTAAACTGAATGTGGATAGAACTTCTAAAGGTAATTCAGGTTTAGCAGGAGGAGTTGGAATTATTAGAGACCATTATGGAGAAATGATTCCTTACTTTTATGCTTTTTATGGTCATTGTTCTAACTATATTGCTAAGACTATAGCTCTTTTTGATGAGCTTATTCTTTGTCAAAGGCTTGGTTATCTTCAGGTTGATGTTGAATCTGATGCTAAAACTCTTGTGGAAGCTCGGAAGGGTACTTTTAGCCATCCTTGGAATGTGTGGTATGGAACAAGAAGATAAATCAAGTGATGTCTATTTGCTCCTCTATTAATCACATCTTTAGAGAAGCCACTATGGTTGCAGACTTTCTGCCTAATCATGGATGTATCACTCAGATTTCAAGTGAATTTTTCCCTAATCAGGATGGTCCTCCTCGACTCAGATCCCTTATTTTTCTTGATAAAGTAGGTTTGGGCAATGTTAGATTGGTTAACAGTGATTGAGCTCTGTTGTGGTCTTGTAGTTTTAGGGTTTTGGTTTTTGTAGGGGTAGGGTTTATGTTCCCCTCCCCCCCTTGTGTCTGTCTTTGCAGGGGTAAGGTTTTATGTCCCCCCCCCCCATTTTCTTATTAATAAACTGGTAGGGGTCCACCAAACCCCCCACTCCTTTTGAGTGGCTTTAAAAAAAAAGATTCACCTAGCATGCATCGGATTTATGTTGGCCTAACTATTGATAAATTTTAGAGCGTAGTAATATTTGAAGAGAATAAACTCTTTTTGAAATAAATAGTGCTTCCAATGTTGCAAAGCCTGAACCACGACATATAATTCTAGCTCATACGTTTACCACTTCTTGCGTGCATCATTCAATTTTTAATTATACAAGGTGAATTGATTGCCTTGTAAAAGCAATTTTTCATTGTAGAAGGCCAATAGATTGCCTTGTAAAAGCACGTCTCCGATTCCCACATACGAGGCATCAATCTCCAATTGGAATAATTTTTTAAAATTTGGTAGTGCTAAAGCAGGGATAGAAGTCAACATTTCTTTGGTCCAAGAAAAACTCTATTCAACCTCTTCCATCCAATTAAATTTCCCCTTCTTCACGCACTTGGTAAGAGGTATTGCAATACTGCTAAAATTTCTCATAAAGAGTCGGTAAAATATTGCAAAATCATGAAAACTGCGCACTTCATAAGCATTTTTCGCTGTGGGTCATTCTCTAATTGCTCTCACCTTCAACTCATTCACCCGATACCTTCATCACTCACACCATAACCTAGGAACATAAGGCTATTGGTAATAAAGCTACACTTCTTCCAAGTTGATATACATGTTATTTTCATTGAGTACAGTAAATACTTCCCACAAATGGGCAACATGCTTTTCTTCGTTATGACTGTACACCAAAATATCATCAAAGTACAATACTATAAATTTGCCTATAAGGGGTTTTAGCAGCTGGTTCATCACCAAATGTGCTTGGTGTATTCGAAAGTACAAATGACATCACCATCCATTCATACAAACCCTCTTTAGTTTTAAACGTTGTCTTCTACTTATCACTCAACCTAATACTGATATGATGATATCCACTCTTTAGATCTAACTTCGAAAACACATTTGTACCTTCCAACATATCTAGCATGTAATAGAAGAGGCATATGAAACCTATAATGTAATTTTGTTGATAGACTTGCTATCTATGCACATCCTCCAACTCCTATCCTTCTTAGGTACAAGTAAGGTTGAGACAACACATGGACTCATGCTCTCCTTAACCATACTCTTACGGATCAAATCCTCCACTTGACCTTGTAATATCTCATGTTCTTTTGGGCTCATTCTATAGTGGGGTTGATTAGGTAAATTGGCATTCGGAATAAGGTTAAGATGGTGTTGGATGTCCCTTATAGGGGGCAATCCATCGGGCAATTCTTCTGGCATGACTTCTTGAAACTCTTCCATCAAAGGGAAAAGAATACTCAATGGTTTCACTTTCACATCATCACCCTTCACCACCAAAGCATACATTTCTCCAGTCTCCCTCGACTCTTTTACAATATCATTAACAATTAACAAAGATCATCCCTCCACTTAAGAAGCTTTGAGAATTGAGACAATTTTCAGTTTTCATGGGGCCTAGGATAATTTTTTGGCCATTCTTAACAAAAGTAAATGTATTTTCCTTGATTTATGAGTAAAGTCAATATCGTATTGCTACGGTCTACCGAGTAACATGTGGTAGACATCTAAATGTACTGCATTACAGATTACTTCATCTTTATAATATTTTCCAATAGAATAATTAATTTTGCATCTTTCAGTTACCTTAATTTCGCCGACCTCTTTGATCCAACCGATTTTGTATGGAAGATATTTTTCTATTTTTAGTTGAAGTTTGTCGACCATAGTTTGGGACACAATATTCTCGCTACTACCTCCATCTATGATCAAATCACAATCTTTAATTAACTTTACACTTGGTTCTGAAAATACTGTCTTTGAGGATCAATTTCATGCTTCAGTGTGTACATCAACCTCTTTACAACCAAGGCAAGTCCTGGGTCATCACCATGTGTCACTTCATCTTGTTCAAATCCATCTTCACCTTCCTCTTCATAATCTGGTTCACTAACTGCTTCAACATCTTCGTCGATAGTAGCTGTCAAATTAGCCATCTGCCACCGGGACATTGGTTAGAGCGATGTCTAGATTCCTTACACCTGTAGCATACGTTGTCCCTAGGTGGAGCATATGAATTGGGCTTCAGAGCTGATGTTCCTACAGTCAGTTTGGCTACTAGTTCACCTTATGAACTTTGGTTTGTGAATGTAGGAGCTCAAGACTGATCTCTAAAAGAAGTCATACCTCGATTACGTTCCATATTGTACAATGGAACAAAGTTATTGGGCCTGTTATTTACTTGTGTTTTCATGCCTAGTCGATCGAGTTGTGTTTCTACCCTGCTCGCTAATTGAACAAGTTCATTAAGATTATAAAATGGTTGCAGAGAAACCCGTTATTAGACCACCATAGCAATCCACCCATAAACCTTGCAACCTTCTACAATTTTGTTTGTGATAGATCGTTACGTACCGATAAACAATAAAAAAATCAGCAGCATAAATTCGTACCATACGATTTCCTTGTCAACAATTCTAGTACTACTGGAATAGTACTTGATCATAATTTGTAGGTAAGAATTGTACTCGCAACAACTATTTCATCATCTACCACATCCGTATTGGTGCCTTAGCTTGCCGTGTTCGTGACAGTTGTAATTGTTCCCACCAAGCAGAATTTCATCAAGTTTATAAGCCACTAACTTGACCTTCTTCTCCTCAGAGATCTCTATATAATCAAAGAATCATTTGACTTCCAAAATCCAGTCAAGGAAATCTTCTATGTGAAGCTGGCCATTGAAGGAAGGAAAGTCGACCTTAACACGAAAATCTCATCCCTGCGTCGTGCTTCTTCGTATGCCATGTTGAAGGATGGTATCATCAACCTCCTCATTGCTAGACTCACCCTCACAGGGTTTTCTACGATTTTGAATGAACTGTGTACTACGATCACGCTGATCACAGTCATTAAGTATAGTTCATTCTTCATCTCGGATCTGATTACGACCTAAAGCTTGTGTCCATAGTTACCAAGTCCTCCGATTTTTCAAAAAGCTCGGATAATTAATACCCGACTTTTTCATCGAACGAATAATGCACAGTTTTTGAATAAATAGCAATTTCTTTTCAAATAGTCGCGAATTCACGAATTACACATTATTTATTCATGATTTTTTGAAAAAGTCTCGAATAAATATATGATATATGAAATATATTTTTTAATAATTTTATAATTAGTAATTTTATTTTATATTTTTTCATTTCTTACCCGATATTTTCCCAATTTATTTATGAATTTTGGCAATTTTTTTCCAAAATTTTTCTTAGACGAATAATTCCCGAACCTTGACTTGGTAACTATGCATATGTCAACTGAGTGATTGCATCTCACATCTCCTGTTGAAAGGTCTCAAATGCCGCAATAGTCACTGATTGATTTACGCGAAACCGTTGCCAGAGTTATTAAGACTCGATCAGTCGTTGGAAGCCATAGAATCAAGGTCAATCATCGTTCTGATATCAACTAACGTATTGGAACGTATGAAAAGAGTAGAAGAACACCGTCTTCAACCTATTTAATCCTTGAATCCATACTCCTAAAATCCCTAATTCCCGAAATAGTAAATTTACCAAAAATATCAAAAATCCTAATTTGACTCATACTCTACCAAAAGTCTTAAAAGAATCATTTAAAACATTCCAAAAACAAGAACATACTTAAAATACCTTAAAACACTCTAAAATGGAATTTTCAAAAAATAGAAAGTTTCTCCTAAAAAGTGGATCGAGACCCTTAAATAGTCTTTTCTTCGCTTTTCGATTGCCTTAACCAGCATAGCGGGTTACCACGACGTAGTGCTCGTTGATATCTTTGAAGGTAGTACTAGTGGGTCACAAGGTGACATCCAAATAAAAAATTATGGCCATTTGAAGTTGAAGTTTCATATTTTGACTTCCGACTCGCCTTATTCTTATCTCGCCCCTCTAAGAATGCTTCTACCTCTTGTTTTACATTAGAAACCCCATTTCATCATTATGGATATTGTGGTGTGCCATTGTATCTCTAAAAACTTGTATCTATTGTCTGATGTTGTCGTACCTTAGTTTTCTAATCTATTGTTTCTGGTCCTATTATAGATAAAACCGTTTGGTCAATCTGACAGCTCACGCCTAATGGATTTTTTTCTCTCTTATCCCTGGAATATTGCAGGTGAAGTTGGAACAGGGTATTGAGATGTTGAACATTTAAACAAAATTATGAAACTGGATTGTCCATCCTAGATGATTTTGATTTCTATGAAGATAGGCAAAAAGTCGTGCAGGAGAGGAAAGGGTGGTTCTGCCGCCACCACCGCCGCCTCCGTGGGTGCAGGAGTTAAGCATGAAGACACAAAGAAGACAATAGTGGTCTTGACTGCTCAGAGTAGTTAGGAAGGTATCTCCAGCATCTTGGCCGGCGGGCAGGCTGAATGGACTGTGACACCCATATTATTTACTTTATGTTCTCTCTCAATTTATTGGAGTTCCGGCAGATTTATTGCATAGGGTATGCCTTTCCATCTCATCGTATATAGTAAATGTTATGCAGCCTTAGAATGTAATTCTAAGTTCTTTTATATTTCCTGTTTTGCTTTTGTTTTGGGGCTGAGCAGTTTTTTAATTTTTGGTACATAGGTGAGCAGTTTATTCAACATTTTGGTTGATCTTTAAGCTTGGAAGGTAGATTAAAGAATTTTACAGCACAATTAAAATAATTTAAATTTTTTTAATTGTTGTAAATTGAGAAGTTACTCTTTGCCCTAGAAAGCCAAACGCTCATTCTGACTTCTCATATTGGGAAGCTATTTCTCGCAAAAACAAACCAAACAACATTTTTCTCTTAAAATTACTTTTACCTACTCCCCCAGAGAGCTACTTTCCTAGAAAGTTCTTTGTCGAGGAATTTATCCAACAAGGCCTTAAGCCTCTTCTTTCTATGTACGGAAAATATGTCGAGATGGATGATTTAGCCTCTTCTTTACTATGGATGTCATCAAGAGAATATGGCATGTATCAATTGTGTGACTTGTAGTAACCCAAGCATTTCTTGTCTTGCATTGGACCAAATAGATAATGGACTAACAACTTCTTCTTCTTAGTGCCTTGTCGTAAGCAACTTGAATCCTACTCCACCATTCTATACTCCACCATTCTAGTCAATGAAGCATCATATCTTGGGTTCCTTACATGCTATATTCATGTCTTTTTGGTCATTTCTTTGCATTTAGAGGCGCTTTTAATTTGCACTCACTCGATGAATTGAACCCCTATTCGGTAAATAGGGAGTTTGTTATTATTTTTGGTACAAAACTCTATTTTTATTTATTTTATATTTTATAACTTTTACTCCAAACACAAATAAGTAACACAGAGAGAAAATTTCCACTTCATTTTCAAGAATGCAACCAAACAACAGAAACACAAGTAGAAAATTCATCTTTTAAAAAGCTTATACTTCGTAAATGATTTACATTGTTAAATCATTTAAAAGCAAACAAACGGAACCCAATGGAATATTGGTTAGAAACAGATTCACTCATAAATTCTTCTGGTTATTGGTGCTATTTATTAATTGTTTATTTCATTATTTTGCAGTGTAAGTCTTGGTACAGGACCGTTTGTGGTCATGAAATCAGGGTATTGAACTGTGCACTTTCCCAGTTCTGCACTTGATAGACCCATCAAATGTGGACCTTTAGACATGTACAACAAGGCTCCTTATCGACTTTTTGAGGGGTAACTAGAGATTTAGAACTTTGAACCATGTTTGAAAGCTTAAGTGCTTTTGCTAAAGCAGTTAGCTATGCTGACCCAGGAAGCAAAGGCTTTGGAGATTAAAACCTTTGGAGGGAATGAGTCAAGTGTGGAGTCTCCTCTCCGACTCATGGGCTTCGAGGCATATAAAATGAACGATAATAAAGGATCTTAATTGTACAACTTCACAACTCTCACTTTATGAAACATTATGTATTGTATCTGGCTGTTGCACCCTCACTTTTTTTTGGTATCTTGCAGATGCTTGCGCTAATTTGAGATTGTTTGGAATCAGAATGACAGGTTGTTGAAATGCAAGTTAGGTAATTTTAGTCTGTCATAAATTATGTGCAAAATTCCCTTAACTGGATACAAATTATTTATCAAGATTTAGATTGCAAAGATCTACTTGTGACCTTGTTTATCCTCGAATGTTTGAATTTTTTGAAGGCTATAAAAGTTAGTTTGTTTTGTTTATGAGATTTATAGTAAAAATGGTTACATAGTTTTTTTTTTTTTTGATGATAGGTCAATAGACACACACACACCACACACCCAGACCATGTCTCAACCGAAGCCACAATCACACACACCTCTCAAAAAATAGAGGCATGGTGGGGGCACTTAAGGAGACTAACCCTACCATCGGTAAGCGATGTGGGACTAAGGTTACATAGAATTTTAGCATATCAGAAAAACAGTTTTGGGTGTAAGTCCCACTCTAATTGAATTTTCTCAGATTCTAGATTGATGCTTTTGAGTTATTGTGAATCTCTAAATGGAAAAAATCATAGTTCGAAAACTCGGTGAGTCCATCCAAGTTACTCGCCGAGTTACGTACTCGACATAGTTTCGAGTCGAGTTGCCTCAAAACTCGAAAGAAACACTATTCAGCAAGTTACTCGCATGACTCGGTTGAGTTGAGTCACATAATGGTATTTTTTTTAAAAAATCTAAATTTGAATGTCACACTGATTTTCCATTATATTTTTTTGGATTATGAGTTCTGTTTAACCTTGTTTTAAGGTTTGAGGCTGCAAAATCAGCTTTATAGAGTTCTTTAAACCTATATTTTTCAAGTTATTGAGGTTCAATATTGGATAAAATGACAGGTTCAATATTGGATAAAATGACAAGATATTGATAATTGTCTAATTGGTATATACATATTCTGAATTAGACCAAGTCGATTTTTTTTTTTGAGTTTTCCGAGTTATTCGACCCGGCTGACTTTGGGATCAAATTTTCGGGTTTTAAACCATGAAAAAAAAATCAAATACTGGAATTTTTTTGAGTTTTCTGAGTTATTCAACCCGCCTAACTTTGGGATCGAGTCGATTTTTTGGGTTTTTGAACCATGAAAAAAATTCAAATAATGGAAAGTGGAGAGAATTACAAAAGAAAACATTTAAGTTAAATAGAGTTTTTAGTTCTCATCATAGAATGATAGAAATTAGAAGAAACTCAAGATCTTTTTTTCTTTGTAATAATAATAATTATTATCATTATTATGCTAAGTCAAATACGTACCTAGGTCCCAACAATCATATATGAATCCCTGGCTCAAAAGACAAGCGAGAGAGAGAGATGTGCCGGAGCAAGTCTTCGCAATTCAATTGTTGAAATGCTGAATGTCATGCAGAACTGATGGATGCTCCATGTGGGGCTTTCGATAGGTAGCAATTGGATTGAGGGTTTACAATCCTTCTCAGTAATCATCTAACCTTAATTTAATAGTTTTGGTTTATGCTCGTGCTTTCTTGTACGGATGAGTAAGCTCGTTTCTCCCCTGGAAAACTTATAAGGCGATGTAATCATCTTTACTATAGGCTATAAATCGATCCTTTTGAGTAAGGTGTATCTGCCTAACCCCAACCTTGTCCATCAAGGGGGAAAAGAAAGAAATTAAACATCCATCTCTGTTGCTGATCACAAGTTAATTGTTTCCTTATTATTAATCTGAAGCACCTTACAAATCATTTATTCATGTCTAGCAACATCAATTCATCATCACCATCTCTCTCTTTCTCTCTCTCTCTTCTTTTCTTATGATTTTTTTTTATAATGTGTATAAGAAAGACAATTTGTGGTTATTGTAAATTGCTCTCCACATTTACTTTATTTTGCTCTGCATAAAGGAGTTATGACTAATCTTAGAACTTTCAATCATGAAGATCTTACTAATTAAAATTTTAACATAAGTGTCATTTCATAGATTCTCCATATAGTCCTCAAAAGTATGTTAAAACAAATAGATTACTGGTAAAAAAAGCAGCAGTACATTCTATTGTATTTTAATTGTTTTAAAATATTAATGTTTAAAAATTTCCCCATGATTCCTCCAATTTTCAAATTATAGAAGTCGTGGTAGTTGTGTGGTGTGTGTGCACTTGTGTGTACATGAGATACACAATATACTTTCTTTAGTGTTTTTTTTGAATTTTCAATTTTGGAAGTTTCTTTTTTGAACCCCTTCTTTGAATGGTTACAACCATTCACTAAGGGTTCTCTTAGTTTACGGTTTCATCTTTTCAAGGTGCCTTTTCAAATTCTATAAAGAGAGAAGCCTCTCTTTTGGTTTTTTAAGAAAGTAATTCTCTGGTTTGGTATTCTGTAAGCAACGAATACAGACATCTCTTAACCTTCTATTCTTTGCGATCAAGTAAAGAATACAAGCAATTTCAGTCCTCTGTTTTCTGCAAATCATAATCTGTTCGGATTATACTATATGGTGGTTCGAGCCTGATACAGTGTGTGCACACTCGTGATCGGGTAATAGTCGTTGAATCCTGGAGGTTGGGTGCCCAAATATCCTGTTGCACTAAGAGGACACAGTCCAAGGAGGGCAGATCAACTTCAAGTCGAGTGATCAAAATCACGCCTCGACTAATTTCGATAAGTCTTCTATTTGATTCAGTTGTTTTTCTTTCTCCAGTTTCTAATCTAGATTTTTATAACCCAGAATTTTTTGCAACACATTCATTAGTGTCCCCTCCTACACCCCCTCACTGAACTTTAAGCAAGATTCTTGTCTGCCTTGTAGAGCTAGCTTTATGTTACTTTTTATGTCTTGTTGATATTACTCAATCGCCCCATTCAATTCAATATAGCAAGGCCTCAAGTATATAAGCCAGTCTAAAGTTAAAAGAGAAATTCAGGTTTAGCAGGAGTTAACCGTTCACACACATAATTTCTTAATTTTTTAAAGAGAAGAGTTTAACCAAATGCAAGCTTAAAATTCCATTAAGGACCTCAAATAAACTCTAATTAAAGCCATCGGATCTCTATCGACCAACTCTATATTAACTTATTTCATCAAACTAGTTAGTCCTCTTCTCCACCAATTCGATAATCCCCACAGTAAGTTCTCACCTGGTTGCCCCCACTTTGTAACTGGTGTGAGTAAAAACAGTGCTCTGTTTGTGCTAGTCATTTGAGTTTTCAGTTTGAACTTAAAATGTATTTAACGAAATAGTTACTCAATTATAAGTATTTGTGGCTGAATGAGCTAACATGAACTGACTTAACTGCCTCACACACAGGTGGTTAAGAAATTTTTTTTGTCACTTCCAAAGAAACCGTTCGAATCAGATGGTCGTGAGCAGTATTCGAATCTTTCATCACATTTCTAAACTTTTAGGAAGTAAATGAAGTAATCTCACATTGTTGGGAAAAGATTTAAGTGGTACAACCACAAAAAAACTATTAATAGTGAAAACTAGAATACATTCAGTAACATCTTGAAACAAATTTATTACAAAGAAAAAGAGAATTTGCAGCAGAGTAACAAAGAAGGTTCAAGACTTCTTCACGGAAATGATAGAACATATAGTTTGTATGATTGTGAGACAGAGGAGTAAAATTGCAGCGATGGATGAAATAATTGTTATGGGAGATCCATAATAAGTACGTCTCAAGGATGTGCTCCACTTGTGCCGACGCCCCTTACAATATTCATTGAGTTCTTGATAATATCTAGGAAAATAGGAGGATGTATTATCCAAAACAACGTGTTTGGATAGATTGTTAATGAGAGCTGATACATCTTCGTGGCTGCCTAAATAGTTCTTAATAATTTCATGATCAATGAGTAAACCTGCATCCTTGGGAGTGTTGATGAGGTAGTCCATGAAGAGTGCATAACCTGTGACATAAGCAGATCTGGGATAGTGACACTGCTCCAAGGCTATAAGATTTCGAAAGAAAGATTCTGTCCTATCTTGAATAGGTAAAGGTTGGATTTCCAAAACTCCATTAGAAAATTTCACATCCAATAAGCAACTACTTCCACTTACACCTGCTTTAAACTTGACACCGACGTCGTGGATCTCTGTCACACTATGTCTAGAGTAAGGTTCATTGTTGGAAGGATGCTGAAATGATGAGGGAATGCAACAACTTCTCAAGAGGTCAAGGATATGCTTCACTTTAAATCTATCAATATTTGTGCCTAGAGTTGTATTCTCTTTCACAAGATCCTTTAAGAAATCAATGATCAGGTCAAAGATGTTGGAATATTGGTTGGAGACTGACATTAGCCTAAATAAATACTCAAGAACAAAGAATGGAAGCTGATTCTCAAGTAATATCATGTCATGTTGTAGAGCACAGATCATCCACATGGTGTTAATTATAGGGTCCTTATCCCGTCTCTCAGGTGAATAAAACTTGAGGAGGAACATAATGATGAAGACACCATCGAGTAGCATCATTTCTACAAATTGGTCGCTATTAAGACTGATGAGTTCTGCATAACATTGGCGAGCACTTGCTTCTAACTCCCTCAAGCCATCAAGACAAAACCTTAAGCTTATCCCATGGCATCGATGATCAAGAAAAGTTTTCAAGTACCGCAGTTTATGGACATCCATTTTAACCAAGCTTCCATTGCCGCGGTTAAAGGGACCAATTGAGACTAATTGAGGACTGTAAGCTGACTCACTTACTCTGCGGAGGATCTCAGGAACTCTATAAATACAAGGCTCGTCGGATAAGGCAGGCAAGGCGTTCCACTTTTTTCTAATAGATTCTTCCAATGTTTGAATGGGAACATTATCTCCCCTTTCATTCTCCCAACTTATGGGGTCAGTATCTCTCATCATTTTCAAATTCACTTCCACTGTCAACAAACAAGTGAAGATCATTAGCAACAATGTTTTATTAGAAATAAATTTTGAACGTATAGTTCAAAAAGACTTAAAGTATCCATCTTTACATGTATTTCTGAAATCTAAAAAATACAAAAAGAAAGTATCATTTTCACTTGTATTTTAAACATTAGAATTGTTCAACTTGGAAATATGCTATTTCTAAGTTTTTTGTTTGAGTGAAAGAATGATCCTCCGGCTGGCTTGTGCCAGTGGAATTGTGTATATCCCCTATGTGGGGTGTTCAGGTTTCCTTTTTCTTGTGTGATGGTGGGTAGGCTCTTTAATTCACTAACCACTGCTAACCACCACTAACTAGGGTTGCAGCCTAACCGTATTTGAGTACTACCGAAAAAAGATAAGAGAGAATGGTTCTTTTCCCATGTGATTTTCAACAATGATTATCATTTAAGTAGCAAACTAACATAAATACCTCTTTTATTTGTTTCATTAAATACAAAAAATATCCATCTTTTTTCAAATGAAAAAAATATCCCTTTACATTTATTTTATCAAGTGAAAAAAAATCCTCTTTATATAAATTTTCGTAAGTAATAACAATTCATCACTCTATATTTATGAGAATCATTCAGTATTGTTAACATTAGAAGATAATGGAATATCTTGATAAACTTGGATAATCTTTACGGTGACCCAATGGTTACATAGAAAGATGAGAACAACTAATTAAAGATAAAAAATAAACCTCAATCAAATCTAATATAATCTTACATAATCTAATCAATTCAAATTCAAATCACCTTGTAGGGGTATTTCATCACATCTCATTACTTACACTATTATATTTTCTTTCCCAATAAACATGTCATCCTACAACACGTTCCTTCACCTCATATGTATGTTGCTTTATCCCTGGTCGTTGCTTCAATAACATTTTTCCAAATTTTAACAACGACTAGGATTATAATAGAAACTCTATCTGCAAATGACTCTTCGCATGAGCTAGTGTTAGGTCAAGAATAAAAGGCTTGCTATCAAAAGGTTGAAAAAAATAAATAAAAATAAATCACTTTTTCACAAATTTCTCAAACCTTTAAACAGGAATAACATTTTCTCTTTGACTAAATTATTTGCAGTTCAAAAAAACTCTCTAGAGTTTATAGACTTTGTAACATGTATGTTCTAAAGAAATAGAAAAATTTTCATAGATTACCTCACGATAATTTAAGTGGAACAAATTCCTTCTTCTTCTTCTTCTTCTTCTTTTTCTTGGGTAAAAAAGAATCCAGATTCAAGTCGCAGGACAAGAAAGAAAGATGTGATGAGTCTAGAGTCAGGCTCAAGTTATAGGTGATGGTCCCTACATCACCATACATGACCACATGGTATGAATGTACATGGCCCTACCATTGTGTTTGTCTTATACAATAATTTATGTAGAAAAACAAAGTGATTGACAGCGATGAAGGACTTTTGAAAAGAGAAATGTTAGAAAAACAAAAGTGGTTGATAGTGATGAACAACCCAAAATTTGACTTTAGAAAGGATAGTTTAGTAATTATGAATAAAAACTAAGGGTATTTTTTAACATAACATTTTTTTTCCAAAATACCCTTTTCAAAACAAATTTTGGGTTGCTCTTCATAGACTCATAGTTATTCTCATTCTAAAAATATTAACTATGAATAGGAGGTCAGGTTGAAAATGCAAACTAAATTTTCCTTGGGAAGTTGTAGTTTCGTAATGAGAATTTTAAACGTAAAAGCAAATGTGCGCATTGAAATTTTAGATAGGCAACGGGATTTACTTTGGTTAAAGCTCGAGTTTCTTACTAGGCCTAGCCTCTCTGAGAAGTCCAAATGTGGTTAAGATTTATTAACTCTTTGGGTTAATGAATATAACCATGGTTTTTAAATTTTTTTTAAAAATTTAAAATTTTGTTTAATCTTACCATGGTTAGTGAATTTTAACCATAATTAAAAAGATACACAGCAAAGAGGCTAGGCCCGAGTAAGATGCTCGGGCTTCAGCCACAGGAAATCAGTTGGGGATTAGTACTAGCCGGATGAGGATCTACGATCTCGTGGATTTTCCCACCGTGTTTAAGCTCTTCTACCTAGGCGCTTTGCGGACTAACCGTTCATGACTAAATAATAAGGGGTTTTTGCATATCAGCTGCTTCGTTTTGCAAAGCTTGCAAATACACTGTTATGCATAATAGATTTACAAATTAACTCAAAAATTTTCTGCTGTTAGCAACTAACCTCAAACCTTGGTTCCATTAAATTTTTTGGTATAACTGTTAGTAAAATGATTATCATACCCTTATGATGTTTCATAACCCCACAAAGCCCTCTTTAACTAGCTTTGAACTATGGTTAACAAGTCTTAACCTATATGATTAATTTTTTTTTTTTAAAACTAAGGTTAGATGCTTTAAGCCTCTAATCCTAAGGGTTAGTCAATCTTAACCAAAGTTAAAAGGGTGTCCCCTCTTAACTCCCTTTAACTGTGGTTAAGATTCACTAACCCTTAAGCTTAAAGCATCTAATTTTGGTTTTTAGAATAAAAAAAATTAATGTCACCTTGTAACTCCCTTTAACTATGGTTAAGATTCATTAACCCTTAAGGTTAAAGCATCTAATTTTGGTTTTTAGAAATTAAAAAAATTTAACATGTCACCTTGTAACTCCCTTTAACTGTGGTTAAGATTCACTAACTCTTAGGGTTAAAACATATAACTTAGATTTATAGATTTTAAAAAAAAAATTAATGTGTCCCATTTTAAGTCCCTTTAACTGTGGTTAAAATTTATTAACCCTTAGGATTAAAGCATCTAAGCTTGACTTTTTTAATTTTTAAAATAAAGTGTCCCCTTTTAACTCCCTTTAATTGTGGTTAATATTTACTAACATTTAGGAACAACCGAATAAATCATCTAATCTTGATTTTTAGATTTAAAAAATTAAATAAATACAAGGGTTAAAGCTTATTAACCATAGTTCAAGAGCAATTAAAGGGATTTAATGAGATAATGAAATATCTTAAGGGTACAATAGTCAATTTACTAACATATATAAACGAAAGTCCAACAGAATTGAGGGTTGAGGCTCTTTGTCTAACAGTTGAAAAATATTGAGTTAATTTGCAAATGTGTAATACATAACAGTGTATTTGCAAACTAGATAAAACCTAGCAGCTGATATGCAAAACCCCAAATAATAAAGACTAAAGATCCCCAGCTCATCTGTCGTATAGATTTTTCTTAGCATAACCAGTCTTTTGGAGATTCCTGTGCCCGTACTCCACAACGTGTGGTAAATTATCTCGTGAAAAATGACTTAATTACTACACAAATAGGCCTCTCACATCATTCGAATTATAGCCATAAAAGCCAGTCTAGCCACCTTTACAAGACTTTATTTCCAGGACTCTGAATCTCCCTTTCCAATCGTATGTTGCTTTTCTTTTTGTTACTCGGAAAGTAGTTGCTTGAATATATAAGAAAGAAATATAAAAACAATTTGGCTTTATTGAAGTAAAATAAGTCGTGTATTATTGTAGAACCCCGGATCTAAAGTTCATAGTATGTGAAAAGTGATTTTAAAGCCCAAAGGTCTTCTATGTATTTTGTGTGTGATGCATGAATGAAAAGAGGTTACATTCAAGTTATATGTGTTATATGGATGTGAAAGATGTCCTAAGGATGCCGAGGAATCCTAAGGGTATTAAACTAGAGTGGAAACACTCTAAGTATCAAAAAATGAGAAAAACATAGGAAATGGCCGGAAAATACACGGGTCGGTCGACCGTCCTTCATGGCCGGTCGACCGCTTGTCAAAAAGGGGCAAATGGGGGGTTTAACCTTGGTTAGTTGACCGTCCCCTCTGGCCAGTCGACCGACTGTATGAAATGTGGCCCAAACTGGGCCATAGTAGGATTTTGTCCAAGGCCGTCGACCGTGGTGACGCCCCGAACCCGTGCCTAAGGAATCATGTTCTGAGACGAGTGCTCATTTGTTATTACCACGCAAGCGGAAGACTTTCCCGGGGAAATTGTGAGAATTTTCAACATTTCTTCTAAGCTTATATAAGCAATAAAAAACCGGTCATCACAATAACTCATCATAAGCAAATGTGTTACCTCTCTTGCTACAGTAGTCTTTACTTTTAGAGTCATTAATCTGCTCGTGTACTTCTCAGAATCTATCAAGTATAGCTCCTTGCCAATTGGCAACCGCTTCAGGATCTGAAAACATAAAATGAGATGGGGTGAGCTATAGAGCCCAACAAAATCCGCAGTACATCTAAACTATTTTCCACAAAGTAATATTCATCAATAATGACATAGTAGTAAGTACAATTCTCATATTAAAATAATATCGTAATTCGTGACCCGAGGTCACTCAGAGCTATATCACCCTATCTGAGGTTTCCAACCTCCAAGTGTTTTCCATTGTCAACTTCATCCATTCATTGTCCACAACACCAGGTTACCGTTTAAGATTACCGCTCATGCTCTATCTTAGAGTCCACAGACTCGATCAACTGGGCCTTCACCCGTGTACAAGCTCTATCCTTAAGTCTACAGACTCAATTATCAACTAATCAGGACTTCTCCCGATTACGACCAATCCTTGGGTATGCCGACTCAATTAATCTCAAATATGTAAATTACACACATAACCCAGACCTTCACCTGATGATTGTTAGGAACAACACATCTGATATCTTGAAGAGGACTGGCTGAAGGAACCAGACTGCTAAGACTTTATTCGGGAACCACTACTAGGAACAACACATCTGACATATCACACTCCGCTAGGATCAACACCTCTGACATGTCACTTTATATTTTTCCATTGTGGGAACACCGGCTCACACTACTACATTTGTGAGGAAACACATCTAATCACCAGGATACACAACTGACAGCTAGGAAACCCATCCGACCTGCTAGGAAAGAAACTCATCTAACATGCCAAGGATGCACCTATGACTAACAGGAAATACATGACCACCAGGAAATACCTGTCTATCAGGAACACATTTGACATATCACTCTGTAAGGCATAATACCTCTAACATAACACCCTTGTTAGGCAACACATCTGATAACCAGGATACACATCTGATCATCAGGATACTCATCTGATAGCCAAGAAACCCATCCGACCTCTCAGGAAAAAAATCTCATTTGACATGCAAGGGACGCACCTCTAACTAATAGGAAATACTTGACAACCAGAAAATACCTGACCACCAGGAACACCTTTGATAATATAACTCTGTCAGACAAAACACCTCTGACAGTATAACCCTGTCAAGCAAAATACCTCTTATAGTTTAACCAAGTCAGGTAAAACACCTCTGACATCAAAGTCTTGTCAAGCACAACACCTCTGACATCAAATCCTGTTAGGCACAACAACTCTGACAATACAATGCTTAATCTAATCTCTATTGGGATGTACCTACCCCTGTAGCACATCATCCCTCAAGACAGCCATCCTGTAACGTCATAACCTTTGTTGGGTGCATACCTGCTCACATAGGTCAATGCCCCCTCGAGGTAACATCACTGAGTTCATAAACTCGATACATCCCTAGGTCCTAGACCCCAATCCAACCTTGGGTCTTTCGACCCAATACCATCCTAACTCTCCCGACTATCGGCCACGGAGAAACTCAGGCTCTTAGCAGACCCGCCTCTCCAGACTTAGTCAAAGAGGGACCACGGATAGCGTTTAACACATGTTAGGTTTTCTAACTGTAGGAAATCCCCAATTATTCAAGTCTTGCTTGAATAATTGAACCAGTTGGGCCTCACACCCATGGCCCAAGTCCGAGGGTATACTGTTTCGGTATGGAACATTACCCAGCCGATGGACCATTTCATCGCCTTACCATGTCCAAACAACATCACATCATACAAGGATTGTTCTGAGATGAAACTTTACCAGACGAATGGGCCCTATCATCGCCTTACAAGCATTAAAGTAGCATCACATCATGTAAGGAACGTTTTGAGGAGGAGCTTAACCAAGCCAATGGACCTTTCCATTGCCTTAAAAGTGTTAAAGTAGCATCACATCACTTCCCGGGAACCAAACCAGGTTTCCCAGAGGGTCCGAACACAAATAAGGTCAAAACACCCAAGCCTATGCACTGGTGATCGATTGCCAGTGTTGGTCGATCGATCGCCTAGAAAAGGGAGATCGATCCCCAATCCATCTGAGCCGAAATCCCAAACTATTACAGCCCGAAACTAAGGGCTATGCCCCTCTACTCAATTTCACACTTTCCTATCCCTTCCATACATCATATATCGGGTTTCCGACCCTTTGTCATCGACGACATAACAAAAATCATTCCACTTAAATAAAGTAGCATAAATAAGAAAAAATAGAAGAAAGGGAAAGGGAATTTCACCTTCTACACGTAAAATGGAGCTCTAGATGGCAAAATGGACGTCACCAATGCTTTTGGGACGTCGAAGAACCTTTGGGTAGCCCTTCTCTCTCTATCCTCTACTTTCTCTCTTTAATCTCTCTCTACATACAAATCGAGGCTCCGGGTGGTGAAATGGACGTCGCCAATGCATTCGGGCCGTCGAATAACCCTAAGGTAGGCTTCCTCTTCTTTCTCTCTCATCCTTTATCTCTAATTTCTCTCTCTAGAAATTCCCACGCAGGGGTTCGGCTCTCTCTCATGAAATGGGGAGAAAATGAGGGGTTGGATCCCCTTTATATAGAGGAGGAAAGGTGTCGCGACCCAAAACCCACCCTAAGAGTTAGAGTGAACTTTGGACGACTAATCATGACTTGCTTGACAACTAACCTGCAAAACCCACAGAGCATATACAATAGAGGATATAAACAGTGGAAACATACTCTAACATAGCACAGCGGAAGACTACCAAACCTCTATGTATATACATACACAAATCCAAGTTTATACAAAAAGTAATCCATACGAAAGAGTGGACATGCCCGCCAAAATACATAAATCTAACTCTCATCTCACCCACAGCTAATCCACTCAGAATCTAATCACCACCTACTGATAACCCTCTACGGGAGGTTCCTCCAAAGGCTCCTCGGCGTACTCCTCTTCCACCCATGGACCAGGAGCACAAACATCAAATGGGGCAGCAGCTCCCTCAGAACCTGCCGACAAAAGAAGTACGGCTGAGCATGGAATACTCAGCGGGTACTAAATACTAACCAACAATTATAGCGTAGAAATAGCAATACATAATCAGGAGTAATTCATATATGTCAAACGGAAACAATTCACATCATACAAGGAAGTAAAGCAGTTTATAATCATGCTTGTAATTCGTAGAAAACCGATAAATCCTCTTGAAACATCGTGTGCTTGACTTGACTTGAAATATCTTTTTGTACTTGCAAAGCTTGTCATGTCTATCTTGCTTGATTCTTGTATGTCGTGTCATGTCATGCATGTCATACGTGCTTGCTTGTGATCATGTAACTTGTGAGATATCCTTGTGAGGTGTCCTTGTGAGATGCCTTGAGAGGGAAGGGAGACCCTTCTTTATGCAATGCACTTGCGAGGGAAGGGAGACCCTTCTTTATGATATGTATGTACTTGCGAGGGAAGGGAGACCCTTCTTCATGATATGCACTTGTGAGTGAGGGGAGACCCCTCGTGGAATGTTGGTTCTTGTCTTCTTGTGAAAAGCGAGGTAAAACATATCGTAGGATATGTCCCACCTCTAACCATGTTCTTGAAAACCTCGATAAATCATGCCATGCATGCCGTGCTCGTGGAAACCGTGTACATACTTGCATTCAAATTTAAAGATGACATTTGGGTAATTTCACAACACATATAGCATCAAAGATTGAGTAATGTAGTATTCATAGCATTATGGGAAAACAGGAAACACACTATCATAGTCCCTAGCAATATTCATAATTTATTAGGCATGCATTTCCAGATTTTCAGCTCACTGTGTTCACCTTGGCATTTCATCAAACATGGTGTGTTCATTATGGATTTACCCTACAACATGCTTTTCTAGATGGGTTTTACTCAAATCATACATGTACATTCATTATTGGAACAATGCCCTTCCTCATTTGTTCATCACACACAACCATTGGCATCCAATCGCCCATTCCATCTCCATTCACCATTCACCATTCACCATTCACCATTCACCATTTACCATTTATCCATCTCATAGCACATGTGTAAATGAAAGAAAATGAAGAGAAAAGAAGGGGAAAGAGGAACTATAACTAGGAGGGTAGTAAGAAGCACCGACTTTGAAGAAATGAGGAAGAAACCCCTTTCCAAAACGACTGTGTAGCTGCTGCCCTAGTTTGAGGAGATGCTCCTCACGAGTTTGTGCCTTGATCTTGAAGAAAAACGGGCTGGAGGTTGATCTAGGGTTTCAAACCCTTTGATTTCTCTCCCAAATGGAAACCCTAGGTTGGAATCGCCTTCTCCTCTTTCTTCTATTCTCTCAAACTCTCTAAGTGTCGAATGATGCCCTAAAGGCTCAGATTAAACTCTTAAGGTAAGAGTGAACTGACCAAAAGACCGAAATACCCTTATTGGGATTTCTGTGAATAGTGCTGTGAATAGTGCCAACTCGTTGTGCTGTGAATAGTGCCAACTCGTTGTACTGTGAATAGTGCCAACTCGTTGTGCTATGAATAGTGCCAACTCGTTGTACTGTGAATAGTGCCAACTCGTTGTACTATGAATAGTGCCAACTCGTTGTGCTGTGAATAGTGCCAACTCGTTGTACTATGAATAGTGCCAACTCGTTGTGCTGTGAATAGTGCCAACTCGTTGTGCTGTGAATAGTGCCAACTCGTTGTGCTGTACAAACGTGCCCGTGGTGAGTTGTACAACGTGCCCGTGGTGAGTTGTACAACGTGCCCGTGGTGAGTTGTACAACGGATGCACACAGTATACGTTTTCCTACAGGTACAGACTGTTTTGGCCATATCTTTTGACTCGTTCGTCCGATTTTGACGATTCAACTTGCGTTGTGTTCGTACTTCGAAGAGGAACAATTCTGACATTTCAAAATTTCCAAATTCTTCCTCATTTATTAATCATACCTCTAAAAAGGCAAGATGACAACGAAAGTGTCATGTATTAAGCATGGAAAAGTCTGGGGCTCTACATCCTCCCCCCCTTACAAAAATTTAGTCCTCGAAATTCAGACACTACTTGCATTACAAATCAAAAAGGACATTACAAGTCATATACAGACTTCACACAGAAACTCATTCAAGTAATTCTGGGTACTTTGCTTTGACTTCGGCTTCACGCTCCCATGTAGCTTCTTCCCGAGCATGGTGTTGCCATTGCACAAGAACCAAAAGGATTGTCTTGTTGCGAAGCACCTGATTCCTTCGATCTAAAATCTGGACTGGCTTTTCAATCAAGGTGAGGTCCTCTCGAATCTCCAACTGTTCCAAGTCTATGACATGCGAAGGATCCGCAAGATACTTCCGAAGCATGGACACATGGAAGACGTTATGAACTGTAGCCATGTGAGGTGGAAGAGCTACTCGATAAGTAACTTCACCAACTCGTGTGATAATCTCAAAAGGCCCAACATACCGAGGACTGAGCTTGCCTCGCTTCCCAAATCTCATGATCCCTTTGCTAGGAGATACTTTCACAAAAACTTGATCCCCTACTTGAAATTCCAAGTCCCTACGGCGTGTGTCCGCATAACTTTTCTGGCGATCTTGAGCAGCTTTCAATCGATCCCGGATGATCTTAACTGTGTTTGCAGTTTGCTCAATCAACTCCGGACCAAGCACTTTCCTTTCGCCTACCTCATCCCAATAGAGAGGAGACCTACAACTTCGCCCATACAAGGCCTCAAATGGTGCCATTTGAATACTTGCTTGATAGCTGTTATTATAGGCAAATTCAACCAATGGCAAGTGCTCTTCCCAACTACCTCTGAAATCCAACATACAAGCCCGAAGCATGTCTTCAATGACTTGGTTCACTCTTTCGGTTTGTCCATCCGTCTGTGGATGAAAAGCGGTGCTGAAATCAAGTCGGGAACCCATAGCCTCCTGGAAACTTTTCCAAAATCTTGACGTGAATCTTGGATCCCGATCCGACACAATACTAACAGGCACTCCGTGCAATCTAACTACTTCCTTGATGTATAGTGCATCCAACTGACTTGAGTTGAAAGTAGTTCGGTAGGGTAAGAAATGAGCGGACTTTGTCAAACGATCCACTACTACCCATATCGCATCTGAGCCCCTTGCCGTCTTTGGCAAGCCAACTATGAAATCCATGGATATGTTCTCCCATTTCCACTCGGGAATCGGAAGGGAATGCAATAGACCGGCGGGTCGCATGTGTTCTGCTTTCACCTGTTGGCACACTAAGCACCGTGCCACATATTCCGCAACCTCCCTCTTCATATTCCGCCACCAAAAGTGACTCTTGAGGTTCCGGTACATCTTTGTACCCCCTGGGTGCACTGTGTATTTCGAACGGTGTGCTTCATCCAAAATTTCTCTTCGAAGATCTGCATTGGCTGGGACGCACAGTCTTCCCTTGAAGGTGATAGCACCCCGACTAGTGAGAGAGAAGTCCTCACTACCCTTAGCAACTTCCTTGTCCCGATAAGCCAACAATTCAGCATCCATGGCTTGATATTCTTGGATCAAATCTATAATGTACGGCCGAACCGTAACATTTGCCAAGGTAGGACCACGGACAGAGTCATTCACACTGATGTCCAGATTTGCCAAATCTTCTAGTAGCTTCCATTCTTGAACCAACATATGTGCTAACAACCCTTGAGGTCTTCTACTCAAAGCATCTGCCACTACATTTGCTTTACCCGGGTGGTATTGAATGGTACAATCATAGTCTTTCAAAAATTCCATCCAACGCCGTTGCCTTAGATTCAGCTCCTTTTGGGAAAAGAGATACTTGAGACTCTTGTGATCAGTGAACACATAGAACTCCACCCCATAAAGGTAATGACGCCAAATCTTAAGTGCAAACACGACCGCCGCAAGCTCCAAGTCGTGCGTGGGATAATTCTTCTCATGCTCCTTCAATTGCCTTGATGCATAGGCAATGACTTTCTTATGCTGCATGAGTACACACCCAAGTCCAACGTGTGAGGCATCACTATACACCTCATACCCATAAGGTCCAGATGGCACAGTAAGGACAGGGGCTGTAGTAAGCCTCTTCTTCAGCTCCAAGAAACTGATCTCGCACTTATCACTCCATACAAACTTGGCGCTCTTCCTTGTCAGGTAAGTGAGTGGTGCTGCAAGGCTAGAGAAACCCTCTACGAATCTCCTATAGTAGCCTGCCAATCCAAGAAAGCTGCGTATGTCGGTAACACTCTTGGGCCTCGCCCAACTCATAACTGCTTCGATCTTCTTTGGATCTACCGATATACCTTCTGCAGAAACAACGTGGCCTAGGAATGCCACCTCTTCTAACCAAAACTCACACTTGCTAAGTTTGGCGTATAGCTTGTGCTCTCTTAGCATTTCCAAGGCAAGGCATAGGTCGCGTGTGTGATCTTCCCGTGTCTGGGAATAGACCAAGATGTCATCCACAAATACAATCACGCACCTATCAAGGTGTGGCCGGAACACCCGGTTCATCAAATCCATAAAGGCTGCCGGCGCGTTCGTGAGTCCAAAAGGCATTACCAAGAACTCGTAGTGCCCATATCGAGTCCTGAAAGCAGATTTGGGAACATCTTCCGCCTTAATCTTCAACTGGTGATAACCCGATCGAAGATCTATCTTCGAGAAGAATCTCGCTCCCTTCAACTGATCGAACAAGTCATCAATCCTAGGCAAGGGATACCTATTCTTTATGGTGACTTTGTTCAATTGCCGGTAATCGACACACATCCGCATCGAGCCATCTTTTTTCTTAACAAACAACACCGGGGCACCCACGGTGAGACACTTGGTCGAATGAAGCCAAGGCCTTGCAATTCTTCCAACTGAGTCTTCAACTCCTTGAGTTCAATAGGGGCCATCCTATATGGAGCTCTGAAAACAGGAGCTGTGCCTGGTGCAAGCTCGATCATAAACTCAATCTCCCTATCTGGAGGCAATCCTGGCAACTCCTCTGGAAATACATCCAGGAACTCACTCACAACCGGAATAGTCGATGAGTCCTTTGCCTCGAGATTAGCTAAGCCCAACGCCGCAAAACTAGCAATAGATCTACTTCTCAACCCGCGAAAGTGGAATGGTTTTCCTTCTACTGGCTTGAAGAGTACCATTTTCTCAAAGCAAGCTACATGCCCATGATGTGCTGCTAACCAATCCATTCCCAATATAACATCAAAGTCTTGGAATCCAAGGACGATGAGATCAACCGCCAATTCGTGGCTTCCAACTTGGACCACACTATTTCTATACACTTTATCTGCCAATACTGTTTTGTCGAGAGGAGTCGAAATGGCTAACTCCGGTTCTAGCTGACTTGGCCCTGCAGAAAAACCTTCTGAAAAACTCGGCGAGACAAACGAATGAGTAGACCCGGTATCAATCAATACTCGAGCCAAATACTCATTGACTAGTAGGGTTCCTGAAATTTTAACTAACTAAGTCAATCCATGCATCAACAGAGTATACTCATAGGTATATATATATCATACCAAGTATGTACACAAGGAATAAAACACAACATATCAATCACGAATAACGAAAATAATTCCAAACGCGTACCTTGCACCACATCATCAGATGCAAGTGCATCACCCTCTGTCAAAGCAAATACACGCCCCTGGTTTGCCTGGCGAGACTGAGGTGTAGACCGGGTAGTCTGAGATGACGCCTGATATGATCCTGCAGGGCGTGCTGGTGGATTAATCCCCTGAGACTGGCCTGGTAAATGCCGACTGGGGCAATCCCTGATCATATGGCCCTAGCGACCACAATGAAAACATCCACCCGATGCCCTTCGGCAATCCCCTGCCGGGTGCCTTCGGCCGCATGAAGTGCAGACCTCGTGTGCATAAGTCGGAGGGGCCGGAAGTGGAGCATACCTCATCGTCTGAGGTGCAACAGGCCGTGGGGCTGGAAGAGCCTGCGGTCTCGGTGCCTGAGGCACATACTGCCGTGGAGCTGGAGGCGCATAAGAAGGCCTCATCGATGGTGCTGGCCACGCATACTGATAACGAGTCCGCCTCTCTGGAGGTGCTGAACTACTAGCTTGGCCTCTCGCTAACTCCCTCTTCTTGGACACTGTCTCCGAATTGGCCTCGACCAATAAGGCCTTGTCTACTACCTCAGGGTAGGTAGTATGCCTGAAAACGGACACCTTCTCCATAATCACATCCTTGAGCCCTTGCTCAAATCTCCTCGCCTTCATTGCCTCAGTAGCAACCATATGAGGCACAAATCTCGACAACTCCGAGAACTTGGCCTCGTATTGTGCCACCGACATCAAACCTTGCTCAAGGTTGATGAATTCTCTCTCTTTCTTTTCCCGTGCTCCAATCGGAAAATACTTTTTGTAAAAAGTATCCTTGAACTCCTCCCAAGTCCAAGGTAGACCCTGCATGGTCAAATCTCTCGTCCTCAGTGCGGACAACCACCAATGATGGGCTTCGCCTTCTAGCATGAAAGCTGCCCATGCTACTCTCTCCTCCTCTGAAGGTGAGAGGACCGTAAAGATCTTCTCCATCTGGAGGATCCATGCCTCCGCGGTAAGAGGGTCCACACTCCTATGGAAGGATGGAGGCCTCAATCTCCTGAATGCCTCAACTCCAGCGGTACGATGTACTGGAGCTACGGGCGGTGGAGTAGGTGCCGCCGATGATGGTATAGCCTGCCGAGCCGCCAGTATGGCGAGTGTCTCAGCAATAGAGCCTAAGACTCGAGAGAGGTCCGGCTGCTCATCCTCATCCCGTGAAGAAGAGGAAGCTCTGGTATGTGGTCCACGACCCCGTGTGTTCCGTCTCATGACTCAAGTCCTGAGAATAATAACACCACATGAGTCTAACTTGAAACCACAGTTTACTTCAATGCCATTTCACAATAATCCAATTTGTATTAGTTGTATAATACTAATATACATCGCATTAAGTCATCAGAGTATTTATAATGTTATACTTTGGTGTTCAAGCGTTCCTAAGGCTCGTACTTGGTTGAAATAACCATTTTGACTAAGACTAAAGTTTAGTCTTACACTTGGATCAAGACTCTCTTCCGACTTACTTTCTTCCTAACTTGTTTCCTGACATATGCTCTTGTCAAGCCGTGGTATAAGATTCTAAGTGACCCTAGAGACCTAAAGCCTAAGCTCTGATACCACTTCTGTCGCGACCCAAAACCCACCCTAGGAGTTAGAGTGAACTTTGGACGACTAATCATGACTTGCTTGACAACTAACCTGCAAAACCCACAGAGCATATACAATAGAGGATATAAACAGTGGAAACATACTCTAACATAGCACAGCGGAAGACTACCAAACCTCTATGTATATACATACACAAATCCAAGTTTATACAAAAAGTAATCCATACGAAAGAGTGGACATGCCCGCCAAAATACATAAATCTAACTCTCATCTCACCCACAGCTAATCCACTCAGAATCTAATCACCACCTACTGATAACCCTCTACGGGAGGTTCCTCCAAAGGCTCCTCGGCGTACTCCTCTTCCACCCATGGACCAGGAGCACAAACATCAAATGGGGCAGCAGCTCCCTCAGAACCTGCCGACAAAAGAAGTATGGCTGAGCATGGAATACTCAACGGGTACTAAATACTAACCAACAATTATAGCGTAGAAATAGCAATACATAATCAGGAGCAATTCATATATGTCAAACGGAAACAATTCACATCATACAAGGAAGTAAAGCAGTTTATAATCATGCTTGTAATTCGTAGAAAACCGATAAATCCTCTTGAAACATCGTGTGCTTGACTTGACTTGAAATATCTTTTTGTACTTCAAAGCTTGTCATGTCTATCTTGCTTGATTCTTGTATGTCGTGTCATGTCATGCATGTCATACGTGCTTGCTTGTGATCATGTAACTTGTGAGATATCCTTGTGAGGTGTCCTTGTGAGATGCCTTGAGAGGGAAGGGAGACCCTTCTTTATGCAATGCACTTGCGAGGGAAGGGAGACCCTTCTTTATGATATGTATGTACTTGCGAGGGAAGGGAGACCCTTCTTCATGATATGCACTTGTGAGTGAGGGGAGACCCCTCGTGGAATGTTGGTTCTTGTCTTCTTGTGAAAAGCGAGGTAAAACATATCGTAGGATATGTCCCACCTCTAACCATGTTCTTGAAAACCTCGATAAATCATGCCGTGCTCGTGGAAACCGTGTACATACTTGCATTCAAATTTAAAGATGACATTTGGGTAATTTCACAACACATATAGCATCAAAGATTGAGTAATGTAGTATTCATAGCATGAAGGGAAAACAGGAAACACACTATCATAGTCCCTAGCAATATTCATAATTTATTAGGCATGCATTTCCAGATTTTCAGCTCACTGTGTTCACCTTGGCATTTCATCAAACATGGTGTGTTCATTATGGATTTACCCTACAACATGCTTTTCTAGATGGGTTTTACTCAAATCATACATGTACATTCATTATTGGAACAATGCCCTTCCCCATTTGTTCATCACACACAACCATTGGCATCCAATCGCCCATTCCATCTCCATTCACCATTCACCATTCACCATTCACCATTCACCATTTATCCATCTTTATGGCACATGTGTAAATGAAAGAAAATGAAGAGAAAAGAAGGGGAAAGAGGAACTATAACTAGGAGGGTAGTAAGAAGCACCGACTTTGAAGAAATGAGGAAGAAACCCCATTCCAAAACGACTGTGTAGCTGCTGCCCTAGTTTGAGGAGATGCTCCTCACGAGTTTGTGCCTTGATCTTGAAGAAAAACGGGCTGGAGGTTGATCTAGGGTTTCAAACCCTTTGATTTCTCTCCCAAATGGAAACCCTAGGTTGGAATCGCCTTCTCCTCTTTCTTCTATTCTCTCAAACTCTCTAAGTGTCGAATGATGCCCTAAAGGCTCAGATTAAACTCTTAAGGTAAGAGTGAACTGACCAAAAGACCGAAATACCCTTATTGGGATTTCTGTGAATAGTGCTGTGAATAGTGTCAACTCGTTGTGCTGTGAATAGTGCCAACTCGTTGTACTGTGAATAGTGCCAACTCGTTGTGCTGTGAATAGTGCCAACTCGTTATGAATAGTGCCAACTCGTTGTGCTGTGAATAGTGCCAACTCGTTGTACTCTGAATAGTGCCAACTCGTTGTGCTGTGAATAGTGCCAACTCGTTGTGCTGTGAATAGTGCCAACTCGTTGTACTATGAATAGTGCCAACTCGTTGTGCTGTGAATAGTGCCAACTCGTTGTGCTGTGAATAGTGCCAACTCGTTGTGCTGTGAATAGTGCCAACTCGTTGTACTATGAATAGTGCCAACTCGTTGTGCTGTGAATAGTGCCAACTCGTTGTGCTGTGAATAGTGCCAACTCGTTGTACTATGAATAGTGCCAACTCGTTGTGCTGTGAATAGTGCCAACTCGTTGTGCTGTGAATAGTGCCAACTCGTTGTGCTGTACAAACGTGCCCGTGGTGAGTTGTACAACGTGCCCGTGGTGAGTTGTACAACGGATGCACACAGTATACGTTTTCCTACATGTACAGACTGTTTTGGCCATATCTTTTGACTCGTTCGTCCGATTTTGACGATTCAACTTGCGTTGTGTTCGTACTTCGAAGAGGAACAATTCTGACATTTCAAAATTTCCAAATTCTTCCTCATTTATTAATCATACCTCTAAAAAGGCAAGATGACAACGAAAGTGTCATGTATTAAGCATGGAAAAGTCTGGGGCTCTACAAAAGGGGTGAGCCACCATGGTGAGGTGTCCCCATGATGTAATTGATGACATCACACACTTTGACTATTTGACTTGTTGACCGGTTTCCCACTTTTTCATGTGTTCAACCCCCCATAATTCCATGAAATGACGTACGATGATGACGAAGTGACAGGTGACTGTAGAAGGGGCATTCTGGCATCTGTTGTATGAATCTCGGAGAAAAATGTTGAGTTTTGACAGTAAAAGTCCGGAAGAAAATTGCAAAACCCACAAATTTCTTGATTTTGGACACTAAACACGTCATGGTTTCGCGGTTTGATTTGCAATAAAGCCAAGATGATAGGCAGTCGTCCAGACAACCGACCGATACGTAGTGTGTGAGTTTCAAAGATTTCTATTGGGCCAATCGGTACATATTGAGTACCGGCTGAATTTTGAAACCCGTGGATTTTCTGGTTTTCTTACATACAAGGCCCTACGATTTCGCGAATCGATGCATGACGGAGCCGACACGACATGTACTCGTATAGAAATGCAAACGATACACAATGTGAGATTTTTAGGGAAAAGGATTGGGTTTTACCAGTAATTATCGGACACCGAATCGGATAACCAGAACCCACGGTTACACCCAAACACTTTTCAGAGGTTGTATGTATTCCGATTAGGGAAAATGACACCCTAATATTCATAAATTTTATTCTTTATTTAATTATACTTAATTACCGGACATCCTGGCCTCACGATTTTATTCTGAAAATCTGAGTCATTACAATCTCCCCTCCTTATAAAAATTTCATCCTTGAAATTTGATCAACTTGTATTTCCTAACAGTGGAGGGTACGCCATTTAGTACTTTAATGTCCTCTTACTGCCATCTTTACATTAGGGGTACAGGAATTTCATGAAGTCTATTCGTATTTAATCTTCGACGGTCCAAATTATTTTTGAAAATTTTCCTTATCTAGCAATGGATTCTCATTTGCTTCACTGATATGACTTATATACATTCAAACACATCATCAAAACATATCAATACTATTTAGATAACTTTCAGTCAGTACATATTTAACAGAGGATGGAAATACAAAACACAGATCATGAAAATGCCCACTATGGAAAAACACAAGTGTTTAAAGTCTATCTCTAAGGATGTCCTCATTGTGTTGGACTTCTTCTTGTGACATTGTGAAGACATGACCCTTTTTGTCCTCGTCTGAATTTGTTTCAAATTGGGACACTCCCTTTTGATATGGCTCGGCTTGCCGCACTAATAGCAAACCCTAGTTTTGTAGGCTTCAGTTCGCTGGTCTCGATTACCATGCTCAAAATTTGATGTTTTCGCTCATTCCGAAGCATTTCCTTTGCTAAAGTTATCAAAATTTATATTCTTGTTTTAGTCCCTCAATATTTCTTTGTCCATGGGTCTTTCGACTGACCTCTTTTCTCTGGCGGCCAATGATTCTTATTTCTTTATGTACCTTTTCAATTCTCAAAGCTCTGTCTAGAATATCTGAGAATGAGGTAAACATTTGAACTACCAGTTATTCTTTGATTGTTGGCTTCAATCCATCCTCGAACTTGTCGACTCTCCATTGTTTGTCCTCAATAAGTCTTGTTACAAATCCGAAGAGCTGGTTGAATTTTTGTTCATATTCACTGACCGACATGTTGCCTTGAGCCAGCTAAAGGAATTCTATTTCCTTCGTCTTCCTCATGGAGACTGAAAAATACTATAAAGTCGTAATTTGTATTGGCTTAATTCCGATGTCAAAACGGTGTCAATGTAAGTCTAGTGTCGTTCTTCATCTAGTCAATCAAGTTTGGTGAAGATAAAACTCCAAAGACTCAAGTGAAGTACATTCCAGTTGAAACTTCACTCACACTCTTAGGATGGTAAGTGACCTAGATACCTACTGGTTTCTTTAGGTGGAATTGACCTAGAAAAATTTATCACATACACTAGATGATTAAAAATTGACCCAAGTGTTGAAATAGTCCTTGGATGGCCTAAGTGGTAGATTGGTTGAGGTGGCAAAGGCTTTGTGCTCAAAACAGACGAAAAATGCACAGGTCGTTCAAACAACCAGCTGAGCCATATGAACGCCATAGAACGGTCATCTAGTCGTTCGAACAGATGTAAATAATATGAATTCCAGTTGCCTCCCTTGTTGTGCTCCAAAATCCCACCTAGGAGTTAGGTGTGACTTTGTGCGTGACTAATCTTTTATGACAAACCATCCTGTATAAAACATACAAGGCAATAATATAGCAGAAGTGACAAACATAGCGGAAGCATAAAATGAAAATTTCTTTTATACATTGACAGTATTCCAAGTTTATACAACATAAAACCAAAGTAAGAGTGGACATGCCCCTTCATCAAAATACAAAAATATAATCTCTCTCAATAATACCCAGGATAAGGCCACCTATCCAGGTTTCTATCCTCCTTTGGCTGAGCCTCTGCCGGCTCCTCCTCTCTGTAGTCCTCCTCGATACAAGGACTGAGAGCAGAAATGTCAAATGGAACTGCTAATATAAAATATACTACTAAGCATGGAATACTCAGCGTATACAATCTACTAACTAACAATGATATAATCAACAATATCATACGAAACATTAAGCAATAGTTTATAATACGTGCTTTAAACCAGACATAGAACTCATACTTCAAAACTTAACTCAACCGTGCACATCTTTTCAAAATTGTTGTCTTATGAGCTTTCGTAAAACCAAAACATGTTATGAGATTGCCTTTCTTATGAGTTACTTATGAGCTTATGAGTTCTTATGAGTCTTATGAGCTTATGAGCCTTGTAACCAATCTTAGACTTGATCAGTAGAGATTTTGTAACCGATCTTAGACTTGATCAGTAAAGATTTGTAAAACGATCTTAGACTGGATCCTTATGAGCCTTATGAGAACTTGTGAGCACTTGTAAGCCTTATGAGCACTTGTGAGCCTTATGAGCCCTTATGGACATTCTTATGAGATCTTTTGAAAGCCTTGCGAGACTTATGATTCTTAGAGAATTCGTAACTGATCTTAGAATTATGATCCTTAGAAAATTTGTAACCGATCTTAGACTTATGATCCTTAGAGAATTTGTAACCGATCTTAGACTTTGCCAACCCTTAGTTTGGCCTTGTCAATGCTTATGAATTATTCACATTCTTATGAAATTCCCTTTAGAAACCTTTGCTTAAGAATCTTTGTTAACACCCTTTGCTGATGAACTTTTGAAATACCATCGTTATGAGAAAACGATCATGCCAGGTGATAAGTGCTTAATTTTGCTTAATTATCCCCATTTAAATAAGCATTATCATACTTCTTTGGTTTATATCTTCATTTTTACATGTAAAGTGGTGTATTTTCTCCTCACCATTGCGTTGTCCTCTTTCTCTTAATTTTCATGATACATTTGCATGTATTTATACATGTCTTGGAAGGCCGTATGCAAAATATTTTTAAGAGAGACTTATTACGTGTATTTATTTTTTGTAGGAATCCTAACCCCAGATTACTCTCGGGATTCAAGAAGTCCAAAGTTTCAAATAGCCCATGTTCAACTCAAAGATCTAAAGGAGTTAGAGCCCAAAGTGCAAAGCCCAAGCCAAAAGTCCAAGAAGCCAAGTCTCAAGTCAAAGAGTCAAAGCCCAAGAGCAAAGCCCAAGACCAAGTATAGAAAGATTCTACAACATGGCTGGAGAATCTTAGGAAGATATGGATTAATATGATTTTGGCATAAAAAGGGTGGAATTCTCTTGAATTAGAAAGAAGAAGTGTGCTATATTGATGTTTCTATTTCAGAAAAAAGGAGAAAAAGCCTATTTTGGTCACAAGAACTCTTTATTTTGGGTGGATTTTGGAATTCAAGTAAGGAGCTTAATGGAGGTCAACTAAATCTACAAGAAAGGCAAGAAATTTCGTGGATGGCTAGAGGAGTGCTATTATTTAGCAACCAATCTCAAACAAAGAAGGAGGATTTCCCGGATTCCCGCCTAATCTGGACAGTACTTACTAATTTGGACATAACTTTTGACTCAAAATTCGGATTAAGGCAAAGTTTGATGTTTTGGAAAGAAGACTTAAAGGGAAACAAAATAGTATTTCACAAAGATCCCCTAATTCGGACGTTTAAGGGGTCAAAAAATGTCATCAAGAGGAGGGAAGTGCAATTTTGGTTGGAATTTTGGAATTAGAAGTTTCTCTTTTGTTTTTCTTTCCCTTCTCTTCTTCCCTTTAGTCTATATAAACCTAAAGTGAGAGACTTTTGGGGCTGGCTCTGATCTTTTCTCATTCTCTTTTCTCTCTTCTTCTTTTAGTTTTTTTTGGACTTATTTTATTGTAGTGTTTGGAAAACCATTAAGGAGGATGACAACTCCAAACATGGTTGGCTAAACACCCTTCTAAGGTTAGGGATTTGAAACCTTTTTCCAATTTATGTGGACGATGTGGATGATTTGATTATTTATTTTAATTGAATAATTTTCTTAGTTTGGTTAATTGTTCCTCTCTATATGTTCTTTGATTTCGTATGATCTAATGATATATGGAATGCTTGGATCCCCTGTGAGTTGGATACAAAGTGATTTTTATATTTCTCTAATTATTCAATTGAATTTAATAGTCAGTGGTTTTATCGTATAATTTTCCATCTAGATTAAATCTTTATTTAATTCTAGATGTGTTTTCATCCAAATCTAAGCATAAGGAGGGATAGGTGGATTTTCCTGAAACCTTAGATCTCTTTTTCATTGTTTTACAGTTATCAGTAATTTTTGCTCCATTCTCATTGAGTGGAAAACTGATTTTAAATCTCTCTTCTCTTTAGATTTCGTTTCCTTAATTCTTGTTGCACAATAGTCGATCCCTGTGGATTCGACCCTGTGCTCACCAGATACATCAACTGTGTCACTTGTGCACTTGCAAGTATATTATTTTTACTCTTGATTTTATGTCCATTAATTTGGATTAAATTAAGTTGTAACAAGTTTTTGGCGCCGTTGCCGGGGATTGCAACGTGTGACGAGAACACGGGTTACGAAATTCTCCCATTCCTCATTCCCTCTAATTCTAACTTCTAACTTTTACTTTCTTGCTCCTAACTTTTAACTGCTAACTTTTACTTTCTTGCTTCTAACATCTAACTGCTAACTGCTAACTTTTACCTTCTTGCTTCTAACTTCTAACTCTTAACTTCTAACTTCTATTTTTTTGCTTTTTAACTTGATTGAAAAAAAAAAAAGTCTGATTTTTTTTATTTTTTTAGTGGAAGGTTGGAATTCCGTGCACCCTCCCACGGTAGGAAATCAATTAATTTGCTTGAAGGGATTATATCACATAGGTGGAAGGTTGGAATTCCGTGCACCCTCTCACGGTAGGTAATTAAGCGGATTGATATTGCTTGTTTTAAACAGGTACATCTATTGCTTGCCTACTTGGAAACAGACATTGCTTTGCCTAAGTTCAGGAATTTCTTCACTTCTGGTAAACTCACTCCTTCACTCTCGTTATTCTCCTACTTATCTTGCATCTACTGTCAACTTACAACCTAGTGGGGAAGCTCGGCGTATACTCTGTATACGTGCCTCATCTGTCGCCCCCTTTAGCTAGCTTGTTCGTATAGAAGACTTATAGGAGGTGCATGCATTCTTGTTTGAATCCCCGACTTTCCCTTTAAGTTCTCTCATTTGTATGATCACGTGGCAACGAGATCACACAAGCCGCTTGAGGAAAACAGACTTTGAGATTGAAGACTTGTCTAATAACTTGTTTGAAGATTCTGATCATTCTTATTCATCAGACACTATGACTGACAATGAAAGTGATCAGGGGGATAATGGAGTTCATAATAATCCACCAATGCTGACCTTGCGTGAATATTTGCAACCAACAAGGACGAGTTCTCCGTCTTGTATGGTTTTTCCCACTAATGCAAATACTTTTGACTTAAAACCGGGAGTGATTCAATTACTTCCTACGTTGCATGGCTTAAATTCAGAAAGTCCTTACCTACACTTGAAAGAATTTGATGAGGTTTGTGCAACCTTGCACAATCAAAATGTTAGTGATGATGTGGTTAGGTTAAAATTGTTCCCTTTCTCTTTAAAAGAGAAGGCCAAAAATTGGCTAAATTCTCTAAAGCCAAGGTCCATTGGCACATGGCAAGAACTGACCAGGGAGTTTCTAAAAAAATTCTTCCCTACCCATAAGACTAATACTCTCAGGAGGAACATCATGAATTTCTCCCAAAAGGAGAATGAAACTTTTTTCCAATGTTGGGAACGTTTCAAGGAATTATTGTTGACTTGCCCCCATCATGGCTACGAGACATGGCGCACTGTTAGTTTTTTCTATGAAGGTTTAACTTCTCAAATGCGTCAGTTCGTAGAGATGATGTGCAATGGTGAGTTTTTAAATAAAGATCCCGAAGAGGCTTGGGATTATTTTGACCAATTAGCTGAAAATGCCCAATCTTGGGATAACACTGATAGATCTGATAGGTCTGATAAAACCAAGCCTAATGCCATGACTAAGGGAGGTATGTACCTCCTGAAAGAAGAGAATAATGATGTGAATGCCAAAATAGCCAATTTGACCAGAAAAGTAGAAGCCATGGAACTTATGAAGTAAACTCAATTAAGGCCACTGAAAAAGTGGAAGATGTTTGTGGCATATGCGAGACTAATGTACACCGAACTCAGGATTGTCCAACAATCCCAGCTTTTCAAGAGGTGTTACATGATCAAGCAAATGTCATGAACACCTATAAAAGGCCTTTTTCTTCTCCCTACTCGGAAACTTACAATCCTGGTTGGAGGAACCATCCCAACTTTAGTTGGAAAAATGGTCCTACTGCAAACAATTCTCCTCAGGGGCCTTCCACTCATACTCCTTATGTGCCTCCACATAAGAAGACCCTTGAAGAGACGTTGCAACAATTCATGCAAGGTCAAACAAACATTAATAATCAGACAATGCAAGCTATCAATGATCTGAAGAATTCTGTCAAAGAGTTGACCTCTTCGTTGAGCTTTCAAGAAAAGGGCAAATTTCCTGCTCAACCTCAACCAAATCCTAGAGGTCAATTTGAGGTAAGTAATTTAAATTCTTCAGATTCCCAAGAGGAACATATCAAGTCCATCACCACTCTACGAAATAGAAAAATAATTGATAAAGATATTCCAAAGAAGGTTCACAAACCTGAGGAATCTTTAAAATCAAAGAGTGATGATGAACTTGTTAAGTCCAAATCTGATATGGTTTTGCAATGTCCGATACCTGCTCCTTTTCCCCAAAGGTTACAACCTCCTCAAAAGTTAGTCCATAATGCTGATTTATTAGAAATCTTCAAACAGGTAAAGATCAATATCCCCTTGTTAGACGCTATCAAACAAATTCCATCATATGCCAAATTCTTAAAAGATTTATGTACAGTCAAGCGTAGACTTAATGTACAAAAGAAAGTTTTTTTAACAAAACAAGTGAGTGCAATCATTCAACATAATACCCCACCCAAATACAAAGATCCAGGATGCCCAACAATTTCTTGTATTATTGGGAACTTCAGGATAGAGCAAGCTTTGCTTGACCTTGGGGCTAGTGTTAACCTCTTACCCTACTCGGTGTATGAGCAGTTGGGTCTTGGTGAGCTAAAGCCCACTAAGGTAACACTCCAACTTGCTGACCGTTCAGTGAAAATACCGAGAGGGGTAGTTGAGGATGTGTTGGTCCAAGTAGACAAATTTTACTTTCCTATTGATTTTATTGTTTTGGACACACAACCTGTGTTGAATGCATGCACTCAAATTCCTGTTATTTTAGGCCGCCCATTTCTTGCAACCTCCAATGCTTTGATTAATTGCAGGAATGGTGTCATGAAACTCTCGTTTGGCAACATGACTTTGGAATTAAATATTTTTAATATCTACAAACAACCGGGGGATGATGATGATGATGTGCATGGAGTAAACTTGATTGAAACTCTTGTGCAAGACCAATTTCTTCAATCTTCTTTTTCTGATCCTCTAGAAGCTTGTTTGACACATTTTAATGATTTTGATGAGGATTCTGTAAACTCTTTGTTGGAATCTGTTCCGGTGTTGGATACTAACAAGTGGAGATCACGTTTTGAGGAATTGCCACCTCACGATACCCTGCCCCTCCCTTCAAGTATCCAAACACCAAAGCTTGAGTTGAAACCTTTGCCAGCTGATCTCAAATATGCATTTTTGGGACAAGTAGAGACATTCCCAGTGGTCATCTCCTCACAATTGAATGAGACTCAGGAAGAAAAATTAATTGATGTTCTTAGAGAACACAAAGGTGCAATAGGGTGGACCATAGCTGATATTAAGGGAATCAGTCCCTTAATTTGTACCCATAGGATATTTTTGGAGGATAATGCTAAACCCTCTAGAGAGATGCAGCGCAGGCTGAATCCCAACATGAAAGATGTGGTTAGAGCAGAGATCCTAAAACTTTTGGATGTAGGGATCATATACCCTATTTCTGATAGTCAGTGGGTAAGTCCTACCCAAGTGGTACCTAAGAAATCCGGTATAACTGTAGTCAAGAATGCTAATGATGAATTAATCCCAACTAGAGTCACAACTGGTTGGCGAGTGTGCATTGACTATAGGAAGTTGAACTCTGTGACTAGGAAAGACCATTTCCCATTGCCCTTCATGGACCAAATTTTAGAAAGAGTAGCTGGTCATAAATTTTATTGTTTCCTAGATGGGTACTCCGGTTATAATCAGATAGAAATTGCACCTGAGGATCAAGAAAAGACCACTTTTACATGTCCATTCGGCACTTTTGCTTATCGAAGGATGCCATTTGGGTTGTGTAATGCTCCTGCCACATTCCAAAGATGCATGTTGAATATATTTAGCGATATGGTAGAGCATTTTCTTGAAGTGTTTATGGATGATTTTTCTGTGTTTGGTGATTCTTTTGATGATTGTCTGTTTCATTTAAAGAATGTTTTGGTTAGATGTGAGGAGAAAAACCTCATTCTGAATTGGGAGAAGTGTCATTTTATGGTCTCTAAAGGGATCGTGCTTGGCCACATTGTCTCCTCCCGAGGAATCGAAGTGGATAGAGCCAAAATTGATCTGATAGCCAATTTACCTACCCCAAAGACCATTAAGGACATTAGATCTTTTCTAGGTCATGCAGGATTTTACAGAAGGTTTATTAAAGACTTTAGTGCAATATCTAGACCATTGTGTAACCTTCTATCAAAGGAAAACTCCTTCGAGTGGACTAAAGCATGCCAGGAAGCTTTTGCAAAGCTGAAAGGCATGTTGACTTCTGCTCCTATAATGCAACCACCTGATTGGAGTTTACCATTTGAAATCATGTGTGATGCTAGTGATTATGCGGTTGGGGCCGTGCTAGGGCAACGCAAGGATAAGAAGCCTTGTGTCATTTACTATGCAAGTAGGACCTTGAACAGTGCTCAGATGAACTATTCTACTACCGAAAAAGAACTCCTAGCCATAGTCTTTGCACTTGAAAAGTTCCGATCTTACTTGATTGGATCTCGAATTATTATATTCACAGACCATGCAGCTTTAAAGTACCTTCTTTCTAAGAAGGATGCTAAACCAAGACTCCTAAGGTGGATCCTTCTACTCCAGGAATTTGACTTAGAAATTAAAGATAAAAAAGGAGTAGAAAATGTAGTGGCTGATCATTTATCCCGTCTTGTGCTCTCTGATTCCTTGGAGACAATGCCGATCAAAGACACGTTTCCCGATGAGCAACTTTTTGCTGTCTCCCAATTACCTTGGTTTGCAGATATTGCAAATTATCTTGTTACAGGTAACCTTCCTATTCATTGGAAACAACAAGATAAAAAGAAATTTTTTACCGAGGTACGTAGATTTTTCTGGGATGATCCTTATCTGTTTAAATATTGTTCTGATCAAATTATTAGGAGATGTGTGCCTGATTCTGAACACCTAAATGTCATCTCCTTTTGTCACTCTGAAGCATGTGGTGGTCATTTTTCAGCCAAAAAGACTACCGCAAAAATTCTGCAATGTGGTTTTTATTGGCCCACTCTTTTTAAGGACACTCATGAGTTTTGCAAAGCATGTGAGCGCTGCCAAAAATTAGGAGGAATCTCCCGTCGGAATATGATGCCTCTCAACCCAATTTTGATTATTGAAGTCTTTGACTGTTGGGGCATCGATTTCATGGGACCATTCCCTCCTTCTTTTGGGTCTCTTTATATCTTAGTAGCCGTTGATTATGTGTCAAAATGGATCGAGGCTGTTCCAAGCAAAACCAATGACCACAAAACGGTCTTGCGATTTTTAAAAGAAAATGTTTTATCAAGGTTTGGAACACCTCGAGCCATTATCAGTGATGGGGGTACACACTTTTGTAATCGGCCTTTTGAAGCCTTGATGAAAAAATATGGGATAACCTATAAAGTTTCTACCTCTTATCACCCACAAACAAGTGGACAAGTGGAGATATCCAATCGAGAGATTAAAAATATTTTACAAAAAACGGTAAATCCAGATCGTAAGGATTGGTCATTACGACTAACCGATGCACTATGGGCTTACCGAACAGCTTTCAAAACCCGATTAGAATGTCTCCATATCGAATTGTCTTTGGAAGAGCTTGTCACTTGCCTATTGAATTGGAACACAAGGCTTACTGGGCGATAAAGACACTCAATTTTGATTTGGAGAAAGCAGGCTCGCTTCGCAAACTCCAACTGGATGAGTTGGACGAAATCCGAAATGATGCTTACGAGAGTGCCAAAATTTACAAAGAGAGAATGAAGGTTTTTCATGATAAACATATTCTTCGAAAATCATTTGAGCCTTCTCAAAAAGTTCTTTTGTATAATTCTCGTTTGCATCTATTTCCTGGTAAGCTTCGATCTCGTTGGACCGGCCCTTTCATTGTGAAAACTGTTTACCCTTATGGAACTGTAGAGATTGAGAATCCTCAAAACGGTAATATTTTTAAAGTCAATGGTCAACGATTGAAACCGTTTTTGGAGAATTTCACACCAGATGATGAGTCCACAACTCTAGAAGATCCTGTTTATCCTGATTGATCTTTTCTCACTTGAGATGAACTTCTGTGTATACTATGCATTTTTGTTTTTTTTACTTGCTTTATTTTCTCTTTTAGTTTGATTGATTAGTTCATATCCCTATGATGTTTCATACCCTCTATCTCTTTTTGATCTCTCAATGTTATATTTCATATAAATCTCTATTTGAAACATTGAGGACAATGTTCGATTTAGGTTGGGGGGTGTAGATTTGTGCTTTATTGTTGGGATAATCTCTACTAATAGTAGACCATTGCATTCCTCCTTTACAAAAAAAAAAAAAAAAAACTGTGTTTCTGTCTTGGCTACTTTCTATTTCTTCTTTGCCTTCCATCTAGTGAGCTATTGAATTTTGGATTATAAAGGCACACGGTGAAAATTTTTAAGAAGCTCAATTCCAGCTGTTTACAATGAAAAGTCTTTATTACTAATTCTCAGTTAGTGAATATTATAAATTGCTGAATTTTTAAACTTTCACTACACATCTGACTCAATATCTGGAGCTAGGTTGAATTTGGTAGTTGTTGACTGGATAATTTTCTGGAATGTAGGGAGAAACCAAGTCTGATGAACTATGACTATCTTGTTCACTTGGTTTGCTGGTAAGAAGAAAAACAGAACTGGGTTATGATGAAGTCATGGAAAGAAACCAGTGAATTAGACCAGGTACTTTGAAAAGGGCTACCTCTTGTCAGGTCTTTGAAAAAAAAAAAAAAAAAAAAAAAAGATATGGACATTTGAAAATGTGCTCTCAATGTTGAAATATCAGTTTGATTTGCTATGACCTTGTTTAAACAAGTTGGGTGAAAGCCGTCATTGTAAAAAAGTGAATAAACTGGAATATCACAGATAAAGCCCATGAGGTATTAAGGTGAATATCCACAACTTTCGTGATCCTGGACAGATTAACTTAGTTTTGAATCAGATCCTTAGGCTAACCCGACCATTCTGTGGTGATTAAAAAGTTGACTCTGCTTAAGGAAATCGATACTTTGGATATTTGTCAGATTGCACATGCACTCAAAATTTTCTAAATGGTGACTTAGTGATTTGGACTTTATTTAGAATGCTGGAATATATGGTTGAAATATAATGAAAACCAGTGCCCTAATAATTCGAAATTTGATGTCTTGATTAGAATGTGCCACATGAAGAAGTTTATTATGAATAATTTTTGTTCTTCTTCAATTATTTTGAAAAGATAAATTTGTTTTGAAAAGGAGGATTGTCAGTCATGCTTTATAGTTATTATCCTAATTAATTGATTGATTATATTCTACCTCTTCAATCTAAGTTGAAATCATTGTCACCACAGGGTGATGCTACTGAGAGATGAACTGAGATTCTTTCAAAATTTCTTGGTTATTCTTCATGATGAAAGTTTGCTGTTTGTCTCATGGAATTGAAATGATGATACTTTGATATTGCTTCACATTCTTTTTGCTCGAGAACTAGCAAAATGCTGGTTGGGGGGTGTTGATAAGTGCTTAATTTTGCTTAATTATCCCCATTTAAATAAGCATTATCATACTTCTTTGGTTTATATCTTCATTTTTACATGTAAAGTGGTGTATTTTCTCCTCACCATTGCGTTGTCCTCTTTCTCTTAATTTTCATGATACATTTGCATGTATTTATACATGTCTTGGAAGGCCGCATGCAAAATATTTTTAAGAGAGACTTATTACGTGTATTTATTTTTTGTAGGAATCCTAACCCCAGATTACTCTCGGGATTCAAGAAGTCCAAAGTTTCAAATAGCCCATGTTCAACTCAAAGATCTAAAGGAGTTAGAGCCCAAAATGCAAAGCCCAAGCCAAAAGTCCAAGAAGCCAAGTCTCAAGTCAAAGAGTCAAAGCCCAAGAGCAAAGCCTAAGACCAAGTATAGAAAGATTCTACAACATGGCTGGAGAATCTTAGGAAGATATGGATTAATATGATTTTGGCATAAAAAGGGTGGAATTCTCTTGAATTAGAAAGAAGAAGTGTGCTATATTGATGTTTCTATTTCAGAAAAAAGGAGAAAGCCTATTTTGGTCACAAGAACTCTTTATTTTGGGTGGATTTTGGAATTCAAGTAAGGAGCTTAATGGATGTCAACTAAATCTACAAGAAAGGCAAGAAATTTCGTGGATGGCTAGAGGAGTGCTATTATTTAGCAACCAATCTCAAACAAAGAAGGAGGATTTCCCGGATTCCCGCCTAATCTGGACAGTACTTACTAATTTGGATATAACTTTTGACTCAAAATTCGGATTAAGGCAAGGTTTGATGTTTTAGAAAGAAGACTTAAAGGGAAACAACATTGTATTTCACAAAGATCCCCTAATTCGGACGTTTAAGGGGTCAAAAAATGTCATCAAGAGGAGGGAAGTGCAATTTTGGTTGGAATTTTGGAATTAGAAGTTTCTCTTTTGTTTTTCTTTCCCTTCTCTTCTTCCCTTTAGTCTATATAAACCTAAAGTGAGAGACTTTTGGGGCTGGCTCTGATCTTTTCTCATTCTCTTTTCTCTCTTCTTCTTTTAGTTTTTTTTGGACTTATTTTATTGTAGTGTTTGGAAAACCATTAAGGAGGATGACAACTCCAAACATGGTTGGCTAAACACCCTTCTAAGGTTAGGGATTTGAAACCTTTTTCCAATTTATGTGGATGATGTGGATGATTTGATTATTTATTTTAATTGAATAATTTTCTTAGTTTGGTTAATTGTTCCTCTCTATATGTTCTTTGATTTCGTATGATCTAATGATATATGGAATGCTTGGATCCCCTGTGAGTTGGATACAAAGTGATTTTTATATTTCTCTAATTATTCAATTGAATTTAATAGTCAGTGGTTTTATCGTATAATTTTCCATCTAGATTAAATCTTTATTTAATTCTAGATGTGTTTTCATCCAAATCTAAGCATAAGGAGGGATAGGTGGATTTTCCTGAAACCTTAGATCTCTTTTTCATTGCTTTACAGTTATCAGTAATTTTTGCTCCATTCTCATTGAGTGGAAAACTGATTTTAAATCTCTCTTCTCTTTAGATTTCGTTTCCTTAATTCTTGTTGCACAATAGTCAATCCCTGTGGATTCGACCCTGTGCTCACCAGATACATCAACTGTGTCACTTGTGCACTTGCAAGTATATTATTTTTACTCTTGATTTTATGTCCATTAATTTGGATTAAATTAAGTTGTAACACCAGGTATAGAGTGTGTCAAGTGCTTGTGAACATCCTACAATACTTCAAAAGCTTAAAACATTCTAAGCATACTTATATAATCATAGAGCATCATAAGGTACTTAGAAACCCTTAACCATAATCATATGAAGCTTATGAACATCATAGTAAGCATAGAACAACCATCCATATTCAAGCATAATCATGGAGTATTATTCATAGCAATGGCATAACATCAATCATGGCTACTAAGCCTATCTCATTATATCTTGTTTAGAATCATAGTTTCTTTGAGGAAAATCACTACCAAATCCAAGCATAGAACTAATTTACCCTTCTATTGAAAAACCCAACTTTAAGACCCTTATTTCTAGGTTGAACCATGGCAAGTTAGAGAATAGGTGTATTTACTTGTAAAATTATAATAAAACTAACTAGTACAAGGTATTTACTCTTACTTTTGAGAAACCCTCATTTAAAACCCACATTTCAAGACTTGGATTATAACAAAGCAAGACAGGAGAGTGTATTTACCTTACAATGATTGAAATCCTTTACTCTAGAGCTTGGGAATGAAGAAGGTTAAGTCCCCAAGATCCAACGCTCGAAAAACACCTTGGAAGGGATATCCAAGCTCCAATGGTGTGTGGAAGTGATCTCCAAGCTTGAAGGAGAGGATCCAAGCTTAAGGTATGAATCCAAGCTCCAATCTTGATCTCACAAGGACCCCCTCTTTGAAACCCTAGTTTTCCTCTTCTTTCTCCCCAAAATCTCTTCCTTAAACTCTCTTAGGGTTATGAACCTTAAAACCCATGGAATGGGTTGCTATTTATAGGCCAAGGGCGTTTTAAAACCCTAATCTCCACTTAATTTTCATCAAAAATGGGAAAAACCCCAAATTACTAAAGGTCGGTCGACCGGCTGGGAGGGGCAGTCAACCGGCCAAGGTTAAAACCCTACTATTGAGCCTTCTTGGGGACAGGTGGTCGACTGGCCAGAGGGGAGGTCGACCGGCCTCTAAAAACTTAGACACTGTTGCACTTTTTAGGGCGTTTTCGAGACAGTCAGTCGACTGGCCAGGATGGTGGTCAACCGGTCTTCACCAGTACTGGCCACTTTCCTTGTTTTTCCCATTTTTTTTCCACTTAGAATACTTCCACTCTTACATCAACTCACTTAGAATGTTTCCACTCTTTTTCCTTGGTTTTAACACCCACATGACGCATCAAGTTTGATTTCAAACCTTTTCATTCATTCATCACACACCAAATTACATAGAAGGCCCTTTTTGCCCAAAAGTCTTTATTCATTGGCACTATTCACTGGCACTATTCAACGGGGGTTCTACATCCTCCCTGGTGCTCCGTTCTTGTCTCAATCTGTACCAATCTTTGGCTGTTTGAACACCCCTCATGGCCATTCGAACGGGCCTCGTATATTTTGTTTTTAAAAGTCATCCGAACTCTATTTTGGCAATTGCTTTTGCTTTGGATATTTAATTGGTGATCCCTTAGCTCATTCTAAGGAAGTTGTGAGAGAGTTTAGAGACTATACTAAAGATCCTAGGGTTCTTAAATCCCCACTTGGTGGATACCCTTAGTTCTCCTCTCTCATTCTCTAAATGATGCAAGATTGAATTTTTATATCTTGGTTGTGCATCGATTGATCTCCAATGTAATTGAGATCCCACTAGAGTTGTTCTAAACCTTTATATCAGTTTGTGAACTCCGTGTGAGTGTTGGTTGGCATGGGCCAAAGCTGTTGATGAAGGAGATTCATCCTTTGAGTTCGTGGTCGGAAACTTTGAGAAGCGTTGGCCGGTGAGGAACTAGTGCTGCTGTTGCAAGGATCCAACGAGGAGTTCATGAACTTCAAGACGAAGAATATGTACCGAGGAACAATGTTTGGTATCCAGTTGGGTAAGATTCATGTCTTGTACTTGATAACAATTTTGATAGTGGATTTTGTTCTAGACTAGGTCCTGTGGTTTTTTCCATAAGGGTTTTCCATGTAAAAATCTCTTGTATGATGGATTGCTTGTCTTCTATATTTTCCATACTTGATTGTTTTGTTTGCCATAACTCTAATTGATTACTCTATAAAATTAAAATTGGTAGACATTGTTAGGAAGACCTATTCACCCCCCCTCTAGGTCAAAGGAAACTCTGAACAGGATATTTCAATTGGTATCAAAATGGGTTCACTTACAAGGCTAAACCCTTAAGTGTGATCTTGTCTGAAAAATCCTTGATCAATGACTACTTTAAGAGAGGGTGGTTCCATCTCTCATCTCCCACCGGTTGATGAGAGTATTGGATCTTCTTCCCAGATCTATGAAAAGGAGAAGGTTAATGATGAGGATACCTTGCCTAATGAGTATAGTGAGAAGAGTCTCAATGACTTTGAAACTGATGAGAAAATTGATTCAACTTATGGTAAGCTGTACTCCGAGAGTCTAAAACTAAAAAGAGCTAAAATATTTTTGAATAAAAGAATCAAGACAATACAAAAAGAAAAAGAAGCTTGTATACTAGAAGTAGATGAGAAGAATGCTCTAGTTACTCAGCTTGAAAATGTGAAGGCTGGCCTTGTGGTGAAGGTTCAATGTCTTCTAGAAGAAAATTCCTCATTGACTAATGTGGTCAGAATATTAACAGATGGGCAAGATGCTTTCATAAAAGAAATTGAAGGGTCAAAGGCTCTTATTTCAGAATTGAAGATTGAAAAAATATCTCTTGTTGATAAGGTTACTTTTCTGGAAAATGAATTTAAAAATATCCATCTAGATAAGACAGACCTAATTTCTAGAGAAAGAAATTAGGATGTTTGGCAATAGTCAATGTTTAAATGAATTGGTCAGAAAGTATGGTTCAAATAGTAATAGGACTGGAATAGGACATGCGGAAAGATCCCTTGGCCCCAAAGCTGTTGGAATTTTAGCTGACTCTATGAGTAATCACATTAATCATGAATCTCAAAGGGATGACTCCTCTCTCTCAAGGACTAAGGCTACTACATCTGGTAATAGGTGTACATATGCAGCCCCAAGAGAGAATGTGCTAAGAAATCAAATTCCTACAAGAAGGTCTCATCCTAGATTTACTCCCACTTTCAGTGTGGTGTAAAGGGCCACATCTGCCCAAATTGTCCTGCCCTTAGGAGAAGTCCCCGAAATGGTTCATGGAATCAACATCAAAATCAAGGAAATCTTCAAATGCAAATTCAAGTCTTAGCTAAAAAGTCTAGAAGTCTGAGCGAAGAAGTGATGAAAATAGCTCAACTCTCTAGTACTAAATATGGTATGGACACTTCTTATGCTTATCATGAAGAAGGTAATGCGAGGAACCAAACTACTAAGACTCAAAGGAAAAATAAAAGACCCAAGAGAGAGAATGTTGTGACTACCAACTCACATCTAATGGATAAATACCAAAGGGTCAGTCAGAAGTTAAAATCCATTTATGTGAGAAAAGATGATCTAAAATGCTTGGTCATTCATGTTTCTTTGAAAGCCCAAAATACTGACATGTGGTACTTCGATAGTTGCTATTCTCGGCATATGACAGGTAACAAGTCCCTATTCACTCAACTTGAGGAATGTTCAGATGAGACTGTTACCTTTGGGGATGGAAGGAAATCTTATGTTAAAGGGAAATGTATCATTCAAGCTCTAGGCATTCCCAAAATCAAGAATGTCCTGTTTGTTGATGGGCTGAAAGCTAATTTGGAAAAATCCGGTGAACCTCAAATCTAATGTTTGAGTTGAGAACTCACAAATTCAAGGAGATGGATAAGTCTCCCTATAAGTCTATTTACCCTTTTTAATATTTAACAATTAAGTTATTAACTAAGGGATGATGAACTTAAAGTGCGGAATAAGGGAAATAAGCAAACCACAATACAAGCAGTTTTTATGTGCAAAACCCTTCTGGGAAAAACCACGGGACCTAGTCCAGCAATGAGAATCCAATAAGACAAAGTACCAGATATTTACAGACTCGAACCTCACCCAAACAGGACTCAACTTCCTCGATCCACGGCTAATCCTACACGCCTCAATAAGTAATTACGATCTCGCAAGACTCGTAATCTACCACAGTAGCCTGTTCTTCTCTTGTGTCTCGACAACCACGATTTCCAAGATCAATCTCCGTCAATGATAGCTTCGGATTCCACCGACCAAATCACACAACCACGATCCTCCTCGAATCGATCTCCTTCTTAAAGGCTCTGGAATACTCTGACCAATTTGTTCTTTCCAGAACGGGTAGATGGTTTGATTAAAATTAAATCCTAGATGGATTCCATCAATGAGAAACTCCAAGTAAGGAAGAATGAAACAATGACTTGCAAACTCTAGGATGGAAGAGAAACTAATTAAGGGAGGGAGAGAAAATAAAATAGAGTTTCTATGAACTCTAGAGATAGCCCAATACCCTCTCAACACTCTCCTAAAGTCTCCATTCATGGACTAGAATGGTTCTTATTAAATAGAGAAACCAAAACCAAGTTTTAGAAGTTGTCAAAACCATTGTAGAAGATTTTTCAAGCATTGGGTCAACCCAAAGGGGTTTGGGTCGACCCAAAATGGCACTTGGGTCGATTGAACATTTGATTGGTCTCTGGACACTTTCCCCATACAATTTTTGGACAGAGTGGGTCGACCCAATATAGTTTTGATCGACCGACTCTTAAAAACTCATTTTTAGCTCTTGCTTCCTTCACAAAAGTTGTAGATCTTTTCGATACGGTCGATGTGATATATTATAAAACAAAATTGGAGCTACGGTTTGTGAGACATACCTCTTACAATGAACTTTGGTTTTTAAAAACCTCTAACACTTTTTGGGCTACATATCTAGTCACCTAAGGTCCATATGATTATTCTAAGTCAATTTCCACCTAAGGTATCATTGTATGATTATTCTAAGTCAATTTTCACCTAAGGTAACATGGTATCTAAGTCACTTACCATCCTTTGAGTGAAACGAAGGATATGATCGGAATGTCTTCAACCGATCTTCTTCGGTCTTCATCTTCACTTGTCGTAGATGCTTGAAGGCAATGACACAAGATACACTAGACTCACTTGTTTTGACACCAAAATAAGCCAACACTAAAACATGGACTTTACAATCTCCCCATTTGGTAATTCTATGGCAAAACGATACTGAAGTACATCACTTGACACAAACTCACCCAAACACATCAAAACGGTGAATTAGGGCATTACATGACTCTAACACAGTTACATGACACCAATTGACTCCAACACAATTACATGACACCAATTGACAAATAATCTTAAAGTGAAGAAACTGAAGCTCTTGTCATGTAAGGTTTGTCTGTTGCAAACTGTACCTCCACATGCTAATCAAACACACCATGAAACATGTATGGAATATGAAAATAAATAAACATAGGTATTGCAAGGAATGTACTGAACTAGGGAAATAATACCCTAACATTTTTCTCCTTTTTGGCACAATTACCAAAGGTAGTCATGAAGCCAATATCACAAAGAATGTACCAATTTAACACATGTGTAATATCAAGGCAATCACAATACAACCAAGCAAATGCATAAAATGCGGGGACTTGAGAGCGGGGAACAAAATAGCAATATAAAGCACAAACTCTCCCTCAACAACTCAACTTGATCTTCTCCCCCTAAGATCAAGGACACCACCAAAATCAGGGCACCTATGCTAGAAATGCCCATGCTAAACAAAAAAGGAAACACACAATAATATTAAGAAAAATATCATGTGTTACACAAACATGCATCAAAAGCATTCCAAGCAGTAGTAATTTAAAAGTACGAATCCAATGAAGAACATGATTAGTTAGTCCGACTGAGGATACACATCTAACAAAATCTTATGGAATGCTAAAGCATAGCCAATTCACTTAGTCACATTTAGTGAACAGTTCAAAAGTGAAACAATATGTGTGTAGTGGTGGTCTGACTAGATATTAAATTAAGGTTTCTTTCCATTTCCAAGGATATGACATTAACCACTAAGGGGACTCTTCGGAGATACAAATCTTAGAAGTCAAACCTAGTTAGATCTAGATATGCTGATTTTTTTTTTCATTTTGGTGCTTCTTTATCCATTTTATTTGATTCAATATTTTTCTTTTACTTTTGGTCAAATACCTCCAAACTTTGTAAGATTTCTTTTGATGTTTTTTATCTGAACATATCTTTTCATGCAATGATGACTTTCACACTATCCAGGTAGGTAGTCCTGGTTATTCGTAGTAGAGACTTTCACTCTAACAACCTAGATAGATAACTATTGTCCACATAAGTAGCCATTACATACTGTTTGCATCCAATAGTGACTTTCACACTAGCCCAGTAGGTAACCCTTTTCATTACAACAATTTTTGCTTATGAAGGATACACAAAATGGGGATGACTAACAATATGGTCATTCTAGTTTGGTCATCCGAGGTCACACATTTGGGATAAGTTAAACACCTACAGATTGAAAAATAGACCTCTCAATAGAATCAGCCAGAGTGCATGTGAAAGTGCAAAGCATACACACATGAATAAGTCTCTAACTGTGCAAGATAAACCAGTCTAACTTTTAGTATAACCAAGAGACTATGAAGGTGATATATCCTCAATCAGTAACAAACTCATGTTCAACCCTGGACAAGTATTAAAGTAAAAAATCACACCAGGAATGTAGATCATGGAAGTCAAGCAAGGGCAACATGGCAAAAATATTTTTGGATTTTATAGTTTTTCAATGTTTTTGAATTTTTCAAAATAAATAAAACAGAAAAACAAACCAAACCAAATAACAGCTAGTAAAAAGAAAAAAAAAATATTAGTATACACAAATAGCATAGCACTAGGACAAGATATAACAAGAACAGGACACCCTAAGCTATGACAGGCAAGGGCTAAGTGCAGCCCTTCAGGTCTTCATTTCTCACCCAAACGGTTTTTAGCAGTTTGATTGACCCTTTGATCTCTAACCATTTCAGTTGAGGTAGGTATGACCTTTTGCCTCTTCCTCTTGTTCCTCCTTTTTCAGGATTAAGTTCTAGAATTCTGGCAGACACTATGGTTCTCTTTATTACCTCCTTTATATCTAGCATAAGGAGTGTCATGACCATGCCACTGTCTAGAGTTGTGAGCAATTTTCATACATCTTCACACAAACTCATAGACTTCTCTACTAGGACCTCAACTCTCCTTTGAAGATTCTCATTAAAATTATGTTGGTTCCTAGAACCATGATTGGGCATTCTTCGAAGTTTAGGACATCGATGCCTAATATGACAAATCTCTCCACATTTATAACATGTAGGAATGAATTTCTGAGTATAGGGGTTTTTTCTATTTTCAAGAGGGTGCCTCTTATCACTAGGCTCAATAATCGATGTAGATGGAGTTCCCTTCACATCTCCACACCTTTGATTTTGCTCAAGATCAGCCAACTTGATGTCAAGACTTATCTTTTCATCAAAACAAACATGCAAATCAGATTCAAGAAGCTGAGTCTTGACAAGGAGGGAAGCCTTCTCTTCCTCAAGCTATGACACATGAGCTTTCAACCCTGAAACCACTTGGTCTAAGATATCATCTCATGATAAAACAAACAAGTATCATCTCATAATAATTAAACAACAATAAACATCATATGTGATTAATTACTATGAGTCAATAAAAAATTAAAATGCATGGATGCAAGATAATGAGATAAGAATAAAGGTAACTTGCAAACTCTTTCGCAATTCCTTCATTTATCATCTTATTGAGATCATCATCGCAGCATCTCCACCAATGCATAATATGGATATTAAATAGCCTTAGGGGAACCAGTATTCAATTCGCCCTTTTCAGGGAAACCGAATGAATTTGCCCTTTACAAATTTGCCAAAAACCAACTACATATCATCCTCTAATATGAATACATGATAAAAAAATTTATCATAGATTAAATTTGACCCATAACTGTAATCTCATATAATTAGATGCAACATGGTGATAGAGAAATTTTCTGATATTTAAAAGTATTAAAAAATTGATAACAATAATCAATTTGCTCAATAAAATCTATATCTTATAAAGATCAAACCCCGGAAAATAAAAAAATTATATTTTCCTATAAACAATTTGATAAAATTATTTTTAAAATATAAGATAAAATTTTCTTAAATCTCTACAATATTTTATTCTTAACTTAAATACAAGATCCTTTCTCGAATGCAAGATCCTTTCATAAAGATTGATTCTACTATTATTCAAGATTGGTTCTACTATTATCCAAGATTAAAATAAAAAATTAAGAGAATCAAAAATCCTAAATATGATCTCATCATAAAATAGGGTTTTATAATTTTCAAATAAAATCTATTTATAGGAAAAATCATTCATTAATTATTTTAAACAATTAATAAATAAATATTAAATGATCAAATCATTTACAAAGGGATTTTCAAAATAAACTATTTATTTCAGAAATAATTATATCACATATAATACTAGTTTTTAAAATTATTTAATTTTCATTATCAAATCTCATTCGATAATATAATAAAAATAATTATTTATTTATTCATCTCATGAACAAATAAAAAACAAAACTACGAGCATTATTAAATAAATAGAATTAAATTCATCTCATGAATTAATTCATCTATTTAATTATCCTTTAATATAAACAAAAAAATACACCCTAACCATGAGCTCTGATACCACTTGTAGGGAATCCAGATAAAAATTTATGCGGAAAATTGGATCCCGAGGATCTTTACACCATTGAAAGCAACTAACACTACTTACAATTTTTAGTCAAATTAGCTCGGTGAGTGATGTTCACCGGTGAAGCAAAAACCAACTCGAACTGTCAGAACTCTTTGTAGAGATTTCTCGAAGAAATACTCGAAGCTCTATCCTTGTTCTTCACTATCCCCGCGAAGCTTTAGAATCTCTACTTGGAATTGAAGAAGCAAGAAGAAAAAGATGGATGTTGGTGTAGACTTTCTATCACCAAAAACCCAAAGCTTCAAAAAACTTGGAGTAGCCCTATGTAGTTCACGAAAATCCAAGGGGAACTCCCTTGGGGCTCACGGTTTGGAGAGAGAGAATTGAGAGAGAGAGAGATAAATGAATCACCCACACGTTTTGGGGTATGTGCATATATATAAAAGATTTGGATCATATCCTAATCCTAATCCAATTAGAAGTTTATCCCTTAGGAATTATTAATTAATAATAACTCTTATCATTAATAAAATAAACTCCTAGTTTATCTATAACTACTCTAGTTATGATAAACCTACTAATTAAGGATTCCTTTTCCAAAAGGGATTCCTTAAATTAATGGATTAAACCAACTACCTCAATATTATAATCATAATCCAATTAGGAAAGCAACCAAAGGGGGGGGGGGGGGGGGGGGGGGGGGGCGTGAGCTTTAGGGGAGTCTTGGACTCCTAGTTGTAATCCAATTCCATCTTATCTCAATGTTCCTTGCATTCCAAGTATTGGAATTTAATTTCATAAATAAAAGAGTTATTATTCAATAATTATTCAACTAACCTAATCCTAATCCAATTAGGAAAGCTAAAGTGGGCGCCCCGCCCTAGGGTTAAAATCCATGGGCTTGGGCCCACATTAAAGGTCCATACTTTATGGGTTTATGAATATGGGTCAAACCCATTTCCCCTTTAATTAGGTTAATTAAATAATTACTAATATAATCTTTCAATTTAAATTAACAATTAATTTAAACAATAGATTAACTTTTAATCTATTTAATCAATGATTAACATTTAAATAATTGCTTAGCATTTAATCAATTTATGAGCTTGTATTTCTTATGTAAGCATCTTCACAGATTGCTCTGGGACATTCAAACCTTGGCTTACCCAATGTTATCCCATTGACCCTAAACAGGAATTACATCGGAATTGCAAGTGATGTGAGATATCCATGTTGAAATTGAATCTCAGTGTAAGAATATTAACTAATATGGATCCTGCCACATGAACTTTGTAATTCAATTGATCCTTCCAATTACATTATCCCTAGTGGGCCTTCGAGATTAATATACTATCTAACTCATAGCTCATTGCACATCATCCGGGTTTCCAAGACATTTGATTAAGCCATGAGAAATAATTTCTCATGTAAGACATTTTGAGAAAAACATTTTTATAAGTATAATATATTTTAATAAAAATATATTTCAAACTTATTTTGTTTGAAAATCACCTGCGCAGGATTTAAGCTTAATCGATTGTCTTGCCCGAAACTTTGATAATCTCTCAAATTAATGAGTATGGATTTTTTGTTTGAAATTCATCATGACTCGAACAGTTTTCTGACTATCCAACTGTCACTGTATCGTATTCCAAAAGGTAGAGAGTACTTTGGTAGAATCAAAACAGTCAGATTACTGCCCAGTTATAAATGAACTCATCAGATCTAAGGATCATTGAAACTGTTGAATGTGAATGAGAGACCAACTATCTGATAGTATGTTTATGCAAGAGGTCTCTTATTGAATGCAATCAGTCAGTGTACATTTAAGCACCCATATGCTGATGTGTAGTCTCCACTACAATAGTTTGAGATAAAACTACATCTCAACCATTGAGAAGATCTTAGCATTGTGGCAGCCATATAAGTGAAGTGCCCAGCTTCACCCATAGTTGTAACTATATAAGGTATTAGGAACTGGAGAGTTATATCTGCCTGTGATAGTCCCATCACATAGCTTTCCTACAATATATCCTATGGACCTTTGTCGATATCTCATATCGTATAGATCATCTCATGATCATGGTCAATTACCCATAATGAATACACAATAGATAAAGAAGAAGTCTCTTTTAATCTAATTAATAAGAATCTTGCAATCTAAATAACTTTTCTGGGCATCATGTTTAACAATCTTCCACTTGCCCTAAAAGTCACTATGTCATAGATTTCAATCCTATACTATCTAAGTGTGTTAGAAATACTTTATCTGATAAAGCCTTAGTCATCAGGTCAGCAATATTAAGTTGAGACCTAATCTTTGTAACAATAATATCTTGCCTTTCAATTATCTCACGAATGAGATGATACTTCCGCTCCACATGTTTCATCTTCTTGTAGCTCCTAGGTTCTTTGTTATGAGCTACTGCACCATTACTATCACAAAAGAGAGTAATAGGTTCAAGTGCTGAAGGAACATTTCCTAGCTCTGGCAAAAACCTTCTGAACCAGCCTGCTTCTTTTGCTGCTTCAGAAGTTGCAATATATTCTGCTTCTGTGGTGGAGTCTACAATACTCTTTTGCTTTATGATACGTCAACTGACAGTAGCACCACCCAGTGTGAACACATACCCAGATGTCGAAGCTCTATTGTCCGGATCAGATTGGAAATCGGAATTAGTCTAACCCAATCCAACTAGATCTTCTGATTGAAAGTAAGCACATAATCCCTAGTCCTTTTCAGGTACTTCATGATGTGCTTCACAACAGTCCAATGATTAACACCTGGATTGTTTTGGAACCGACTAACAACTCTCACTGCATGACAGATATCTGGTCTAGTACATAGCATGGCATACATGAGGCTCCCAACTGCCGAAGCTTAAGGGCACCTCTTCATCTGCTCGATCTCATCAGTTGATATAGGGGCCATTTTTTAGACAAAGTAACACCATGTCTAAAAGGAATGAGAGTTGTCCTATAATCACTCATACTGTACTAGACAAAATCTTGTCTATATAGGAAGTTTGGCTCAATCCCAACATTCGGCATTTCTAATCTCTTAGAATCTTTATTCTTAGAATATATGATGCCTCTCCCAAGTCTTTTATTGAGAAATACTAAGAAAGCCATATTTTTGACTCATGAAAACATCCCTACATCATTCCTAATGAGTAGGATGTCATCTACATAAAGAATTAGGAATACTACCGCTCTCCCACTGTCCTTTTTGTAAATACAAGATTCCTCTAAATTCTTTTGAAATCCAAATTCTTTGATCGAAAGATCAAATCTTTGGTTCCAGCTTCTGAAAGCTTGTTTCAAACCATATATTGACTTGTTGAGCTTGCATATCATGTTCTCCTGGTTATGAGCAATGAAGTCCTCAGGTTGCTTCATATAGATGTCTTCATCTAAAATTCAATTAAGGAAAGCATTTTTGACATCCATTTGCCATATCTCATAGTCATGGTGTGCAGCCATAGCCAGCAATATCCTGATGGATTTGAGCATAGCTATAGGTGAAAAGGCATCCTCACAATCAACTCCTTGAATTTGAGTGTAAACTTTTGCAACAAATCTTGCTTTATAGGTCTCCACGTTACCATCGACACCCTTCTTCCTTTTGTAATTCCATTTGCATCCAATTGACCTTATATCATTTGGAATCTATTTCAGTAATATCCAGACACCGTTGTCATACATGGACTCTATTTCAGCATTCATGGCTTTATTCCTTTGAGATGCATCTACATCTAATGTAGCTTCCTAATAAGTATTAGGATTTGTATCCTCATCATCATGGGTAACTAGATAAACCTCATTATTATAATACTGAAGTCTATCTGGTGGTCTAGAAACTCTTTAAGACCTTCTCAGTGGAATAGAATTAGAAGAATAAATAGTGGAAAGATTAGGTTCATCTTGGACACGGGCTGAGTTGTCTTTCATCTCATGAAATTCAACCTTCTTAAGAAGATCCATTTTTTCCTCCAAGAAAATGGCATGATTCCTAACAACTATTGTTTAATCTGCCTTAGAGTAAAATTAGAAACCCTTAGTTTCTTTTGGATACCCTACAAAGTTCTATTTTTCTGTTTTACATTCCAACTTAGTGGGTTTGAGTTTACGAACATGCGCAGGACAACCCCATACCCTTCGATGTTGTAAACTTGGTTTTCACCCAGTCCACAATTCATAGGGTGTAACGGGTATAGACTTAGAAGGAACCCGGTTCAGAATATAAATGTCAGTTTGTAAAGCATACCCCCAAAGATAGGAAGGTACATTGGCATGGCTCATCATATCTAATAAGGTCCGGTTTCTTATTTCAGAAATACAATTTTGTTGAGGTGAGGCAGGACTTGACCATTGCGAGATAATCCCATTATCCCTTAAGTAATCCATAAACTCGTTGGTGAGGTATTCACCATCTCGATCTGATCGAAATGTCTCTATGGATTTGTCTGTTTGATACTCAACTTCTAATCTAAATTCTTTAAACTTTTCGAAGGTGTCAAATTTTTGTTGCATCAAATAGACATATCCATATCTAAAATAGTCATCGGTAAATGTGACAGAATACCGGTATTGCGCTCGTGCAACAATGTTAAATGGAAAACATACATCACTATGTATGAGTCTCAATTTTTCTTCGGCTCTTCCTACCTTTTTAGGGTAAGGCTTCTTGGTCATCTTCCCTTCGAGACAAGACTCGCAAGTAAGGAGTGGTTCTACCTTGAGGAATTCAAGGGGACCATCTTTTACCAACCTCTTGATCCTATCAAGATTAATATGACCAAGTCTCTTATGCCAAAGATAAGTAGACTCTGTGCAATGTCTCTTCATTCCCGACATTCTAGATGATGAGGCATTGTCACTTTGTAGACATTCATTATTTACCAAAGGAAATATTAAATAAAGACCATTTATGAGATTACCAGTAATCAAGACCATTCCATTTTTCTTAATTTCAACAATTGAATTAAAAATGATAGAGAATCCACAAAGTAAGAGTCTAGATATTGAAATCAAATTTTTGTGTGCAGAAGGCACATAAAAGCAGTCTTTTAAAATTAATGTATTTCCATTAGCTAAATAAAGAGTAAACAAGCCAATTGACTTCATTGCAACATTTGCACCCGAGCCAACTTTAAGCTTCTGCTCCTGTTTGATCGGCTTTCTAGTTTCCTTGAGCCCCTGTAAACAATTGCGAACATGTACAGTGGATCCAGAATCCACGCACCATGAGTTAGGAAGACCATCCAGAAAGTTTGACTCAACAGTAATCAATACTTCAAAGCATCTCATACCTTGAGTATTGGCGTCACCCTTCTTAAGAGTTGCGAGGTAAGTCCTACAGTTCCTCTTCCAGTGGCCTATTTTATCACAGTGGAAACAATTTCCTTTGCCTTTGTTTTCCTTGTCAGCATCTCCTGAAGAACCTTTGGCAACTTTTGTCTTACCCCTATTGTCTTTAAACTTACCTTTGCCCTTGATCCCTCTTCTAAACTTTTTAGATCGTTTAGAGGTATCAGGTTTATCGACTATTAAAGTTTCACCTTTTGTTGACTTTTTGATCAAATCTTCTATAGCCACTAGTGAGTTCATAAGCTCACTTAGTGACATTTCACTCTTGTTCATGTTATAATTTAACACGAATGCATTGAAGGACGAAGGGAGTGACTGCAGAACAATGTCAACCTGAGTGATGGCATCCATCTCTCCACCAAGAATTTCCAACTCATTCAATAAGCCCATCATCTTTATGATGTGCTCTCTGACTGGAGTTCCCTCATCCATCTTGGTGTTAACAAAGATTTTCAACTTTACTTGTCGAACTGACCTATTTTGCTCACCAAACATCTCGTGCAGGTTTTGCAAAATGTCAGAAGCCTTATCCATGTGTTCATGCTGGCTTTACAAAATGTTAGACATTGAAGCCAGTATGTAACAGTTGGTCATCTAATTGGACCTCTCCCATTGCTCCAACTCAGCCTTTTGGTCCGGTGATGCATCGATGAGAATTTCGGGTTTAGGTGTCTTAAGACATAGGTCAAGGGTTATCCGCGTCAAATACTATTCTAATCTTTCTTTTCCAGTTTATATAATTAGTTCCAACTAACTTTTCATCACGAAGAATTTCAGTTAATGGGTGAAGGCTTGTTATAATCTAATCAAATGACAAATAAGATAGTATTAGGGATCTATTGAATTCATTAATTACTCTTAGACTATGGGTCTGTTTCTAATAGTATTGCCAATTTAGGAAGTTTTAATTGGCATCAAATACCTAGACACCGGCTTAATGTAATCCTGCCTTTGGGCATAATATCACATCACCTTGAATAGGCAGACATAAACTATCTTCTCAATTTTCACAGATCTCATCTTATGAATTTTGCAGCATTCGATCTATTGTCTGATCTATAAGGGATGTTATACTCACGCTTTGGCGTTGTTGCTCCCACTATTTGCTTATACAGTTTTCACCATGTTTTCACATAAGTGAGAGGGATTGGGCTCAGCTTTGGCCTGTCAGCTTACTCACACTCCCCACTATAAGATTACATAGTGTATGGTAGAAGATCATAATACTTAGGGATTTATCCCCAGTCTTATATACACATGACATATAGGGGCAATTATTTCAACAGAATAATTAAACATATTTAATCAATAAATATTATCTCATGATAAAAAAAACAAGTATCATCTCATGATAATTAAACAACAATAAACGTCATATGAGATTAATCACTATGGGTCAATAAAAAATTAAAATGCATGGATGCAAGAGAATGAGATAAGACTAAAGGTAACTTGCAAACTCTTTCGCAATTCCTTCCATTATCATCTTATCGAGATCATCATTGCAGCATCCTCCTTCGCAGCATCTCCATCAATGCATAATATGGATATTAAATGGCATTAGGGAAACCAGTATTCAATTCACCCTTTTCAGGGAAACCAAATGAATCTACCCTTTACAAATTTGTCAAAAACCTACTACATATTATCCTCTAATATGAATGCATGATAAACAATTTATCATAGATTAAATTTGACTCATAACTATAATCTCATATAATTAGATGCAACATGGTGATAAAGTAATTTTCTAATATTTAAAAGGATTAAAAAATTGATTTCAATTATAAATTTGCTCGATAAAATCTATATCTTATATAGATCAAACATTGGAAAATAAACAATTATATTTTCCTACAAACAATTTGATAAATTTATTTTTAAAATATAAGATAGAATTTTCTTAAATCTCTAGAATATTTTATTCTTAACATGAATGCAAGATCCTTTCTCGAATGCAAGATCCTTTCATAAAGATTGGTTCTATTATTATTCAAGATTGGTTTTACTATTATCCAAGATCAAAATAAAAAATTAAGAGAATCAAAAATCCTAAATATGATCTAATCATAAAATATGGTTTTATAATTTTTCAAATAAAATCTATTTATAGGAAAATCATTCATTAATTATTTTAAATAATTAATAAATAAATATTAAATGATCAAATCATCTAGAAAGGGATTTTCACATATAATACTAGTTTTTAAAATTATGTAATTATCACTCATTATCAAATCTCATTCAATAATATAATAAACATAATTATTTATTTATTCATCTCATGAACAAATAAAAAACAAAACTACGAGCATTATTAAATAAATAGAATTAAATTCATCTCATGAATTAATTCATCCATTTAATTATCCTTTAAAATAAATACAAAAAAAAATACTCCCTAACCATGAGCTCTGATAACACTTGTAGGGAATCCAAATAAAAATTTAGGCGGAAAACTGGATCCTGATGATCTTTACACCATTGAAAGCAACTAACACTATCTACAAGTTTTAGTCAAATTAGCTAGGTGAATGATGTTCATCGGTGAAGCAAAAACCAACTCGAACTGTCAGAACTCTTTATAGAGATTTCTCGAAGAAATACTCGAAGCTCTATCCTTGTTCTTCACTATTCCCGCGAATCTTTAGAATCTCTACTTCGAATTGAAGAAGGAAGAAGAAGAAGAAGATTGATGTTGGTGTAGACTTTCTATAACCCAAAACCTTAAGAGTTCAAAACCCAAAGCTTTCAAACAACTTGGAGTAGCCCTATGTAGCTCACGAAAATCCAAGGGGAACTCCCTTGGGGATCACAGTTTGGAGAGAGAGAATTGAGAGAGAGTTGAATGAATCACCCAAACGTTTTGGGGTATATGCATATATATATATATATATATATATATAGGATTTGGATCATATCTTAATCCTAATCCAATTAGAAGTTTATCACTTAGGAATTATTAATTAATAATAACTCTTATCATTAATAAAATAAACTCCTAGTTTATCTATAACTACTCTAGTTATGATAAACCTACTAATTAAGGAGTCCTTTTCCAAAAGGAATTCCTTAAATAAAGGGATTAAACCAACTACCTCAATATTGGAATCTTAATCCAATTAGGAAAGCAACCAAGAGGGAGGGGGGGGGGGAGTCTTGGACTCCTATTTGTAATCCAATTCCATCTTATCTCAATGTTCCTTGCATTCCAAGTATTGGAATTTAATTCCATAAATAAAAGAGTTATTATTCAATAATTATTCAACTAACCTAATCCTATTCCAATTAGGAAAGCTAATGTGGGCGCCCCACCCTACGGTTTAAATCCATGGGCTTGGGCCCACATTAAAGGTTCATACTTTATGGGTTTATGAATATGGGTCAAACCCATTTCCCCTTTAATTAGGTTAATTAAATAATTACTAATATAATCTTTCAATTTAAATTAACAATTAATTTAAACCATAGATTAACTTTTAATATATTTAATCAATGATTAACATTTAATCAATTTATGAGCTTGTATTTCTTATGTGAGCATCTCCACAGATTGCTCTGGGACATTCAAACCCTGGCTTATCCAATGTTATCACATTGACCCTAAACAGGAATTACATCGGAATTGCAAGTGACATGAGATGTCCATGTTATAATTGAATCCTATTGTAAGAACATTAACCAATACAGATCCTGCCTCATGAACTTTTTAATTCAATTAATCCTTCCAATTACATTATCCCTAATGAGCCTTCAAGATTAATATACTATCTAACTCATAGCCCATTGCACATCATTCGGGTTTCCAAGACATTTGATTAAGCCATGAGAAATAATTTCTCATGTAAAAATTTTTGAAAAAAACCTTTTTATAAATATAATACATTTTAATAAAAATATATTTCAAACGTATTTTGTTTCAAAATCACCTGCGCAGGATTTAAGCTTAATCGACTGTCTTACCCAAAACTTGGATAATCTCTCAAATTAATGGGTATGGATTTCTTGTTTGAAATTCATCATGACTCGAACAACTTTCTAACTATCCAACTGTCACTGTATCGTATTCCCTAAGGTAGAGAGTATTTTGGTGGAATCAAAACAGTCAGATTACTGTCCAGTTATAAATGAACTCATCAGATCTAAGGATCATTGAAACTGTTCAATGTGAATGAGAGGCCAACTATCTGATAGTCTGTTTATGCATGAGGTCTCTCATTGAATGCAATTAGTCAGTGTACATTTAAGCACCTATATGCTGATGCGTAGTCTCCACTACAATAGTTTGAGATAAATCTACATCCTAACCATTGAGAACATCTTAGCTTTGTGGCAGCCATATAAGTGAAGTTCCCAGCTTCACCCATAGCTGTGACTATATAAGGTATAAGGAACTGGAAAGCTGTATCTGCCTGTGATAGTCCTATCACATAGCTTTCCTACAATAAATCCTATGGACCTTTGTCGATATGTCATATCGTATAGATCATCTCATGATCATGGTCAATTACCCATAATGAATACACAATAGATAAAGAAGAAATCTCTATTAATCAAATTAATAAGAATCTTACAATTTAAATGACTTTTCTGGGCATCATGTCTAACAGTATCTAGGTCACTTACCATCCAATGAGTGAAGCGAAGGATATGATCGGAATGTCTTCAATCGATCTTCTTCGGTCTTCATCTTCACTTGTCATAGATGCTTGAAGGCAATGATATAAGATACATTAGACTTACTTGTTTTGACACCGGAATAAGCCAACACTAAAACATGGACTTTACATAATTTAATTAGCATAAGCCAATTATGTGATGATAACCATGATGTGCATTTTACTCAAAATAAATGTTCTATTATTGATGGTAAAGGAGAATGTGTTCTAGAATGATTGAGAACCACTGAAAGTTGCTATGGTGAAAATTGAGGAAATTGACCTGTGGCACAGAAGGCTTGGTCATAGGAATTTCAAAGACTTAAGCAAGCTCTCAAGACATTAGCTGGTGAGAGGAGTGACCAAACTAGGGAAGTCTTCTCCTGCTGTGTGTGGACCGTGTCAAATTGGCAAACAAATAAAAGCCCACACAAGAAGACTTCTGTAGCGCCCCGAAATACCCTCTAAGATTTTTGATACTTTTGCAACGTGACTAATACTTCAAACCATCCTGCAAAGCGTATACAAGGCATGAAAAATAGTGGACCTAAAAATTTCTTATAACATCCATTATATTCCAAGTACAAGAGTCAACTAAAACTAAAATATAAAATTTCATATTTACATATGATGATAACTTAGGTTACCTAACCCAAGTTTAACAAAAACCCCAACATGAGATCCCAAAATACATGTCACTCTCTCTCTCTCTCAAAACTCAACCACAAGGCCACATGTCGAAGCCCCTATCATCTGCATGCTGATCTCCAGCAAGCTCCTGCTAGATCCTTGGTTCTATAGCACGATCATCCCACTTGGAACCTACCGAAATATCACTTCAGTTGAGTATTAAATACTCAGCTTATACGAACTACTAACTAACCATGTTACAATACATTAATATGTCATACAAGATACAATTCATCATAACATATACATAATCAGAGTGCGGAAGTTAAGACAAGATAACAATTACATAATCTCGAAAATCATACTTTACTTCATATTTTAAGTTCATGCTTTATCAAAACGTATTTCCAATATCTTAAGAGTCTTCTGAGTTCCTTATGTATATTATAAATCTTGTCAGTTCCTTATGTATATTATGAATCTTGTGGGTTCCCTATAGAACCTTCATATCACTTATCATATTTGGCTAGCACCCGAACTATGAAATGGATAGTCATGCCTAGCATTTTTCATTTTCATTAATTAGTACCCGAACTATAAAATGGACGAACATACTAGCATCTTGTCTTGTATTAACTAGTACCCGAACTATGAAATGGATGGACATACTAGCGTTTTGTCTTGTTTTAACTAGTACCCGAACTGTGAAATGGATGGACATACTAGCATCTTGTCTTGTATTAACTAGTACCCGAACTATGAAATGGATGACATACTAGCGTCCTATCTTTCTTATCTTACTTAAAATCTTATTCTTGTCTTGTTCTTTTCTCGTGGAAATCACTGTTGTCTTGTCTCGTTCGTGTTTTAGAATCACACTTGTCTTGTCTTGGTTTAATTTCATATGATTGTACTTAGAAAAACTCGGTTCATGCATACATGCTTGTGTATGGTGATTTGTGAACATGAATGTGAGATGGAGATACTTAAAAAATAACATATGGCATTCAAGTATTTCTATAGGCATGGGAGATCTTAAAGGAAGCATATATATAGGCATTATAACAATTTGACATTTGTGGAAAATCCTTATATCATGCTCTCATAGTCCTAGGTTTAAATCCTATACATGCATTTTATCGAACACATGACATTCAACATTTCAATAAACATTAACTTATGTTCTCATAATCAAACATTTCATCAAACACTTTAAGTGAATGTTTTATGTGTACATTGTCCTTCCCCATTTTTCATCATACAATAACCATCCACATTCTCCAAAACATCCCATTTAAAACCTCAACCAATCCATACATCTCACGCCATCCATATCCATATTAAGCTACACATCCTAATATTATCTCAATATTGTTTACATCTTGATTTTCACAAAATGATCACTAAAATAGAAATACATATCAATGAATTATAGCAAGAGGTTATTAATAATTTTGGACTCAGGAATTCTTTCTCCTATGTTAAAATAAGAATTAACAATGTCAGTCAGATCAGCATAAAAACCATCAAAAGTTTCATTATTATTCATTCTAAGATTTTCAAATTTAGAAGTAAGCATTTGAAGTTTGGAGATCTTGACTGTTGTAGTCCCTTCATGGGTAAGTTTAAGAATTTTCAATGCCTCCTTCGAAGTGTCACATTTAGAAATACGCCAAAATTCTTTGGGTGTGATAGCAGTGAAGATTGCATTTAGACCCTTATTGTTCCATCTACAACTTTCAAGATCTACATTGGTCCATTCAGAAGAAGGTTTAGGGATGGTCTGGTCATCTATGGCCTTTGTTAGATGAGTCCAACCTTATTCAATAGAGATCCATACTCTCTCATCTAATGATTTCAGAAACGCTCTCATTCGAGCTTTCCAATAGGCATAATTATTCCCATCAAATAATGGGGGACAAGAGATGGATCCTCCCTCTCTTTGGAGATTCATATTCACTGAAAATATAAAAAGAATAGATCGCACTAATAAATTAGTGAACCCGCTCTGATACCAATTGAAAAAATCAATCCGGTGAATTCAAGGGGATGGCTAGGTCTCATGTTTGAGTTGAGAACTCACAAATTCAAGGGGGTGGCTAGGTCTCCCTACAAAGTCTATCTACCCTTTTCAATCTTTACAATTAAATTATGAATTAAGGGATGATGAACTTTAAAGTGCGGAAATAGAGAAACAAACCACAATACAAGCAATTTTTACGTAGAAACTCTTCCGGGAAAAAAAAACGGGATCTAGTCCAGCAATGAGAATCCACTAAGACAAAGAAATAAATACTTACAAGACTCAAATTGTACTCTACTGGACTCGACACTACGATCCTCAGTACTCAGTCCTCAACGCCTCCGAAAGCAATCACGATCTCGCAAGCCTCAAAATCTATCGTAGTAGCATGTTCTTCTCTTTGTGTCTTGACAACCACGATCTCCACGATCGATCTCCGTCAATGACGATTTCGGATTCCACCGACTAGGTATCACATCCACGGTCCTTCTCGGATAAATTTCCTTCGTAAAGGCTCTGGAACACTTCGGCCAATTTGTTCTTTCCAGAACAGGTTGATGGTTTGATTAAAATCAAATCCTAGATGGATTCCATCAATGGGAAAGTCCAAGCAAGCAATGATGGTACATTGGCTTGCAAACTCTAGGATATAAGAGAAAATAATAATGGGGAGGAGAGAAAACAAATATGGAGTTTCTACGAACTCTAGAGATAGTCTAATACCCTTTCAATACTCCCCCAAAGTCCACCTTCATGGATTAGAATGGTTCACAATAAATAGAGAAGCTACCCCAAGGAATTAGAAACTGCTAAAAAATGGATTTAAAAAGAAATCCCATATCAGGGTCGACCTTGAGTGCTTAGGGTCGACCCAAGTGTACACTTCGGTCGACCCAAGAGACACTTTGGGTCGACCCTCAAATTTCTTATGTTCTGGAATTTTTTGCCATACAAATTCTTTGAGGGTCTGGGTCAACCCAAAATGGTCAAGGTCGACCCTGAAATGAATTTTTGGCATTTTTCTTCCTTTTATTCCCTAATGCTTTGCTTCACTTGGTCCAGGCTTTTTGGAATCATTTTCTATGATTTTGGGCATTTCCATATGAATGATTTTTGGTCTTCTAGGTCTCACTTACCATCCTATGAGTGAAACGAAGGATATGATAGAAATATCTTCAACCGAGTCTTCAACCAATCTTCTTCGGTCTTCATCTTCACTTGTCGTGGATGCTTGAAGGCAATGACACATGATACATTAGACTCACTTGTTTTGACACCGGAATAAGCCAACACTAAAACATGGACTTTACATTGAGTTTTTCTCCCTTTGGTATTTCGGCCATAATTTTTGACTCATTTATCCAATTTTGACGATTCAACTTGCATTGGACTCGTTATTCAAAGGGAAAAAATTTTGTATCTAATGGATAAATTCTAATTTTGAGTTCTTAATTGTTTAAATGGGATCTAAAGCTGACTGGTCTGAAATAGATTTCAGCAGCCCAAAATTTTAGCCGACCCGATTTTGGAAATTCAACTTTTAACCTATTTTTGACTAAAAGTATAGAAAAATGATGAACATGAACCTCGGAGAGGGTCTCTATAACTTTCTAATAGTTCAAGAATCATTCAATTCCGATCAACGATGACAAAACTAGAGTTCCCCAAAGTTTAGGATATGTTAAGACATAACCTTTGTTGACACTTAAGAGTATTTTATACTCTTACTCCTTCATCCCAAACACCCATAAACTTAAGAAAATATTCTTAAGGCTTTAATATATGCTACAACACATCATACACCCGAAATATATCAAAACCATATTCTCATTATCATTGATATCCATTCAAGGCATTATAATAGGCTTTAAGCCTTAGACACTACTCACCATGCCATGCCATCAAGATCCGGGGTTCTACATCCTCCCCCCTTACAAAAATTTCATCCTTGAAATTAGGACAATAAGCAATCAAATGAGGACACATTATCACACTTAACCTTGACTACTTAAGACACCGAACTCTGTCACCTAGTTATACCAAAAGAACATACTAATCTTTCATCGACCAACACAAGGCTAGGCACTCGTTTGTCAGCAAAGCACTTAGGTTTTTTATACTACAGAACACCCATGAAAAGTAAGAAAACTTTCATAACAAAATACAGTATGTTTATACACATAGGCAACATACTGAAACACAACATTACATCATCCTTTACAAAACAAAATTTTCTCTCTCTGCACTCATGCAACATCATTTGGTGCCTGAGCACCTTGCCTTGATATAGCAAAGACTTGGACCTCATTAGCCTGACGTGGTAACTATATGGGCTGCTGGGACCTTGAAGCCTAAAAAGACTCCTATTGCGTGGGCAACCGAGCTAGAAGTTTGTTCCCCTGAGACTGAGTCGGCGACGGACAGTGAGAGCAATCTCTAATCTGCTATCCATAGTCACCGTAATGGAAACAAGCTCCCATTCGTGCTCGACACTCCCCAACTCCATGCTTCCTCCCACAATATGCACAGGCTTCAAACATAGGTGCAGAAGATGTGGGCTGCACATATCGATTGACTTGTATAGTAATAGGGCGAGGGGCCTGTGATTCAAAAGGAGACCTCTAGGCCTGCATAGGCCTGACAATTTGATATGAGGCACTCCTGAAACCCCTCTCAAGTGGTACAGGCCCACTAGACTGGCCTTTAACCATCTCCCTCCTCTTGAGGAATTCCTCAAAATTCGCCTGTGCCAACTGGGCCTTATCGACAACTTCTGTGTAGGTCTCGTGCTTAAACATAGAGACCCTGTCTCGGATATGGGCCTTCAATTCCCTCTCGAATTTCCTAGCCTTCATAGCCTTTGTGGTTATAAGGTATGGAGCGAACCTCAAAAATTCGGAAAACTTGGCCTCGTACTCAACCACTGTCATGTTCCGATGCTCCAAGGTAATGAACTGCAGTTCTTTCTTTTCTCTAACTCCTACTGGGAAGTATTTCTTGCAGAAGACATCAAGAAACTCTTCCCAAGTCCATTCTTGACTTGCTCGAGTCAAGTCCCTCGTTTTGATGCGGATCTCCACCAGTGATCTACGTCACCTTCCATCATAAAGGTAGCCATGTAACTTTATCTGCCTCCATAGGCATCAGGACAAAGAACAACTTCTCCAGCTACCTAACTCATGCTTTTGCAACCAATGGGTCTATGCCACCATAGAATATTGGAGGCCTCATCTTCTGAAATGCCTTTATCTCTACTTGTGCTCTGTTTGGAGGAGTAGGGACTAGTACTGCAGCAGAATGAGGAGTGGCAGGTTACCTAGCTGCAAGCATAGCTAAGGTCTCAGCTATCGATCCCAAGAATTGTGTAAGGTCAAGTTGCTCATCCTCTACTAGAGCATCACCTCCATTTCCTCTGGTATGGTAACTGTAACCCCGATTGCCACGTCTCATTATTGAATCCTAAGATCAATAGCAAAGCATGAGTCTAACTTAGAAACCAACTTTCTTTCGACCTCAATTTCAACAATCGCCTAATGTTTATAAGGTACATAATAATAATAGAGGCATACAATGACATAATATAAGCATAGAAATTATGTTTCCTAGCGTACGACACCAAGTTCGGTTGAGATTTCAACCAGTTTTTGTCAAAGACTAACTTGTGAGTCTACACTTAGAATACGACTCCTAAGATGAACCTAATGCCTTGGTTTACACGTGGTATCGAACTCTAAACGATCCTAGAGAACCTAATACCTAGGCTCTGATACCACTCTGTAACGCCCCAAAATACCCTCTAAGAGTTTTGATACTTTGGCAACATGACTAATACTTCAAACCATCCTGCAAAGCGTATACAAGGCATGAAAAATAGTGGACCTAAAAATTTCTTATAACATCAATTGTATTCCAAGTACAAGAGTCAACTAAAACTAAAATATAAAATTTCATATTTACATAAGATGATAACTCAGGTTACCTAACCCAAGTTTAACAAAAACCCCAACATGAGATCCCAAAATACATGTCACTCTCTCTCTCTCAAAACTCAACCATAAAGCCACATGTCAAGGCCTCTATCATCTGCATGCTGATCCCCAGCAAGCTCCTGCTGAACACTTGGTTTTGTAGCACGATCATCCCACCTGGAACCTACCGAAATAATAGTTCGGCTGAGTATTGAATACTCAGCATATACAAACTACTAACTAACCATGTTACAATACATTAATATGTCATACAGGATACAATTCATCATAACATATTCATAATCAGAGTGCGGAAGTTAAGACAAGATAATAATTACATAATCTCGAAAATCACACTTTACTTCATATTTTAAGTTCATGCTTTATCAAAATATATTTCCAATATCTTAAGAGTCTTGTGAGTTCCTTATGTATATTATAAATCTTGTGGGTTCCTTATGTATATTATGAATCTTGTGTGTTCCCTGTACGTCTTATGAGATTCTTCATTTCACTTATCTTATTTGGCTAGCACCCGAACTATGAAATGGACGGTCATGCCTAGCATTTTCATTTTCATTAACTAGCACCCGAACTATGAAATAGACGGACATACTAGCATCTTGTCTTGTATTAACTAGTACCCGAACTATGAAATGGACGGACAAACTAGCATCTTGTCTTGTTTTAACTAGTACCCGAACTATGAAATAGATGGACATACTAGTATCTTGTCTTGTATTAACTAGTACCCGAACTATGAAATGGACGGACATACTAGCATCTTGTCTTTCTTATCATACTTAAAATCTTATTTTTTTTCTTGTTCTTGTCTCATGGAAATCACTCTTGTCATGTTCGTGTTTTAGAATCACACTTGTCTTGTCTTGGTTTAATTTCATATAATTGTACTTAGAAAAACTCGGTTCATGCATACATGCTTGTGCATGGTGATTTGTGAATATGAATGTGACATGGAGATACTTAAAGAATAACATATGGTATTCAAGTATTTCTATAGGTATGAGAGATCTTAAAGGAAGCATATATATAGGCATTATCGCAATTTGGCATTTGTGGAAAATCCTTAAATCATGCTGTCATAGTCCTAGGTTTAAATCCTATACAAGCATTTTATCGAACACATGACATTCAACATTTCAATAAACATTAACTCATGTTCTCATTGTCATACATTTCATCAAACACCTTAAGTGCATGTTTTATGTGTACATTGTCCTTCCCCATTTTCCATCATAAAATAACCATCCACATTCTCCATGGCATCCCATTTAAAACCTCAACCAATCCATACATCCCACACCATCTATATCCATATTAATTAATATAAACATATTAAACTACATCTTAATATTATCTCAATATGATTTACATCTTGATTTTCACAAAAGAATCCCTAAAATGGAAATATATATCAATGGATTATAGCAAGGGAGGTTAGTAGAATGTATCTACCTTGAAAATTTCAGGAAGAGCTTGAGAAGACTTGAGAACATGAGATCCAAGCTTGAATGGTGAAATCCGTGCTTGAGAGAGAAGATCCAAGCTTGAGGAAGCTTGGAAAGCACGGATTCGAGCTCCTCCTTGATCTCACAAGAAAACCCTCTTTGGAATCCTTGGTTCTCTCTCTTTTCCTCTCAAAAGATGTTTCTCAAAGTGTTAAAACATTTAATCTCACGAAAATTGAGTATTTATAGTGTTAGGGTTGAAAAATCACGCTTAACCCCTAAAAAAACCAATTTTAGCATCCAGGCAAGTCCACGTCGATGTTTGGGCCAGGCGTCAACATCTGGGTCTCAAACGTCAACGTTTGATGAGTTTTTCACATTTTTTTATGGCCAAACATTGACGTTTGGTCACTGACGTCGACGTCTGAGAGTTATGACTGACTTGAGTTTTCCCCCCTTTGGTATTTCGGCCATAACTTTTGACTCGTTTATTGGATTTTTACGATTCAACTTGAGTTGGACTCATTATTCAAAGGAGAACAATTTTGTGTCTAATGAAAAAATCCCAATTTTGAGTTCTTAATTATTTAAAGGGCATTTAAAGCTGACTGGTCTTAAATGGATTTCAGCAGTCCAGAATTTCAGCTGACCCGATTTCGGAAATCCAATTTTTAACATATTTTTTATTCAAAATCTGGAAAAATGATAAACATGAACCTATAAGAGGGTCTCCATACCTTTCTAATGGTTCAAGAATCATTCGATTCTGATCAACGGTGACAAAATTAGAGTTCCCCAAATTTGAGGGTATGTTAAGACATAACCCTTGTTGACACTTAAGAGTATTTTATACTCTTACTCCTTAATCCCAAACACCCATAAACTTAAGAAAATATTCTTAAGGCTTTAATATATGCCACAACACATCATACACCCAAAATATATCAAAACCATGTTCTCATTATCATTGATATCCATTCAAGGCATTACAATTGGCTTTAAGCCTTTGACACTATTCACCATGCCATGCCATCAAGATCCGGGGTTCTACAACTTCAATATTGCTACATCACACCCTTTAGAACTAATTCACATGGATCTTATGGGTCCTACCAGAACTGAGAGTGTAGGAGGTAAGCGATATATCCTTATAATGGTGGATGATTTCTCTAGGATGACATGAGTTTCATTCATAAGAGAGAAGTCTGATGCGTTTGAAAATTTCAAAAATATTTGCAGGAGAATTCAAAATGAGAAAGCTTGCCAAATCATTCGGATTCAAAGTGATCATGGAAAGGAGTTTGAAAACTCCAAGTACAACGAATTCTATGATGAAGCTAGCATAAAACATGAATTTTCTTCTCTTATTACTCCTCAACAGAATGGAGTTGTGGCAAGGAAGAATAGAGTTCTCCAGGAGATGGCTAGAGTTATGCTCCACAACAACTACCTAGCTGCTCACTTTTGGGCTGAAGCAGTTAGCACAGCTTGCTATACTATTAACAGAGTATATACGAGGCCCGGAACCAGGAAGACCCCATATGAGTTGTGGAATGACAAGAAATCCAATGTCAAGTACTTTCGAGTATTCGGAAGTAAATGCTATGTCTTAATGGATAGAAAGCAATTGGGCAAGTTTGAATCCCGTAGTGATGAAGGGATTTTTCTTGGGTATTCTACCAATAGTAGAGCATATCGAGTGTATAACTTGAGAACCTCTACTATCATGGATTTCATCAATGTAGTTGTGGATGACTCCGGTACTGAGTCTAAGCAACTGGAAGATGATAATGCTGAAAAGATTGAGAGTGGTTGTACACCTCAAATTGAAAAGAAGTCATCTCCTAAAAAACCTACACATCCCAGGGTTATGAAACCTCACTCTCCCACTGAAATAATTGGAAATCTTGAAAGTGGTGTAAGAACGAGGAATCAAATTGAAAATGGGGTTAGTCATCTTTGCTACACTTCTACCTGTGAACCCAAAAATGTAACTAAAGCTCTTACAGATAAAAAAATGGATAAATGTCATGCAGGAAGAGCTAAATTGGTTTACAAGGAATGATGCTTGGTTTTTAGTACCTAGGCCAACAAATACTAATGTAATAGGTACCAAGTGGATTTTCAAAAAAAAATCTGATGAAAATGGTACTATTATTCGAAATAAGGCCAGGTTAGTTGCTCAGGGTTACACTCAAGTAGAAGGCATCGATTTTGATGAAACCTTCGCTCCTGTTGCTCGACTAGAATCAATCAGTATCTTGCTAGTTGTTGCTTGTCATCTAAAATTCAAATTATTTCAGATGGATGTCAAGAGTTCCTTTCTGAATGACATTCTATAGGAGGAGGTCTATGTGGAACAACCAAAAGGGTTTGAAGACCAGAATCATCTTGATTAGGTCTATCGCATAAAGAGGGCTATCTATGGGTAATCCTTTCCAAACAGAAGCAATCGAACAAATGGAGCTAGCTTACAAGAGGAGGCCCGATAAGCTTCGAAGTACTCCTAGCCAATCCAATGAACCAATTCCTTTCTACGATCCAAGTGGCCATCTTTCAATTGATCAACCATCCCCTGATGCCTCTACTGGAGCCCTGTTTCCCCTCAGCAGGTAACCTCCATCCCCTCCTATTCCTGTTTCAGTGCTGGCCAGCTAAGAGCAACCATCTCTTTTGTATCTTTCTCTGTCTCCAGGTTCAGACATTGCCGAAGCCCTCAAGCAGCAACCTCTCCATGTCATTTTGATTGTGCCCATATGTTCACCAGACAATATCACACAGATCGACCCATGCAGTGTCTTGGCCGACTAGTCTTGTTGGGTGAAGTTTTTTTGCATTTAGGAGGCTTTAGCATGGATAATCTCGAACCAAAGGAGGGATTATAGCGATGCACCTGCTGTCCCGCCAGAGTGTTTTAGGCCTTTGGATTTAAGGCAGATTTATTTGTTCTGGGGAATTCGGCAAAAACCCCATTGACCAAATTAGTTTTGGACATGATCACGGTCGAGCTCTCGTTCTCTATCTGGCCGGGTGATAGGTACTTTGCTTTCTCTTTATCTTATGCCTTTCTTCTTCTATTTTATTCACATATCTTCTATTTTCATTCTTAATTATGCTCTTCTTTCCCCTCTTCTCTTATCTGCGAATTCTTTTCTTTTTTCATTTTCATAAAAGAAGAAAAAGATATTTTTTTCATCATGTACACCTCATGAACGTACTAGGTGTGTTCGTCAACCCAAACGACATCACCAACCACTCGTACAAGTTGTCTTTGGTGTTGAAAGCAACAAGAAAGTCACAGGGTCCAGGTTTTGAAGTCAAGTCTTGCAAAGGAGGCTAGACTGGCTTTTATGGCTATAATTCGAATGATGTGGGAAGCACCTATCTAATGTAGACAAATGGGTGCTGCTCTCTTTTTCTGCTGGGCAGTAAGGTATGGCTTAGTAAGGTAGTATTGGTTTTTTATGAAGGTTATAATGGTAGAAGCAGCTTGATGACGCGAAGTACGCTGAAGTTGAAGACATCGAAAGCGATGAGTGCTAGTATGGCAATAGCTTGAATGCTATGACCTACCTTTGTCGCTGTGGAAGGTCTGAATCTCTCTAACAACTCAGGTCTGGTTTCCTTTGGGATCAGGGAGATAAATGATGAGTTTACTGACCCCGCGCCCCATTTCTCCTAAATTCCACTAGATCTCGTTGAAAGTAGTCCCGAAATAGGTTCACTTGAAAGCCGTCCGTGGGGCTTTATTTGGCTTGCTCTCGAATATTACCTAATAGTTTCAGTACTCACAGGTTCATCAAGGAATGTGTCATTCCCAGCCCTACCTGAAAAGGCCTATCTATTTTCTAGCCTCCTTTCTTGGCTTGCTCTTCTATAACCTCTTCTCCAAGTTTCAAGTTTTTTGCTGAAGAAAGAAGGTTGTTGCCTCGCCTCTTTCTCCTTCTTGATCTCGTCTCGTTTGCAGGTTCCCTGGTCATTCTGAATTTAAGCTATGAAGTTGGAATTTCGACGATTGACAATGCTTAGCAACCTTATTGATAAATAGTCTTAGAATCTCTTCTTTTCCAGTTTCTAATGGTTGCTCTAATATACCCAGCTTCCTTCTCACATAGTGAATCTGTTGCATAAAGCAAGCTCCTCGAGCTTGGTATGAGAGACTAACTACTTACCTCTTAGAAAAGGGATTTTCGAGAGGGGGACTGGACAGGACCCTATTCATTAAGTCTGTCAAAGATGATATTGTTATTGCTCAGATCTATGTTGATGATATTTTTTTGGTTCCACATCTATCTTACATGCTAATCTATTTGCTGAACAAATGAGAAATGAATTTGAAATGAGTTTGGTTGGTGAACTGAATTTCTTCCTTGGTCTTTAGGTAAAACAAATGGTAATAGGGATTTCTGTATCCCAAACTAAATATGTCAAGATCTTGTTAAGAAATTTGGCATGAACACTGCTAAACATGCGCGCACTCCCATGAGCACCACCTTAAAGCTTAGCAAAGATGCTTCAGAAAAAAGTATCAATCAAACCACTAATAGAAGTATGATTGGTAGTTTACTATATCCGACTACAAATCGTCCTCACATTCATTTAGTTTCGGAGCTTGTGTCCGCTATCAAGCGAGCCCCAAAGAGTCACACTTGCTTGCAGTTAAACGCATTCGGTATGTGAGTGAAACTCTATCTTTTAGCCATTGGTATCCGTTTGATACAAATGCCATGGTTGTCAGGTATTCTGATGCCGACTAGGCCAGAAACGCTAATGACAGGAAGAGCACCTCTGGGGGTGTTTCTATATTGGAAATTGCCTAGTTTCTTGGCTTAGAAAGAAGCAGAACTCCATATCTTTGTCGACTGCTAAGGCTGAATAAATTGCAGCTGGCAGCTATTGCACCCAACTTCTGTGGATGAAACAGATGTTGCTTGATTACGGGATAAATCAGGGCACTATGACTGTGTATTGTGACAGTACAAGTGCAAGCAATATTTTCAAAAATCCCGTCCAACAGTCTCGCACAAAACACATAAGCCTTAGACATCATTTCATTCGTGAGCTTGTTGAGCAATATGTTGTGTCTGTGGAATATGTCCAAACTGAGAACCAATTTGCGGACATACTAACAAAACTTCTAGATTTCCTTCGGTTTTAGTTCTTTAGGAAATCCATTGGTGTGTGCGAGGTTGATTGACTATGTGCTTCTTGATATCCTAGGTCGTTCTTCACGGTTACTATCTCCTAATGCTATCTATTTGATGTTTATTAGCTGATTTTTCATCTTCTTTATTTTTCACTCTTTGATTTTGTTTTTGTTGATTAAAAGAAAAACTCCAAAAAGATATTGTGTTTCTTTTTAGATAGACTGTTTTTCCTTCAAATATCGAAAAATCCAAAAACATTGAAATAAAAATCAAAAATGAAAAAAGATAATGTGTGGGCTTACTCTCCTATCATATTATACATGTTTCAATTTCCTTGCATTCATAATTCATGCCAAGGTAAAAATATTGAATAGGATTGAGTTCATGAGGATATTAAACCTTTCAAGTCTTTTGGTTAATTGAAAATAGACGAAGCTCCTATATCATAGTTAGAGTTTGGTTAAACAATGTTGCTAAAGTATCGTGCGCATGCACTCTGATTTACCCTAGAAGATGCTCTAAATTTCTAAGTAAAGGTAATGTTATTATTCATGATGGGCCTCTTGGTTAACAAATTTGGATTGACTGATATGTTAATATCCCATTTGTTTGTGCCCTTGCTATAAAAAAAAGAGACAATAGAAAGGGCTACCATTGGGATAGTGTGAAAGTCATTATTGGATGCAAACAATATGTAATGGCTACCTATGCTGACAATAGTTATGTATCTGGATTGCTAGTGTGAAAGCCCCTGCTGCCAATAGCTAGAGCTACCTACCAATCAGTGTGAAAGCCACCATTGTAAGAAAAAAATTGAAAGAGAAAAAGCCAAGAAAAGAATTCCATTAACGTGGCTATGTTTGTCAAGAAAAGAAAAGAAAAGGACAAATTGCTTAAAAGATGAATAAGGGTGAAAATTAGCACATGTTCAACAAATGCTAAATTCAGGATTTAACAAGTTTGACTTCTAGTGTTTGAGACACTTTGAATTTCGGAAATGCAATAATGTCATAACCTTAACCATGGGTTGAAACCTCAAAAAGAGTCACATCAGAAACCTCACTACACACAATATGCTTCAGAGTGATACTTTTCACTAAATGTGTCTTAGTAGTTGAGTTTGTAACTGATCACCCATGTGACTAATATAGGTGGACATATCCTCTTTCAATCAAAACTTAATGATATTAAATATTGGCTGAATTACTTTTGGCTTCTTGGAAATTGCTTCATACATATGTGATTGTAAAGTGGCTAATGCAAGCGTGTTTTCAAGGGGAGTTTCTGATTTTGACTATCTTGGAATTCAAATTGAATTGTAAAAAAAAAAAATGCTTTGCATAAGAAATCTGGTTTTCAGAAGAGTGATGATCTAAGGGGGAGTTTCTTGTTACAAAACTTGACATATCGTGCATTCTATAATGATTGTTGGAATGAGGTTCACAAGCCACTTTTGATGATACTATATACTTAGCTACTTGGATTGTGATGAATGACTAGTACCTTAGTCATATTCTTCTAAATGATGTATCTTGATGATATCCTTGTTTTGATCATATTGACATATCTTGGATAACTTGTTTTGATTGGATATACTCTAGAACTCTTATGTTGAAATTCTGTTAAAATTTTATTATTTCTGAGCTATATTGTTTTTTCCCCTCAAATATTGTTTGATGATGCTATACGTTGGCATTCGTGCCAAAAAGGAGGAGAAATATTGAAGTATTCCATGGTTTTATATTTGTTCCACTTGTGGTTTCCCCACTTTATTTTCCCATGCTTCACATGGTTGTGTTTGAGCATGTGCAGGTGTATAGAACAAGTTGACATAAAAAGATCAAGAATTTGGATGTATTTGGTTGTGTTGATCTCTTTGTCAAAATATATTTTTGGGACATGTAATTGGTTTACTCTCCATGTTAGGGAGTTCTTTATCGAGTCATGTACTTCAATTTTTATTTTGTCACAGAATTGCCAAAGGGGGAGATTGTAAAGTCATAATTTGTTTTGGCTTAATTCCGATGTCAAAATGGTGTCAATGTAAGTCTAGTGTCCCTGTTCCTCTGGTCGATCGATCAAGTTTGGTGAAGATGAAGCTCCAAAAACTCAAGTGAAATATATTCCAGTTGAAGCTTTGCTCACACTCTTAGGATGATAAGTGACCTAGATACCTAGTGGTTTCCTTAGGTGGAATTGACCTAGAAAACTTTATCACATACACTAGGTGATTAGAAATTGACCCAAGTGTTGAACTAGTCCTTGGATGACCTAAGTGGTAGATTGGTTGAGGTGGCAGAGGCTCTGTGCTCAAAACATTCGAAAAATGCACAGGCCATTCAAACGATAGCTAAGTCGTTCAAACGCCACTGAACAGTCAGCTAGCTGTTTGAACGGATGTAAATAATACAAATTCTAGTGGCCTCCCTGGTGCTCCATTCTTGTCTCAATCTGTACCAATCTCTGGTCGTTCAAACTGGCCTCATATTTTGTTTCTAAAAGTCATCCGAACTCTGTTTTAGTAATTTCTTTTGCCTTGACTATTTAATTGGTCATTCCTTAGTTCGTTCTAAGGAAGTTGTGAGAGAGTTTAGAGACTATACTGAAGATCCTAAGGTTCTTACATCCCCACTTGGTGGATACCTTTAGTTCTCCTCTCTCATTCTCTAGATGATGCAAGATTGAATTTTTATATCTTGGTGGTGCATTGGTTGATTTCAAATGTGATTGAGATCCCACCAGAGCTATTCTAAATCATCATATCAGTTTGTGAACTCCTTGTGAGTGTTGGTTGGCATGGGCCAAAGTCGTTGAGGATGGAGATCGATCCATTGAGAATGTGGTTGGAAACTTTGAGAAGCGTTGGTCAGTTAGTAACCGGAGTTGCTGTTGCAGGGATCCAACGAGGAGTTCGTGGACTTCAAGACGAAGAATTTATACTGAGGAACAGTATTTGTGTCCGATTAGGTAAGATTCATGTATTATACTTTATAACAATTCTCATAGTGGATTTTGTGTTGGACTAAGTCCCTTGATTTTTTCTGTAAGGGTTTTCCATGTAAAAATCTCTTATGTGGTGGATTGCTTGTCTTCTATATTTTTCACACTTGATTGCTTTGTTTGCCATAACTCTGATTTATTACTCTATAAAATTAAATTTGGTAGACATTGTTAGGAAGAACTATTCACCCCCCTCTAGATCAAAGGAATCATTGAACAGGGACATTTCAAACACTTCTCATAAAATAATTCCATAAATTTTCCCCAGGCGATAGGCTTTTGATCTTCTGAAACTATCCTCTCAATGGTCGTCCACCAATGCCCAACCTCTTCTAACAACATAAATATCGCTAAATCTGACTTAACATCTTCTGGGCATGCCATCGCCTAAAATATCTTCTCAAGTTCTCGAATCCAGTTTTCGGCCACTAACAGATCGGTGGCACCGGAGAATGAGTTCGGTCTAAGCCTCCTAAACTTCTTAAGTCTACTACCATTCCCTATTTCTTGTTCTGGATTAATAGGGACACGGTTACCACTCTGTTGTCGTTAAATCAATTCTGCAAGAGCAGTGATGGCCTCAAATGCTCAGGCCAGAGTACTTCCAGGTGCTCGTCTCGGCGGCATCATATTCCTATTAGGAAAATAACAACGCTTTACTATCTTGCAATAGGAACATTAAAATCTAATTTATCAAAAGATCATCCAAAATATCTTACCCATCTATCCTACTTAGTCTAATCATGCTTAATCCCCTTAGGCATAATAAAACTACCTATTACCACGCAAGCGGAAGACGTCGACTGCAAAAATACGAGAATTTTCAACTTTTCTTATGAGCTTACATAAGCAATAACAACTGGTCCTCAAAATAACTCATCATAAGTAAATGCGTTACTTCACTAGCTACGGTAGTCTTTACTTTTGACGCCATTAATGTGCCAGTATACTTTCTAGAATCTATTAAGCATTGCTCCTTGCCAATTGGCAACCGCTTCAAGATTTGAAGAAATAAAATAAGGGGGGTGAGATATAGAGCTCAATAAAATCCACAGTCCATTTACACTATTTTCCACATAATAACATTCATTAATAATGATATAATAGTATAGTACAATTCTCATATTATAATAATATGTAGAATAATAATATCATAATCCGTGACCCAAGGTCACTCAGGGCTATTTCACCCTAGCTATTTGAGGTTCCCAACCTCCAAGTGTTTTCTATTGTCAAGTTCATAAAATTATTGTCCACAATAACAGGTTACCATTTCAGATAACCGCTCGCGCTCTATCCTAGAGTCCACAGACTTGATCGACTAAGCCTTTGCCCATGTACAACCTCTATTCTTGAGTCCACTGACTCAATTATCAACCAATCGGGACTTCTCCTGATTACAACCAATCTTTGGGCATGCCAACCCAATTAATCTTACATCTATATATTCCACACATAACCCAGACCTTCACTCGATGACTACCAGGAACAACACCACTGATATAAACCACTGGCAGGAACAATACCTCTGACATATCACACTCTGCCAAGGTCAACACCTCTGACATATCACACTCTGCCAAGGTCAACACCTCTGACATATCACTTTATATTTTTCCACTATGGGAACACCGGCTCACACAACCACATTTGTTAGAAAACACATCTGATCGCCAAGATACACATCTGATTGTAAGGATACACATCTGATCGCCAGGATATACATCTAATAGCCAGAAAACTCATCCGAACTGTCAGGAAAAGAAAATCATCTAACATGTTAGGTATGCACCTCTGACTAACAAGAAACACCTAACCACTAGGAAATACCTGTCTATCAGGAACAAATTTGACATATCACTCTGCCTGGCATAACACCCTTGTTAGGCAACACATCAGATAACTAGGATACACAGCTGATCGTCAGGATACCCTTCTAATAGCCAGGAAACCCATCCGACCTATCAGGAAAAGAAACTCATCTGACATGCTAGGGACGCACTTTTGACTAACAGAAAACACCTAACCACCAGGAACACCTTTGACAATATAAACTTATCAGGCAAAACACCTCTGACAGTATAACCCTATTAGGCAAAACACCTCTGACAGTACCCATGCTAGGAAAAACATCTCTGACATCAAATCTTATTAGGCACAAAACCTCTAACATCAAATCCTATCAGGCACAACACCTGAGATAGTACAACGCTTAATCTAACCTCTGTTGGGATGTACCTACCCTTACAGCACATCCCTTAAGACAACCATCTTGCAATGTCACAGCCTCTGTTGGGTGCATACCTGCCGACATTGGTCAATGCCGCCTCGAGGTAACATCATTGAGTTTGTCAACTCAATACATCCTTGGGTCTATAGACCCCAATCCAACATTGGGTCTTTCGACCCAATATCATTCGAACTCTCCTAACTATCAGCCACGGAGGAACCTCAGCTCTTAGCAGACCCACATCTCCAGACCTAATCAAAAAGAGGGATCACTGATAGCATTTAACACTGGTTAGGTTTTTTAACAGTATGAAATCCCCAATTATACAAGCCTTGCTTGAATATTTGAACCAGTTGGACCTCAGGCCCGTGGACCAAGTCCAAGGGTATACTATTCCGGTGTGGAACATTACCCTGTCGATGGACCATTCCATTGCCTTACCATGTACAAACAACATCACATCACACAAGGATTATTCTGAGATGGAACTTTACTAGGCCAATGGACCCTATCATCGCCTTACAAGGAGGAACTTAATTAGGCCAATGGACCCTTCCAGTGCCTTACAGGCATTAAAGTAGCATCACTTCACTTCCCGAGAACCAAACCAGGCTTCTTGGAGGCTCCGAACACAAACAGGGTCAAAATACCCAAGCTAGCGCACTGGCGATCGATTGCCAGTGCTGGGTGATCGGTCACCCAGATAGGGAGATCGATCCCCAGTCCATCTGAGCCAAAATCTCGGGTTGTTACAGCCTGAAATAGAGGGCTAAGCCCCTCTATTCAATTTCCACACTTTCCCATCCCTTCCATACATCATATATCGGGTTTTTTGACCCTTTTTCATCAACGACATAACACACAAATCATTCCACATAAATAGAGTAGCTTAAATAAGGAAAAATAGAAGAGAGTGAAAAGGTTTTTCCTTCTACACATAAAATAGAGCTCCGGGTGGAAAAATGGACATCGCCAATGCATCCAAGACATCAAAGAACCTTAGGGTAGCCCTTCTCTCTCTCTACCCTCTACTTTCTCTCTCTAATCTGTCTCTAATCTCTCTCTACATGCAAATCGAGGCTTCGGGTGGTGAAACGGACATCGCGAATGCGTCCAAAATGGTGAGAAAATGAGGGGTTGGATCCCCTTTATATAGAGTAGGAAAGGGGGTGAGTCACCATGGTGAGGTGTCCCCAATGATTTCATGGATGACATCATTGTGTGATGTCAATGATGACATAACACACTTTGACTATTTGACTTGTTGACCGGTTTGATCGATTTCTCACTTTTTCACACGTATGACCCCCATAATTCCATAAAATGACGTGCTATGATGACAAAACGACATATGATCGTAGAAGGGGTAGTCTGACACCTGCTATGCGAATCTCAGGGAAAAATGCTAAGTCTTGACAGTAAAACTGAAGTCCAGAAGAAAATTGCAAAACTCACAATTTCCTAATTTTGGACACTAAACACGTCGTGGTTTCGTTGTTTGAGTTGCAATAAAGCCAAGACGACAGGTAGTCGTCCAGACAGCCAACCAACACACGGCGTGTGAGTTTCAAAGATTTCTATTGGGGAACTCGGTAAATATTGAGTACTGATTGAATTTCAAAATCCACGGATTTCCTAGTTTTCTTATGTATGAGGCCCCCCGCGGTTTCACGAATCAATGCGTGACAGAGCCGACACGATATGTACTCGTACAAAAATGCAAACTGATACATAGTGTGAGATTTTCAAGGAAAAACACTGGGTTTTACCAATAATTATCAGACACTGAATCCAATAACCAGAACTCGCCGTTACACCTAAAAACTTTCCCGAGGTTTTACGGATTCCAATTAAGGAAAGTGAAACCCTAATATTCATAAATATTATTCTTTAATTAATTATACTTAATTACCGGACATCCTGACCTCAGGATTTTATTCTGAAAATCTGGGTCATTACAGACTGCCCCTCTGTCCTGATATTTAATCATGGTTGGGGCAGCTATAGGGTACAAGCACATTAGGGCTTAGAGTATCCCTCTTGATGGGCTGCTTGTAGGTTATACCCCTGCCTAGCTACATACCAAATGCTGAGGGATGCGACTGCTCCTAAAAGGATTAGGGTCACTTAACACCATATATGCGACTCACTGGTATAGAACATACTTGAAGAGGGACGATTGGTGTAAGGGAGAGCGTTCAAAACCCTTTCATGAGGATAATCATCCAACATACGTAATTCCACTAACATCCAAGACTTTTAAACTTCTATCACTGAGGATAGTCATCCAAAAGTTGTAAGCATAATAAGCCTGACTATGGGTTAAGATAGGTCATTACACCACTATATATGAATAGAATGCACATTATAAAATATACCAAAGAGATGAAAGAAGTAGTATTAAGCTAAATACTTAGGCCTTTTGATCAAGTTTGAGGCTAATTTGGCTTAAATCTAGGTTTCAAGTTGAATCTTAAAGAAATCTCCCCAGTAGGGTTGCCAGAGCTATGAGCGTGAATTTCGCCTACCGGTTTTGGACCAAGAGTTGCCACCTATTCATTTTGGGGAATAGATCCCGGGTATTTAGATTAAGGTTAATGATCTCGATTAGAGTTAGGATAAGTGATTCGATTAAATCTCGAGGAAGGTGTTAGCCACCCCGAGGTCCCCATCTAAGACGGTTACTCCCTAGGTTTAAGCCAAGTTAATGTCAAAATTAATAAAATGCCTTAGTGTTTAAAGTATACTAATCCAAGAAAGGGAAATTCTCAACTACGGTCGAACCCGGGTTGGGTTGCCTATGTACCCGCTAGGGTGGGATCAGACCGAGGGTAGTTCGGATGACACTTAACGGGTTAAGGGGAGTGTGTGTCCGCACCGGAGTTACTAGGATTAGCCCGGGGCTAGGGTTTATTGGCCGGGGAGGCCAAGTGCACCGGAGTGGCATATGGCTAGCTCGGAAGCTAGGGGATTAAGCTCGGAAGCTAAAGGTTTAGCCCGGAGGCTAGAGGTTGAACCCAGAGGCTAAGGTTTGAGTCTGGAGGCTAAGGTTCGGGCCCGAAGGCTAGGGTTAACCATGGTTAGAAATGGCCAATATCAAATTCTTGTAATATTTTTACATTTTTTTACATTTTAGAGGATTTTCCCAGAATTTTCGAAATTAGATAGGCCTAACTATTGTTAAAAGTTAACTAAGGTTAAGATTAACGCTAGTTAAGGGTCTGGTTAGGTCTGAGGTGGGCCCAGATAGCATGGCAAGGCCTAGAATGGCCTCCTACCTGGTCTGGGCCACGAGCAAGGCCAAAATTCAGAATCTTTAGGATTGGCAGTAAATATAATACCGCTATTTTCAGTTTTTCATAGAACTGGAATGACGGTGAAAGGTTTACTGCTATTTCTAGGTTGGAATTGGTTTTGCATGTTCAGGGGGAGGTTAGGGCAGATACCTAGAGGGTCTCTGGACCCTTATGAAAGATTGGGGGTCTGGTCTAGACCTTGGGCATGGTCTGGATTGGGCCCACAATGAAGTCTTTCATTAAGAACCAGAAAACCCAGAATGTCAGTAAACTGTTTACTGACATTCTAGACTTTCTTCACTTTTCTGAGTTTTAATCATGGTTACATTGGTCTGATGAAGTTAATATGATCAAGGGCATTACAGGAGGGTCTGAGGTACCCAACCTAAGCCTTAGAATGGACCAGGGGCCCTAAATACGAGGTCCATAGCCACTGGAAGAGTTGAAGCCCAGAATGGCGATGCTGAGATTACCACCATTTTGGGTTTCTTCCAAAACTTGGAATTTTCCCTACTGGACAGGAACCACAACATTCCCAGAGGCCCCCCTCATGAGTTTTAAGAGTCTTGGATACCCCTAGGGGCTTTGGGTGTGCAATTTCCACATGCATATTGATAGATAAACAAGAGAAATGAGGTTTCTTCCTTGAGGAGGTCCCCATGCCTACAAGGAAGGCAAGGGGACCTCAGCTCTTGGTTTGGTAGCAATCAAGGGTCCCCTGGAGATGACCAGGGATTTACAGATGCTTAATAGAGAAGAAACAAGAAGAGGGGAGAGCTCCCTACCTTGCTAGCACTCTTCAAACTGGTACTGGTGGATGTCTACGACAATGGTGTAAGTGGAGAGGCCCTTTTCAGTGATGGTAGCCCAAGCTAGTCCTGAGGGTCCAAGTCTCGCACCTAGAACTGAGTTTGCAAGCACAAGGCTCCTGAGTAGATTTCTACAGAATCTACTTATTGGATTTTCTGGAATTTTCAAGAGTGGAGAAGATGAGTTAAGAAAGTCTATATTTATAGGAGGAAGGACTGGGACACGAAGGGTATTCGTATGGAGGTAGTTGGGAAGACATGAAGTACATCTGAGATGGCCTGGATCGCACAAGGGGCGTGCAGAGCTTACTTTCATGCAAAGCTGGGAATGGTGGTAATTCCAGTACCGTCATTCCCTTGTAAGGACAAATTGACAATGGTGGTAGATAATCTACCGCCATTGCCAGATTTTTTCTAAAAATGGGCCTGGCCCCTACGTTAAATGTCTTGCACATGGTACGACCTTTTTACCAAAAACAAAATGTCGGTGAATAGTTCACCGACATTCTTTGAATTCAAAAATTGGGGCCTGGGCTTCCCCCCAGGCTTGGGACTATGGGCCTATAGTAGCTTAGCTACAGGATTAGGCCCTAGGGGCCTAGGCTTTGGGTCCTTAGGGCTAGGCTAGGTTAGGGTTGGGGTTTTATCAAGGCTAGGCTTAGGGCTAGCTAGGCTTAACCATAGGGTTCAACCTGGGATTAGGTTAGGCCAAAGGTTAGACTAGGGTTTGATTAGGGTTTCGACCTAGGGTTTGACTAAGGCTAAACTAGGGTTTGACCTAGGATTAGACTAGGGTTTGTCCTAGGGTTAGACTAGGGTTGACCGGTCTAACTATGATTAAATTTCTTAACCATGGTTAAGGTATGGGTGTACAAATTGGGTGCTTACACCTATTTTTTGGTTGTTTTCCTTAGCTTTAATCAATTTGAGCCATTGTTGAAAAAATCCCCTCTCCATTCTTTAAAAACTCACTAAGGACACCCTATGACATGTTTCGCCGAATTGGGGCTCTTTGTGAGAAATAGAGATGCTCCCTGCTTTTAGAACCCTTGTTCAATCTCTTAGTTTTTGAGCATTCTGGTTTAGGTCTATCTTTCTTCTCCCTAAATTCACTAAGAATCCCCTATGACGCGCTTCATCGAATTGGGGCTCTTTGTGAAAATGGGAGAAGGAGGATTTTCCCTTTATATTTAGAAAAGTAGGTGCTTTTCAAAACTCCATCATTTGCATGCATGTATGGTGATGTCTAATCTCCCTAGATTAGAGTCGTTATAATGCCTATTTTTTTTTTAGAACATAGGTGCTTTTCAAAACTCCATTAGTTGCATCTATTTATGGCGATGTCTAATCTCTCTAGATTAGATTCGTTATAATGCCCATTTTTTTTTGGGTTTTTTCCCTATATACACTCAGGGTATACGGAGTGTCCCTAACTAAACCTCCTATTTAAATCTTTATTTTTCTACATACCAAGACTTTTTTGTGACAAAAGTGCCCCTCATACCTTTCACAAAAAAGAAAAAAGAAAATAGGGTTTATTGTGCTCATACCCAAGCTTCGCCGGCTCCCCAACCTCCCTTGTCAAAAATCCTCAACATCATCTTCTCCGGCAGCAATCTCTCACTAACAATCCCCTATTTTCAAAATCTTTTTTTCTTTGCTTTTCGTATTTAAAATCTCTTCACTGAATGCTTTTTACTTTTTAGTTATACTAACAGAAGATGAGTAGAATGATGCGGTACTTATTCAAAATCTTTTACGTGTGTGTAGATCAATGTGACCTATGCCTACATGTTCTAGTCTCTTAGAAGAATGAGTTTTCTACAGATCATTGAGATGCTTATCATACTGGTACACACAGTCTAAATATGCAACTCAAATGAAGTTTTATTAATATATAACAAGGTAATGAAATTTAACAAATAGCAAGGTATTTGTCTTGGAAGAAAACTTGTGCATTGTTTTGAGGAACGAAAATCTTGTTTTAATAGGCAATGGGTTAATGAGGTGTCCATCAGGCCACCTTCCATCAAACTGAACATTTCAGTCCGTCTTTAGATTAACATTAACAGGAAAGCACTTTCTATTTCACAATTCAGACCTTAATTTGTTAATGGAGATTGTTGCCCAGAGAATGTGGGAGAATATTGACAAAGATTGTTGTCGGATGTGATGATGTTGGGGGTGGCCAACGAAGGAGGTTGGAGAGTCGACCGAGCTTGGATATGAGCACAATAAACCCGTTTCTTTTGTGAAAGGTAGGGACAAGGGCACTTTCGTCACCAAACAAATCTTAAGGTGTAAAAAAGTAAAGATTTGAGAAGGGAGGTTAGTTTGGGACACCCAATATACCCTATGTAGAGCCCCGGAATTTAGGTTCACTGTTCATGTGAATAGTGCACTTGCCTAGTGTATGTAAAGGCCTAAAGCCTTTTATGTGTTCTTGATTTGGGGAAAATGTCTCAAAACAAGAGTTTAATAATACGCTACGTATCAAAACACTTAGGGTATAAAATACCATAAGAGTGAATGTAGAACCCCGGGAACCAAGTTCACAATGTTGTGAATAGTGTAGTGAATAGTGCTATGAATAGTGATGTGAGCACAAATGTTGTGAAGGCCAAGGGTCATTCATGTAATTGGGGGTTTGGGATGAAACAACAAGAGTATGAAATACTCTTAGTGTTTCCAAGTCAAGGATATGAAAGACCCTAAGTATTGGTAGGTACGTTTGGGTAAGGGAAAGAGTGAGTGTTCCAATGGTGTTAGAAATGGATTAGGGTCACTGGTAAGAGCCTGAAAAATCCTCTAAGGGTGTTGTTCAAGGTCCTAAGGAACCTCTTGAGTGATCAAGGCATAGTCAAAGTTGTGAAGAAGAGGGATGCATAAACATACCCTCAATTTTATGGAGCTATAGAATTCTCACCGCTGATCAGAATCGAGTGATTCTTGAATTTTTGGGAAGGTATTGAAACCCTCTTCGAGGTTCATGTTTACTACGTTTTCAAATTTTGAGTCAAAGTTGGGCCAAATGTCAAATTTGCGCAAACTGGTCTGTTGTAAATTTTGGTCTGCTGAAAGTCATCCCAGGACCAGTCCACTTGTGGGCCCATTTAGACCATTTATGAAACATGAAAGTTGTTCCCCATTGAATAAAGAGTCCAATGCAAGTTGAATCGTCAAAATGGATAAGCGTGTCAAAATTGATGATCAAAATACCAAAGCAGGAAAAACCTACCCAGGCAGAGTTCAATTTCGGCGACGAATTGATCTAGGGGCCGAAATTTATCGACGAATTTAACTCGAAAAATGGCAAAAATGCCCGGTAATGAGCTATAACTCATCACCAACCTTGGGCGATATTTTCCTAAGATATTTTTGGAATTTTAGCAACCTTTAGGCTATAAATAAGGTCTGGTTTTTGTGGGTAAGGGTTACCAAACCCTTGAATATAATTGAGAGAGAAATTGAAGAAGAAGAAGAAGAGAAGCTTTGTTTCTTTCCAACTATTCTTTCCCAAGCTCAAGTGAGGTTCCAACCTTTTTAAGCTTCCTTTCTTTAGTGTTCTCAAGCTCACAAATCATCACTAAGGTGTTTCAAAGCTTTGAATTTCTCCAAAGAAATTATGTGCGTGTTCTTGAAGAATGGGGTTTTCAAATCCAGTTTTTCCAAAGCTTTAACCAAGCTTCCTCAAGCTTGATTTCCGATCCTACAGAAGTGTAAAAGCTTCCTTTAAAAGGTAGATACACTCTACTAGATTTTATGTCATAATCCTTATTGTAAGTCAAGATAGAATCCTTTACTTTATGCTATGAACTAGTAGGAAATCTTACAAATTCAAGTGTGATGATGCTATGACATAAACCAACGAATAAAAAAAAAGGTAATTAGTTAAGTTTCATTAGATGTTGTTTATATTATGATGCTAAGAAGAAGAGCATGCTAAATGACTTAAGTTTTGAGGAAAACCAAAGATGAAAACCAATGATTTGTGATGCTTCTATACCTTAACCCAAAGCATGCAAAACGTGTATTCTTACTACTTAGTAATTTTGTGATGATTCAACTGAGCAAAGCATGAATAAAAGACTGAGTTTTGAGGAAAACCAAGAAGAAAACCTATGTGTTTTGATAAAGACCAATCGGAAATCCTACTATTTATGCTATGATGATTCTACAAGTTCAAACCAAATAAACCAAGTGATTATATGATGAATTCAAGCATGTGCCATTTGTAAATGATTATGTGATTCGGTTTAAATGAAGGAGAAAAGCATGAGCCTCATGTTTATGTATTTACAATTGCTTACCATGTTCACAACAAGTGTTTATGTGAACGTGTATTGCATGATCAAGATTTGCCATGTGTATGTGTCAAGTGTAAAGTGAAAGTGTGAACCAACTAAGTATATGTGTATGTGAAGCTAGTGGCCTCTACTCCTTGTAGGGTAGGCATTAGTGCTAATGGACTCTACTCCTTGCAAGGTAGGCATTAGTAAAGTGTATGTTTATGTGTATGTGAAGCTAGTGGCCTCTACTCCTTATAGGGTAGGCATTAGTGCTAATGGACTCTACTCCTTACGGGGTAGGCATTAGTAAAGTGTATGTGTATGTGTATGTGTATGTGAATCTAGTGGCCTCTACTCCTTGTAGGGTAGGCATTAGTGCCAATTGACTCTACTCCTTGCAGGGTAAGCATTAGTAAAGTGTATGTGTATATGTATGTGAAGCTAGTGGCCTCTACTCCTTGTAGGATAGGCATTAGCGAAGTGAAAGTGTACCCTAATGGCCTCTACTCCTTGTAGGGTAGGCATTAGTCAAGTGGAAGTGCGCCCTCCCAAGTGAAAATGTGTGTAAAAGCCGTGTGTAATCAAGTGAAATGAGCCAAGTGTAAGTGTAAAGCTATATGAAAAATGTTAAGTGAAAAGAGTATGTGTTTTGCAAATATCGCACATGTGTATTTGAAAAGAGGGTTCTTTATGTGTGTATTCCATGAACTACCTATGTGAAAACATATGATATTATGTCATATTATCTAATAGTTTGTATACGCTGAGTATTCCATGCTCAGCCATACATGTTATGTCGGCAGGTGTACGTGTTCCCTTTGATGTCTGTGATTCGGAACCTTGGATTGAGGAAGAGTACTACAAGCCTTAGCTCACTATGGACCACCACCAGGATGATGGATCATTAGATCGACGGCCCGAGCTAGACTTTTGTTGAGATAGTTAGGAGAAGTTGTGTATGTTGAGAGTGGGATTTGTCCACTCCATACTTCATATTTTGGGATATGTTCTGTTGGTTCAGACTTGAACCTAATGATAGGACTACTTCATTGTTTCCGCTTTGTTCCGCTATATGTTGTAACTTGTGTACTCTGACAGGGTGATAAGTATGCTTTATGTGTCATGCATGACGGTATGACACGGCGGTCACGAACTAAAGTATCCCTAACTCCTAGGGGGTATTTTGGGCCGTGACAGACTTGGTATTAGAGCATAGGGATTAGTTCTCTAGGGCTAAGTCGTCTTCTAAGCGGAAGCATGTCTTAACTTTTAATTAGTTAACTCCTTAGCCGAATTGAAGAGCTTAGCATCGCTAGGAAAATGTTAAGTTAGTTAGGATTTCTAGGGTATGCCTATACTATTAATTGTACACTCTGATGTATACGATGCTCTATATAAGCACTATATGCTCATTGAACTATTCAAAGAGCTCGATTCATATTAGATTCACGTTGTGTTATTGCTATTAGGACTTTTGTCATGAGACACAGTAATCGAAGAAGTTGGAACCTAGTGTGAAATTCTATGATGATTGTAAAACATGCTATTATACTACTATGTGCACTATATGGTGATGTATGAACTTATGTGTTCTTAATACTAAATAAGAACATAGTTAGTTATTGTACATAGGCGCCTTGTCGATAAGCACATCCTAGCCCATGTGTTGATCGATTCAAGATCAATTTATTGGTTTGTCGAGCCTCATTTCGTTTAGGGTTTCCATTACCAAGCTTATGTCTCATCTCGCGTACTTGTGGGAAAAGTTTCCCCTCTTGTTTTCTTGGTGTCCTAATTTTGAGGATGAAATTTCTATAAGGGGTGGAGGATGTAGAGCCCCGGAATTTAGGTTCACTGTTCATGTGAATAGTGCAGTTGCCTAGTATATGTAAAGGCCTAAAGCCTTTCATGTGTTCTTGATTTGGGAAAATGTCTCAAAACAAGAGTTTAATAACACGCTAAGTATCAAAACACATAGGGTATAAAATACCCTAAGAGTGAATATAGAACCCCGGGAACCAAGTTCACAATGTTGTGAATAGTGCTGTGAATAGTATAGTGAATAGTGCTGTGAATAGTGTTGTGGGCACAAGTGTTGTGAAGGCCAAGGGTCATTCATGTAATTTAGTTTATGAGCAATAATAATAATAATTTAAATTAGTTTAAGTATTGTTTTTGGGGGTTTGGGATGAAACAACAAAAGTATGAAATACTCTTAATGTTTCCAAGTCAAGGATATGAAATACCCTAAGTATTGGTAGGTGCGTTTGGGTAAGGAAAAGAATGGAGTGTTCCTATGGTGTTAGAAATGGATTAAGGTCACTGGTAAGAGCCTGAAAAATCCTCTAAAGGTGTTGTTCAAGGTCTTAAGGAACCTCTTGAGTGATCAAGGCATAATCAAAGTTGTGAAGAAGAGGGATGCCTAAACATACCCTCAAATTTAAGGAGCTCTAGAATTATCACCGCTGATCGGAATCGAGTGATTATTAAATTTTTAGAAATGTATTGAAACCCTCTTCGAGGTTCATGTTTACCACATTTTCAGATTTTGAGTCAAAGTTGGGCCAAATGTCAGATTTCCGCAAACTGGTCTGCTGTAAATTTTGGTCCGCTAAAAGTCATCCCAGGACCAGTCCACTTGTGGGCCCATTTAGACCATTTAGAAATCAAAATTAAGCTTTGTATAAAACATGAAAGTTGTTCCCATTTGAATAAAAAGTCCAACAAAAGTTGAATTGTCAAAATTGGATAAGCGAGTAAAAAGTTCTGATCAAAATACCAAAGCAGGAAAAACCTGCCCAGGCAGAGTTCAATTTCGGCAACGAATTGATCTGGGGGCCGAAATTCGTCGACGAATTCAACTCGAAAAATGGCAAAAATGCCCGGTAATGAGCTGTAACTCATCACCGACCTTGGGGGATATTTTCCTACGATATTTTTGGATTTTTAGGAACCATTAGGCTATAAATAGGGTCTAATTTTCGTGGCTAAGGGTTACCAAACCCTTGAATATAATTGAGAGAGAGATTGAAGAAGAAGAAGAGAAGCTTTGTTTCTTTCCAACTGTTCTTTCCCAAGCTCAAGTGAGGTTCCAACTTTGTTAAGCTTCCTTTCTTTAGTGTTCTCAAGCTCACAAATCATCACTAAGGTGATTTCAAAGCTTGAAATTTCTCCAAAGAAATTCTGTGTGTGTTCTTGAAGAAGGGGGTTTTCAAGTCCAGTTTTTCCAAAGCTTTAACCAAGCTTCCTCAAGCTTGATTTCCAATCCTACAGAAGTGTAAAAACTTCCTTTAAAAGGTAGATACACTCTACTAGATTTTATGTCATAATCCTTATTGTAATTCAAGATAGAATCCTTTACTTTATGCTATGAACTAGTAGGAAATTCTACAAATTCAAGTGTGATGATGCTATGGCATAAACCAACGAATAAAAAAAAGGGTAATTAGTTCAATTTCATTAGATGTTGTTTATATTATGATGTTAAGAAGAAGAGCATGCTAAATGACTTAAGTTTTGAGGAAAACCAAAGATGAAAACCAATGATTTGTGATGCTTCTATACCTTAACCCAAAGCATGAAAAAACGTGTATTCTTACTACTTAGTAATTTTGTGATGATTCAACTGAGAAAAACATGAATAAAAGACTGAGTTTTGGGGAAAACCAAGAAGAAAACCTATGTGTTTTGATAAAGACCAATCGGAAATCCTACTATTTATGCTATGCTGATTCTACAAGTTCAGACCAAATAAACCAAGTGATTATATGATGAATTCAAGCATGTGCCATTTGTAAATAATTACATGATTCGGTTTAATTGAAGGAGAAAAGCATGTGCCTCATGTTTATGTATGTACAATTGCTTACCATGTTCACCAAAAGTGTTTATGTGCACGTGTATTGCATGATCGAGATTTACCATGTGTATGTGTCAAGTGTAAAGTGAAAGTGTGAACCAACTAAGTGTATGTGTATGTGAAGCTAGTGGCCCTCCAATTTTTTTGTCATATATATAGTGGCCCCCAATGGAGTCCGGTTATGTCCTTGAGGTCGCCACATGTTCCTAATGTGACAACTCTTAACTAAGGTTAAAATTCATCCACTAGTAGGGTTCACATACTTACCATTGGTTTTAGAAAAAATAATTGAAAGTTTTTTAACCTTAAGAGTTAATGAATTTTAACTAGGGTTAAAAAAAATTGATATTTTTAAAAAAAACCAAAGAGGTGGGTGAACTTTAGGGGCGGGTGAGTCTTAACCATAGTTAAGGGGTATCAATAGGGACACGTGGCAAACTCAAGGGCATAATCGGAAAAAAGAATTTCTCAAAAAAAAAAATTTATCCAAAAAAAATTTCTTGGGGGCTACACCCCCGAACCCCCAAGCTCCATACCCTTAATCCATTAGTTTTTTTATACATATATTTCGGTCCGCCCCAATGAAAAATTCCTGGCTTCGCTCTTGGCTGCAACCTTAGTTAACATTGGTTAGCGAGTTAAAGCTAAGCACTTGACTTAAAAGCAGACTAAACATGATAGGCCTATCAACTGCTTCACTCATGGGAATTGAACACTAAGCACCTCACATGGGGGGATATGTGCTCACATAGGGGGATATACACACTGCCACTGGCACAAGCCAACCGGTGTGAAATCATAGGCCTTTAATAGCACTAAGGTTTCTTGTTTTAGGGCACACACTTAGGGCTGCACTCAAGCCAATCTAGCTCTATGGCTCGACTCAGCTCAGCTTACTTGACCCAAGCTCAAGCTAGCATTTCAGCCTCAAATGAATCAAGTCAAGCTTTTATTTGAGCTTGAATGTTTAAACAACTCAAGCTCAAGCCAGACATTCTTTGATTCGGCTCGACTCAAAGCTCAACTCGTTTAAGGTTCAATTCGGCTTGAGTTCAACTCGACTCAAAATATTATATATATATATATATATATTTGTTTTGATAATGTTATTTATATTAATACAAAATCATATGTTTCACTTTCTTTATTATAGATTATAATAAATTTTAATCTATAATAAATAGTAGGCGGAGCCAGGAATTTTTTCTTGGGGGCCATATACATGTATCAAGAAAAGAAATGGGTTTGGGGGTTCAGGGGCTTAGCCCCCAAGAAATTTGTTTTTCCTTGAGTAATGGATTAGTCTTTCAATCGCACCCACTGGTCAACACGTGTTCTTTTTAACCCTTCTTAACTGTGGTTAAGACTCACTAACCTTTACAATTCAACAATCTAACCTTGGTTTTTAGAAAACAAAAATATTAACCCTAAAGGTTAAAATTTCTTAACTAAAGTTTTAAAAAATTAATTTTTTTTTTCCTAAAAATCATTGTTAGATCGTTAAACCTTTAAGAGTTAGTGAAGGCTTAATCACAGTTAATAAAAGTTAGAGACACTTGTTAACTTGGAAGTTTGATTGAAGTCGAAGAGAGTTCAATCGCATTTGAATGTGACCAAGTCTCTTGTCATGTCTCTTTCCCTTTACAAATGCGTTCAGAAAATATTTTTTTTCAGGTACTTTTGAGTGAGGAGTGCTAGCCCTAGTCTCAGTCAAACTCTACTCTCACCATTCACCAACCACCTAAAAGTCAAACTCTACTCTCACCATTCACCAACCACCTTAAGTGGAATATGAGAGTAGAGTTTAACTGAGAGTAGGGCTAGCATTCCTCCTTTTATCCTTATCATTTTTTCCTTTCTAAACGAGTTTGGGGGGCCACTGTATATACATAATGGTCATTTAAAAATATTTTAAACACATTACCACTATCGATTAAAGGGTATTCAAAAAATTTGGGAGGGTCATGCCCCCCACCCCTGCGCCCTCTCTGCCCCTAATAAATAGGTTTAAGAGATAATAATAACACAAAAAATTGAGAAGTTAAAAACAAAAAATCTGATCCAACTCTATTCTTTGGACTGAATGACTACCCCAGATCTTATTTTTGTATATGAATGTATTAATTTTCTATAGTTTCTTGTATTATAATTTATTAATAATCGCTTCTATAAAAAAATTATATAAAATTAAATAAGATGATTCTATGAATCAAGCTTGAGCGAAGCCGAGCTCGTCTCGGCTTTGAAGAGTTCAAGCTCGATCAAACTTGTTCAATTCAAGCTCAAACCTAAACATTCGAACTCGAATCAAGCTCAAGCCGAGCCCTACTGTTCAAGCCAAGCTCAAACATAATGCTGAGCTCCTGTACGGGAGGGACTGAATAGACCATACCTCCCTTTTGCAGCCTTAGAATGCTGAGCTCCTCTGTTTTCTTGCCCTCTTTTCCGGATCAGTGAGCTCTCACCGGTGGTGTAAAACAACACGCCAACACCTTAATTTTTACAGGTGCTTACAAGTTACAAGGTGGGCGGAGTTCGTGCAGTGCATGCCTTGCCACCGCATCGAGTATCTTAAATGTTTTGCAGCCTTAGAATGCTCTATTTCCTTCTGTTTCTCGTTGAGCAGTATTTATTATTATTTTATTTTGTAACACAGATTTGCAGTTTATTCAAGGTTGGTTCATGTAAAAGCCTTTGTAAAGTTCCACAACTTGAAAGGTAGATGAACAAGAGAATACATCAGTCCTTTTTTATGTACATAATCTATGAAGACCGGATCCTGTCCAATTGCGATTGAACTCTGAGAGTTCAATCACACAGGCAGAGTCGTCTTTTAACTCTGCTTTAAAACTTTTAACCCATTTGGTTAGTGTTTTTTGATATTTATTTTTAAAAACCAAGGTTAGATTGTTGAACTCTAAAAATTAATGTATCTTAACCACAGTAAATAGAGGTTAAAAGGAACACATGGTGACCAGTGGGTGCAATTGAACTCAGAGAGAGTTCAATCGCAATTGACTGTGATCCAATCTCTAATCCATGCCTAGAGGGATAATTTAGCCTCTTCTTTGCCATGCCTGCCTCTTAAGAGAATATATCATGGATCAATTACGTGAATGGTAGTAACTCCCAAATTTATTTTATTTTTTGCATTGGTCTAACAGGGCCAACTTCTTTTAGATGATTTCTCATAGGCAATTCGACTCCTACACTATTCTAGTCTGTCACAAATTATATTTAGTTAAAACATGTGTAATCAAATAATTATATACTATATTTATCTTAACTTCTTTTGGATGTTTTGTCATGCAATTCGAATTCTACATCATTCTACCCTGTCAAGACTTATATCTTTGGTTAAAACATGTGTTATCAAATAATTATATATTATCTTTATCTATTTTATTTGCCCTCCCCCTTTCTTTCTTTTTTTTATAAAACTTTCAACTTGCATTGATTTACTCTCCACTTATGTGGTCATTTGTCTTTACCCTTTTATTTTTTTTACACAAATTCTCCTTAATCTACTTATATTTTATATTATCTTTCCTAGTTGCCCCCTCATTCATCTCAACATCTTATTTTTAATCAATAATCCTTGTATATATTATAAAGAGAAAGAGAAGCAATGGTTCCCATGCTTATATCAATGCTAAGAATATATTACTTCTTGGTCACACAACATTTTGCTTCATAAATTATAGTTGGTTCTAATTTTTTAATTGTAAAATTGTAAAAGCGTAACATATCTCTACTTTAACTATTTGACTTTATTCAATGAGAAACACCATCCCCAATCTTCCCATCCTTTTGAATACTGAGCTAAGAAATCATGATCGGTCATTTTAGAATATCTTATGTTCATCAATATTAATAATTGTCTAACTGGTATTTGTGTTCATAATAATAGTCTAATCATAAGACCATAAGTACTGTTGAGCTCCCTGTAGAAAAGTGATTGAATAGAGCATACCCTCCTTTGTATTCTCTGTTTTCTTGTCCTCTTTTCCGGATCAGTCAGCTGTCCTCGGTTGTGCAAAGCAACACCTGAAGCCGGGAACAGGTACATTGATCTGGGTATATGCTTTCTCAAGCATCTTAACGACCTCCGTGAAGGGTGGACGGACATCTGGGTTGGCATCCCAGCATCGGGCCATGATCGCAGTGAGCAAAGGACGGGAATCCTTAGGGATGATCGGCCTGACACCCTTGTTCAAAATATCTGAGGCCTCTATGTTATGGAAAGGGAGCATGCCCGTGATGAGCTCCCATAGAACAATCCCAAAGCTATACACATCCACCTTCTGTGTGTAGGATCCACGCCGGATCAACTCTCTGCAATATGCACTCATGTAGCCCAGTTAGAAACTTAAAAATACATAAATAAAACAAAGCCAATATATATACATATATAGTAGCATTCTAATGAGTCATGCTAATTAAAACCTTTAATGAGTGGTCCCTAATAAAGTAATACATTGTGGGTTGTTCTGGAATTCGACCGTTACAAGTCAAGACACATCTCTAAAAAACACGTGGCAAAAAATTAGCTTACTGGGGCATTTATAAACCATCCGATTGAATATGGGAGATCAATCATTTCTATAGCCTAAGTAAGGTCTAGTGAACCGTAGGGGGTTAATGCTAACAATTAGGGTATAATCGGACGGTCTAAATACGTCCAATATTTTTTGACACTTGTCTCCAAATAGACCAATCGTAAAACATAATGGTCAGATTCAAAAAACAAAAAGGCCATGTGTCATCGGGACTGCTCATTTAAAGCTTTAATGAGCATAGCTCATTAGTTAACTTGATATTTTGCAATCACAGCCATCAAACAAAAGGAGGAAGACCCCCCCGCCTCTTGCGTAAGGTGTAGGAGTGTGGCCTTTAATGAAGAGAGGTCGGGGAATCCAATCCCCCCAAGGGTATGAGTTGCAAGAGCTCTAATGCCCAAGCTAACATTTGACGTACTGATCATACTAACATAGATAAATGATGTGTACACCAAAAAAAAAAAGAGGAAGAGCATAGCCAATCAACATCCAGAGCATATAATCTGATAAAAATTGTTGAAAATCCAAAGCAAATAAAAAAAAATGGTAACAAACCGCCTGCCTGAAATGCTTGAACACAAAAACATTTCAAACCATTCTATATGGGTGGGGCAAGGGGATGTCTCCAAATTTTCTCAACTTTGTGTACATGCGGATAAACTGCACTGCTTATAACCGAAGTGGTCAATCATGTTCCAGACGCCCAAATACTTTTTCTTCTTTCTTTTCTAGTCGGATAAGCAAGGATAACCATATTTCAAAATGTTGAGTGAGCTTCACACCATATTGTGTAAATTAAGGACAATTGAGAACGACAAACACGTTGCATCTTTTCAAAGTGCATTTACCGAACAATAATGAGAAAGTAGTTAATAAAACACATCTAAGATAAGAAGCTGTTTGTAAGTCCCTAAATATTAGTATAAGACATCCTAGATGAGCAATTGAGTAGTAGCTATTAGGGAATTAACATCTATTGTAATACAGTGCAGAGATATACTATATTCTTCTTAGAGTATCGCTATCACAATCTTAAATAGGTATCTTCTACAGATTAGGATTATCTTTTTAGATAAGGAGTTGTCTATAGCCTATTTAAACACTTGAATAGGGTCTTTGTAATAATCCAAGCTATCGATAAGATCAATTCTTCCACATGGTATCAATAATAGTACTTAGAATCTTAAATCTATGAAGGCAAAGCTAAAACATGTGAGCTGCTCTCAGTGATGTAAGAAATGTATGCTTTACTATAGCAAATCTTTGTAATTGAAGAAAGGCACTGAGAAAAAATGTTTACACTGACTTTGACTGTATGCTTTACTGTAACAATTTTTTGTATTTGAGAAAATATGCAAGAAAAAATATGTGAAGCATACCGAAATTTCTTGGACGACATTCAAGAAGGACCTCAAGAAGTTTTTTTAACCATTTATCAATAGTCGGGATGTAGATGAAATAATATTCTCCGAAAAATTTTATTTACAAATTAGGCTTGAATACTAGGAGGAGTTTGTAAAGTTCACTCTTTCTAGTGAATTCAAAGCTTGTAAAATGCATTATTTGTCTATTAAGTTTAATCTTTTCATTTTACTTGAACCTATACTTAGTTGTATTATAATTTTCAGGTCGTAAGGGATAAGAATAAATAAATAAATAAGGAAAAAGAATTTATACCCCGATTATCCGGGTGGGGTATGATCATCTCAAAAGAAATCTGGTGAGTGTTTGTTACATTCGTAACTTTTAAGATTGCTTTTATAATAATCATTAGCCTAAATAACTAATTAAGATCTTTAAATTTCATAAAATATAGATGGTTGATCTGCTTCTTGAGGCCAACTAATTGAGAAAGTGGAGAGACATATTTTGTGGGTTAAGACTCGATAAAGAAACACAAAAGACTACCAATACTATTCATAAAAGTCTAAACAAAAGGCTCAAGAAATTGTATTGATTATTAGATTCATTTTTATGCATGTTTCTTTATTTGCATATTCTCTTATTAGCTGAATGTTTCTTATGCAGAAACAATTAAAGATGCAATATGTTGAGAGTGAAGGGAGCATGTGCACCTAGGCTCCTCTTCCCAACCATGCAGCGTCAGGTTATCCAGGGACACTAGCTTGAGCAGCCTCTTTAAGTCAATCATTTGAGCAGTCCTACTCAGTCATTTTGTTTTGTTTCAGCAAATGGCCATGGTGGCCTAGGTCGAGTCTACTCCAGTTATCTTGTCGGCATGTGTCCCCCTCTCTTTATTTCTTTATTCGCATAATCGAGTTTTTCTTTCATAATACTTCAATACAATGGCCCACTTTTGATGAAACCAGGCATGTGTATTCATTTTGAGATGCCTAGTTTGGGAATTGAACTAGATCCCAAAGCCTGCGAGGAGTAATGTGACGAAACGATGGGTAATAACCTAAATAGAAAACTCATGACATCCCATATGAGATAGAAAGGTAATCTATTCCTCAAATGATTTAAAGTTAGTCACTGATCCATTCAATGAATATTCTTCCAATGATGAGTGAATCAAACCAAGTGAAACAATATCATTAGAAAACAGGCAACGTCAACAAAGGACCATCCTACTATATCTTCACGAAGGAGCAACGAATACCTCCCTCCCTGAGCTACCGAAAGTGAACCATACTTGAATAGGGACAGTGTAATGAACGAACGTGCTCTCGAGTCTCGACTAATCAAAGAAATAATAGGTCATTCTTAGCTAACCCCCACAATCCCTTTCATGCCCATGCATTATGATACGCTAATTAGACCTTTGAACCTAATAACATGTCTTTCAAAACCTGTACACTGAAGGCACCCTATGAATGAAAAATCAATAGGGCAAAAGCCAAAACCTAACAAGGAACCAACAAGATGAAGCCAATCAATAAAAGCAAAGCATATCTAAACTTCATCATGACTTGATCCCAAAGTTGGTATATAGGCAGCCTAAAAATAGGTTCGGTCATTTCATGACAAATGTCCATCAATAGAAGACAACCATCTCTACAGACCAAAAAAAAAAGAGAAGAAATTAAGAAATGGTCAAAAGCAAAGCAAAGCTTCAGCAAAAGGATGAGCAAGGAACATGGCCTCAGAAGCTTTTGTTTATATTCATGCCCTTCTTTCTCCGTTGAGTTTATGTGCTTGTAAACTCCTTTGTAGAACTCATATTTATGATTTATGATGTTAATAATGTACCTTTTACCGATTAAAAAAATCTCAAATGCTTAGTTTTTGTGGCCCCCATGTAAATGAAAAAGTAAGAATCTCATAAGATACTCATAAGTGACTCGCAAGACTCATAAGATGAATAAGAAACTCACAAGACTCATAAGTACGCATGAACTCAAAGCATGATTCAAAGTATGATTTTCGAGAATATGAACGTGTTAGATTGATTAAGAAAATATGATTTCCGCACTTTTATTATGCATGTGTTGTTGATGAACTGTACCATTTATTAAATGTTAATGTTTTGTAACATTGTAAGTTAGTAGCTTGTATACATTGAGTATTCAATACTCAGCTGAACTGTTATTTCGGTAGGTTACAGGTTGAACGGTCATGCTCCGGAACCATGGGTCAAGGAGGTTCATGGAGAGCAGGAGCTTGCTTGGGATCATCATACAGATGTTAGGGACCTCGACATGTGGCCTTAGGGTTGAGTTGACTAAGAGAGACTTGTATTTTGGGTTACCATTTTTGGGGATTTTGTCTGACTTGGGTTAGGTAACCTAAGTTAAGATCTCATGTAAATATGTCTTTTCACATTCCTGTTTTTGTAGACCATTGTGCTTGGAATATAGTTTATGTTATAAAAAAAATTATGCTTCCACTTTTAGCATGCCTTGTACGCTTTTCAAGATGGTTTGAAGTATAAGTCACGGCACCAAAGCCACATTTCTCCGAGGTGGGATTTTGGGTCGCGACAAATTTGGTATCAGAGCAAAGGCATTTGGTCCGCATAGGGAGTCGTATTCCAAGTTTAAACTAACTTTTTAATCTTAAGTCCGGTTGATACCCTCAACCAGACATAGTGTCTTTAGTCCCGCTAAGATCCAAAGTTGTTTGAAAAACCAAATTTATATGCTTGCCCTACTATGTATATATACGTCGATGTATTAATATACGTCTTGATAGGCACTAAGTGCTAATAAATTTTATCCTCAAGAATCTGATTTTCAAGTTAAACTCACGATTTACTGTTGCTCTCAGGAACAATATGAGACGGGGTAACTGGGGTCGTGCATATCATACGAGGGGGAGTCGAGGTGATGCTCCTTCGGGAGATGAGCAGCCCGACCTCATGCAGGTCTTGGGATCTATAGCTGAGACCTTGGCTATGCTTGCAACTAGGCAGCCTGCCACTCCTCCTGCTGCAACACTCGTACCTGCTCCTCCACACAGAGCACAAGCAGGAATAGAGGCTTTTCAGAGGATGAGACCTCCAGTATTCTATGTTGGCATAGATCCATTGATTGCAGAAGCATGGATCATGCACTTGGAGAAGCTTTTCTCATCGTTGTTGCCTACTGAGGCAGAGAGAGTCACGTGGACCGCTTTTATAATGGAGGGTGAGGCTGATCACTACTGGAGATCCGCCGTCAAAATGAGGGACTTGACTTGACAGGGTCAAGAATGGTATTGGGGAGAGTTTCTTGAAGTGTTTTATAAGAAATACTTCCTAGTGGGCATGAGGGAGAAGAAGGAAGTGGAGTTCCTTACCTTAACAAGGGAACATGACTATAGTTGAGTACGAGGCCAAGTTCTCCGAATTGTCGAGGTTCGCTCCACACCTGATAGCCACAGAGGCAATGAAGGCCAAGAATTTCGAGAGGGGCCTGAAGGACTATATTAAAGACAAGGTCTCTAAGTTTAGGCATGAGACCTATGCAGAGGTCAATGATAAGCTTAGTTAGCAGAGACGAATGCTGAGGAATTCTTCAAGATGAGAGAAATGGTGAGAGGTTAGTCCAGTGGCCCAACACAGCCGGAGAAAAGGACCAGAACGGCTCCATACCAGTCCTTTAGACCTACGCAGGTGCAGAGTCCTCCTATTGCACCCCAAGCTCCTCGCTCTACCACTGCGCAAGTCACTCGACAGGTGCAGCCCACATCTTCTGCATCTATGTTCGATTTCTGTGACTACTGTAGGAGAAAACACTTGGCTGGGGATTGCTGAGCGCTCACAGGTGCATGTTACCATTGCAATGACCAGGGACACCAGATTAGAGATTGTCCACACTGTCGGTTACAGTCCCAAACCCTGGGGAGCAAACTCCCAATTCGATTGCCCACGCAGTAGGAGTTTTTCAGGCTTCAAGGCCCCAGTAGCCGACACAGTCGCCTCGCTAGGCGAACCAGGGCAGAACCTTCGCCAAATCAAGATAGGATGCCCAAGCATCTACTGATGTGGTTCAAGGTACATCAAGTTGTGATTTTCATACGGTATGCTATCTCATTTCTGAGTGTGCAATGTGTATAAACATGTTATTTAAATGTGATGGGATTCATGTGTACTTTTGTCGTGTTTAGCATTACTAAGTACGTAGGCTCGTTCGAGCTAAATGAAGTGTGGGAAAGTATCCTTGCTTGTTTGCGTAGCGTCCTAATTTCATGGACGAAATTTCTATAAGGGGAGGAGGATGTAGAGCCCTGAAACTCGAGGACATTGTTCATGTAAATAGTGTCAATGCATAAGGCTTGTCAAAGCCTAAGGCCTTCCATGTGCCCTTGGTTTAAGGGAAGTGAAGTGAGGGTTTTATAGGTGTATGTCGAGTCTCAAAACAAGAGTATAATAATACTTTAAGTATATAAAAGCATAAGGTATAAAATATCCTAAGTGTGCATGTAGAACCCCAAAATTGAAGAACATAGTCTGTGAATAGTGATTTTAAGGCCTAAAAGTCTTTTAAGTAGTTTGGTGTGTGATTTATGAATGAAAGAGTCGCAATCAAAGTATATGTGTTGTGGGAATGTTAAAGCCAAGGTAAAAGAGTGGAGACACTCTAAGTTAGCTAAAGGAAGAGTGGAAGCACTTTAAGTGTAAAAAAAGGAGAAAATGGGGAAAATAGCCAAGTTTTGCAGGTGGCCAGTCGACTGCCCCTCATGGCCGGCTGACCGACTGTCACAAAGTGGCCCAAGAATGGGTCACACTGTGTTGTGATCAAAGGCCGGTCGACCATCCCCTCCAGCTAGTCGACCGCCTATCTCGAAAATGCCCAGAAATGGGCAACAGTAGGGTTTTTGTAAAGGCAGGTCGATTGCCCCTCCCGGCCGGTCGACCGCCCTTTAATGATTTGGGGTTTCTTCCCTCTTCCGAGAATTTTAAGAGCAAATTAGGGTTTTAAACACCCTTGGCCTATAAATACTAAAACAATTCGTGGGTTTTGGGTTATTTAAACCTAAAGGAAGGTTTTGGAGAGAAAATGGAGAAAGCTAGGGTTTTGGAAGAGTCTCCTCGAGATCAAAGGTGTAACCCAAGTTTCACCTCCAAAGCTTCTCAAGATCCAAAAGGGAAGCAAGGCTCTTGCAAGCCAAGGTGTTTCTCATGCACAAAGCCACGAGTATTCACTCTCAAATGTAGATACATTCAATTAACTTGCTTTGCTATAATTCATTTATATGTATTATTGTTTCATGAATGAGTTTGATGAAACTTGAGATGATTTAACCATTTTCTAATTTCTCTATTATCAAGTAAGATGTAAAGCATGATTTTGATAACTAATTAACTTGGGTGTAATTCATTAAAGCTAAGTAGGTGTTGATACATGATTTTCCAAGAAAAGTAAGGCGTATAGTCTTGTATGTGTATATTCGTGATATAAAGGAAATGAAATTGGGTTTTTTTCATTAAATTCGAAGTAGTCCTCGATTTCCCCTATTGCTCACAAATGATGTATATGGTCACACACGCTTTTATCACTAAGTTTTGTATTAAGTATAAGTAGAAAAAGAAAGATTTTTACTCAAAGTATGTTTTGATGACAAAGAAACATCGTCATGATTTCCATTGATGAAAAGTGAGATGTAAAGCATGTTTGTGAATGATCTTGGATTAATTAACCCATGTGTATACTTTGCTTCATGAATGCTACTCCATAATGCTTATAAATCTCCTATGTTTATGTTTTAAGGTTTTTAAGTTACCATGATACACACAAGGACTCTATGCACGTGTATGTCTTATATGATCGGATATCAAGCATTAATTTTGGGGTGAAATTGGGGATTTCAAACCATGTAATTGTATGCCATTACTATGAATGAAATTTCATAAACATGTATCGATGTTTAAGTGTTTTCTATGTCTATCATAATTGCTCACAAGTACTCTATAATGCTCAGAAGTACTTTCTAATGCTCATAAGCACTCTATGCACATGTATCATGTGTATGACCTAGGTTTCTCATAAGAACGGGTATCCAAAGAATCATAAGAAAGTTCATAGGTAAAACTCACAAGAAAGGTTCATAAGAAAAGAAAAAGAAAGTTCATAAGACAAGAAGAAAGGAAAAGTTCATAAGAATGTTCTTAAGAAAAGAAAAGAAAATTCATAAAGGACGAAAAGAAAACTCATAAGGAACAAATGGAAACTCATAAGATAAGAAGAAAATGCTCACAAGAGAAAGTTCACAAGTTCATAAGAATATGGAAGGATGTTAGTGTACTAAGACGAGGTACGGGCACTAACATCTTTTCCTAAGTAAATATGAGAGGATACTAGTATACTAAGACCAGGTACGGGCACTAGTATCTGTTTCCAAGAAATATGAAAGGATGTTAGTGTAGTAAGACCAGGTACAGGCACTAACATCTGTTTCAAAGAAGTTAAAAGCATGAGATAATACCGGTATATGAAGACCAGGTACAGGTACTAGTATCTGTCTCCAAATAAAATGAAGAATATGAAAGGATACTAGTGTACTGAGACCAGGTACGGGCACTAGTATATGTTTCTAAGAAATATGAAAGGGTGTTTAGTGTACTAAGACCAGGTATGAGCACTATCATATGTTTCCAAGAAAACAAGAAAGGATGCTGGAATACTAAGACCAAATACGAGTACTAGCATCAGTCTCCTAGTAAATGAAAAAGTAAGAATCTCATAAGATACTCACAAGTGACTCACAAGACTCATAAGTACGCATGAACTCAAAGCATGATTCAAAGTATATTTTCGAGAATATGAACTTGTTAAATTGATTAAGAAAATATATTTCCGCACTTTTATTATGCATGTGTTGTTGATGAACTGTACCCTTTATTAAATATTAATGTTTTGTAACATTGTAAGTTAGTAGCTTATATACGTTGAGTATTCAATACTTAGCCAAATTGTTATTTCGGTAGGTTACAGGTTGGACAGTCGTGCTCTGAAACCATGGGTCGAGGTGGTTCATGGAGAGCAAGAACTTGCTTGGGATCATCATTCAGATGTTAGGGGCCTTGACATGTGGCCTTATGGTTGAGTTGAGTGAGAGATACTTGTATTTTGGGTTACCATTTTTGGGGATTTTGTCTAACTTGGGTTAGGTAACCTAAGTGAAGATCTCATGTAAATATGTCTTTTCACATTCCAATTTTTGTAGACCCTTGTGCTTGGAATACAATTAATGTTATAAAAAAAATTATGCTTCCGCTTTTAGTATGCCTTGTACGCCAAAGTCTCAATTCTCCTAGGTGGGATTTTGTGTCGCGACATGTTTTGTTTCAATTTATAGATTTACACAAACTTTAATCATGTAATAAAATATATAAAACACATAGCTGGTTTACCGGGATGGAAATCAAATGAAAATGGATGCATGGCAGCATGGTGACTCGGTTGAAGGGCACCCACATGGGCAAAAATGTAAGAGGTGGTGAGTTAACCCGGTTAAAGGAACATTTATCCTATAGTAATAGAAACGTGAAACCCTGCCCAACGTGTCATCCCCAAGTTAGGAACTGAATAAGAGAACAACTCATTTAGCTCTAGCAATCGCGTCTGCACTTGGATAATGTGGATTTAGAGAGTTGGGGCTCTACTAGTCTACTTATGAAGTATCTGGAATCCTTAAAATTTATATAGCATTTGAGAACAAATTATAATTAATATTTTTTTATATAAATATATCAGATAATTAGGGAGCTCGCATGTTTATAAGATCGAGTGTTTTTATATATAATCTGTCTTGTGATTATATTAATAGTTATATTGATATTTGTCCATTTGTCATGTATGAAATACGATACACCACCGCTAGCATCTTTTATCTATTTCAAATCTATCTCTTATATAATTTGATTTTCTTTGCATTATTTGATCAATAAGTGTTTATTTATTGCACTTTATCATTTCTTAAAGTTTCAACACAAAATTCAACGTTTTTTCTATTTTTCAATTTTTTTAAATTTTGCAAAGTCATAACATGAAAAATCCCGAAACTTATGAATTATCAAAATTTCATGATTTAATTCTCATACTTGACCTGCAAAATTTCCCACAAAGTCTAAGTTTAGACTTTGTGTGTGTATATGTTATGTATTGGGTCGTCTGATTAAACAAACCAAGTCGAATCAAAGTGGTGCTTATAAAGTGTTTTACAAGCTGAACTTGAAAATTGTTTGTCAACCTTAACTTGAGCTTGAACAATTATGTAATTTAAAGAGTCGAGCCTGAACAGCCCACTAATCGGCTCAGCTCAATTACACTCCTAGTAATTACGATTTATGCCATTATGTGTACTTTTCCAGATTACTCCTCACATATTATGAATTTAAGTGATTCCACAAAATGGTAACTTCCTTTTCCCATAGAAATAACAATTCATTTTTCCCAATTGACAGGCTTGCAACAGAATTATGCAATAAAATTATTCCCCATAGTTGTGAAGGAACGGTAATATTGGTAATTGGTTCTAAAAATATATACTATCACAAACTAAAATTTTAATAAGGAAAAAAAAAATCAAATGTTACATTTCTCATCCTCGGAATTTGAATAGCTAGTAAAGATGACAAAAGAAGATAATTGAAGAAAAATTAAAATGTAAGTTTCATGCTCAACATGTAACACCTCCACACAGTCATAGATATTAGGTGTAACCGTGATTTTGTGATTTTACTTGATCTCAGTATTTAAGATATTCAATCACGAATAAATAACCGTTAAAAACCATGATATATAATTACATATGATCACGTGTTGAAAGATCGCAGTTCGGTCGACGCGTTGTAACCGTAATCAATGTCTTACAATCACGGATAAAAACTGTGAGCAATGAGCCGATTTGTAGTGATTTCATATGCCACCTAATCATTCTCTACAAATCCATTAGCAATTACTAACAATTTCAATCAACCATCGGTTGTCCCATATAAGAAATTTTTGGCTCCTCCCCTTGGGACACTTGGGAGCCATACCTTAGATTTTATCTTACATGATATATTTGTGGAGTAGTAGATGTCTTAGCTTCCAATCTAATAATACCTGCTCAGGATCTATACCTTATGTTGTAAAGCCAAGTCTATCCTATCAATTCGCAAATACATATCCTCCTTTGATCACTCAATGAGATGTGATGGAAGCGAGTCTAAGAAATGAGCATTCTGGAAAGCGAGTAACCCACCCTATACATAACTTCTTTGCAACTATGATCAAAAGCCGAGTATAATCACTGATTTCCCAGAGATTAGGGATTGCAAATTGTGGTCTAGGGGCAACCATGGGCGGTTCTCGGTTAGAAAGTTATTTCAGTCTATGTTTTCTTTCCCGTAGTTATCTTATCCGCATAGAGTAGAGTGGAACCCCGGCATTCCATCCAAGGTGTCCTTCTTCCTCTGGACTGCTTCGTTGGATAAGCTTCTAACTGAGGACCATCTGCAGCATAGAGGATAGATCTTGGCGAACAAGTGTTACACGTGTCTCTGTTAGACATATATGCCCACGAAAACCATTCCGAAATTGTATTTATCTACTTAATCAATAAATGCATATTTTACTTTCACACATTGTCTTCTGCATTGGGTAAACAATAAAAGTATCTCATTGGATGAGACTACTTTGTCCCTTAGGTAGCATTGTAGGAAAAACCATCCAATTGGTTAATGACTAATTGTTAAGGAGATATGGTTTTTCCGGTTCCTTGCAGACCTAAAATTGTTATAAGTTATTCAGGATACATCTGGACAATGTATTCCTACTAACTTACACATTGTTAGTTCTATATGATGGAGTGATGAATCTCAATCACTGAGAGAAGGGTCTCTTGACTAAGATGTGGATATAAGTAAGAAGTACTTATATTGCAACAGGATCGCTCAGTGGATACCCTTAGAAATATACTGTTTTTATATTTAGGGTAGTCCATTTGACAGATTGTCCTTAACCTGAGAGGTCGACATTTTCTCTAGTATTTGCCTATATAGCTTTGATGTACCCAATCGTCAACGTCCAACACACCGGACTAAATACGGACTCGTTGGGTTATGTACGCTCAATAAGGATTCCACTACTCTTGCAGTGTAAATAATATTGCGTTGATACTTGTCAAAACCGGACTTGAAAAACCCAGCGCTGGTATTTATCGATGAAATGGTTTTATCAAGGAGTTTATTTTCTATATAAAAGAAATGTAATTATTATTATTATTTCTTTTAAAAATTTTCTAAAATGTTTTGAAAGTCCAAGTTTGACTAAAAGTATCAAAGAGAATGGGTTCTCAATATAAGCCAGGGATTAAAGATAGTATTAGATATTGTCCCGTAAGATTATAACAATATTGGAAGTGGAGGGACGCATCTATAAATAAATCTTGAGATAGAAATACCTGCAAGTAATTCTCTATTTTCTGGAGATTAATCACATTGTGTTAATAGACATTAATTGTGATTGATGGAAGTCCAGGGATATAGATAAAATTTTATAATCCTAATGGAGTGATAGGAAAGGTGTTTCCTAGTAACAATGCTTTAACCAAAAGGCTGAATAATTGGTCTCACAACCGGAAATAGGAGATCGCATTAGATCTCACACACAAGGACCTTCTTAAAGTATTTAATTTAATTAATAATTAAATTAATTAATTTCTCTAAATAATCACTATATGGCATAGTGAAGCTCTAAAAGGTGAAATCACATTAGATGTGAAAAACCAAATGGGTAGGACCTATTGGGGATTTTGATAAAAGATCAAACATGTGACCAAAAGGGGTTTGGAACCCTAGGGGCGTGTGGAGTGGGGCCCACCTAGGGTGGGACGCCCACTTCAAGGAGGTTGCTTTAATTAGTTTCTAATAACTAATAACTCCTTATTAGATAAGGTTAGTTAGTTAGTTAGTTACTAATTAAAGATTCCCTGATTGTTAAAGATTCTATTAGTTTGTTATTAATCATTAATTAGTTAGTTACTAATTAAAAGGAATCCTTATTGGATAAGGATATGGTTAGTTAGTTAGTTACTAATAGATAAGGTTAGTTTCTATTAATGATTAATCCTAATTAATTAGGAGAAATCAATAAAGGAAACATATTGAGGAATCCTAATTGGATTAGGATATGGAGACTTGGGTTACAAGCAACCCAAGATACTCTATATTAAGGGGTGGACGTCCAAGGCTTTGGGAATCAATTAAAAATTTCCAGAATTTTAATCTCTCTCCCCTCTCCTCATAACCTCACGCCCCTCTCTCTCTCTTCCCTAGAGTGTACGGTTACTCTTCTCCCCCTGTTTCTTCTCTTGTGTTCTTAGTATTGAATATCAAGAAGAAGATCAAGAAGGTTCTTGATCAATAAAGATTGGATCTTTATTTCAAGATCCTAGAGTTAGAAATTTGGAAGGGCTATTAACTTCCATTAGAGAAAGTTTAAAAAAAAAAAAAGGTCCGTGTGGATTGCGAAAGAGACTTGACACTTGTGAAGTTTTGCCGGTCTAGCATTCTATCGTAGAATTGACTTAATAATTTCAAAGTCGCAAAGGTGATTGTGATTTTTATTCTCATTGAATAAAATCAATTAGAATCTTAGTCAGATCTTGGGATTCAATGTATGCCCCCAAGAACTGTTTTTCTAAAATTAAAATGAGGCATACTTATCAGTGGTATCAGAGCATTGGCTATGCTTCTCTTTGATTTTAGGGTATAATCAATTTTTATTATATCATATTACCCTCCTTATGAACATCGGCCACCCCTATTATTGAATCTTTTTTTATTCTTGATTATGAGATAATCATTAATAGGGATAAGGGACAATTATTGAGGAAATAATTTAGCCCTTGAGAAATTAGTGTGATACTAATTTCAAGTTTGGATGATTCCAAAACCTCTCGAAATTTAATAGGGATATATATTTAAAGATATCTAAATCTTGATTATAGCCCTTAAGGATTTAGAGATCCTTTTAATTTTAAATTTAATTGTTTAATTTATTCTGAGAGCCCCGGGCTAATATAAATAATATATATTATATTTATCATTATAATTTTTATGTGTTGGATGGGTTCCAGAAATCATACCTCATTCTCTTTCCCCTCCCCTCTCCTTTTTCTTATTTTTAGAATAGGGTTGCTGATTTATGGTGAACTAAATCAACAGAAGAAGATGCCCAGAGAACCATGCAAGATAGCAAATTGTAGTAGGGCTTTATTTAATTCCCCTGTTGTAATTAAATAAGGTCGTATGATATGATTATTTAATTCCCATTTTAAGATTATAATATGATTATAATTATTATATTATGATTCATGTGATGATTAATAGTATTTCTTTTAGCCCGGAGCTATGATATTGTGATTATCGCTTTTTATGATAATTTAGGATAATTGGATTATACCCTGAATAATGGATTGTGTTTAATTGTAAATTGTTTATATTTAGACACAATACATTACTAGTACTCTTTTGGACGTGGAGTTTGTAACTAATGCATAAGCTTTTATGTAAAACCTTTGCAAATGAGATTATTGGATAATCGTGTCTGGAAAAGACATTAATCATTATAAAAGGTTGATGGATCACTAAACTAACATCCAATTACCCTAAGGTGATAGGGATGAGTAGTTTTTTATTATAAAGTGAAAACCCTAATGATCAAAACCCCTTATGAGGGCTAGTGGGAGTTTATCACTCTTTTAATAATCCTATTATCGAAAATTTTCATAATTCATATGATGAATATTGATATGATCATGCCTGTGTAATATTGTTCCCTTCAAGAAAAATATTAAGTGATAATAAATGAGATTATTAATCCTAAGCCCTTCCATTATCAATAAAGACTAGGAATTAATTAGTCTGAGTCTTGTCTCTCTGATAGGAGTTCGACATAATTCAGTCAAAATTAAACTCCTAGTGCATTATTTCTATTGTAGATAGGTCTGTATATGGCCTGATAGGGAGTGTCAACTAGCATGGAGGCACATCTCTACTTGATCATATGACAACCGAGAATAATGAGTTTCACTTAAACAAGGAAACATGACGGTTGACAGGTGACAGTCATGTTGTCCTTGTAGGTCGCAAGAAAATTGGTAATCACTGATTTACATAAGGAGTTATGCATGAGATGCTTAGTGATGAATGGTTTTTGTCCACCTTGTACTACATGTGTAGTACTATCCTAGCATGGAAGATTACATGTGTATTATGAGGATCCTAATACTCATCTGGAATAAAATGTTTATTCTCTAATTTCATATACTGAAGGGAATGATGAAATTTGAAGAAAGATAAGATGATCATCAGATTTTAAAATCCTAAAAATTCGATGAATAAATGTGTGAAAATTAATGTAATGATTTATGTTTATTTTATTGTGTAGATAGCCATGAATCCACTTTCCAAGATTCTAGATGAGAATCGTTTGACTGGTCCAAATTTTGTGGACTGGAAAAGAAACCTTGACATTGTGCTTATCTCTCAGAAGATAGCTTATATCATCACATCCGACTATTCGGAATTTGATGAGGCAATTCAGACACCTGAGGCAATTGAGAAAGCCTCAAAGTGGCATGAGTCAAATAGTTTGGCTAAATGCTACATGCTTGCATCCATATCGAATGTCCTTCAGCAACAGCACGAGGGTTTTGCTACAACTAAGGACATATTGACTAATCTCAGGGAGATGTTTGGGGAACAGAACAGAACTGCTAAGCAGTTGGCTATGAAAGGACTGATGGGAACCAAGATGTTTGATGGTACCCCAGTCCGGGAGCATATTGTCAAGATGATGGGGTTCATCAATGAACTCCTGACCCTTGGAGCAGATCTTGATCAACAGAGTCAAACGAATGCAATCCTGAACTCTCTCCCGGAATCCGTTTTAGCTTTTGTATTGAATTACAACATGAACAAATTGGAGACTGCTCTGCCAGAGCTCCTAAACATGTTGCAAGGAGCTGAGAACCTTATGAAGCGTACTAAGCTCTATGCAAATGTGGCATAGGGAGTTGGACCTTCAAGGCCTGGGCCTAAGGGCAAAGGCAAGAAAAAGAAGAACTCCAATTTCTCCAAGTTCCTCAAAGGCAAGAAGCGTAAGAATAAGAACAAAAAAGCTTTTGAGAAAAAGGACAAGGAAAAGAATTAGAATGTCTGTTTCTATTGCAAGAAACCAGGTCACTCGAAGAAGAATTACAAAGTTTACTTAGCATCCCTCAAGGACAGACCTTTAGAAGGTATGTCAGAATCTTTCATCATTGAATCCAATTTCATTATTGGTTCCTCAAACTCTTGGTGTGTAGATAGTAGATCTACCTCACATATTTGTAATATGTTGCAAGAGTTTCAGGAGAGCAGAAAGCTCGGTGATGGAGAAGTCAAGAAAAGGATGGGAATGGAAGCAAGTGTTGCTGTGATCGCCATCGAGACTTATGTTTTAAAATTTGCTTTAAATAGGATCTTAGTTTTGAAAGATTGTTTATATGTGCCAGACATGCGCAAAAATTTGATTTATGTTTCTAGTTTAATCGTTAATGGTTATTCAGTGCATTTTGACACTAATGTAGTTATCAAATACAATAATAGTTTTATTGTTTCCGGCACATTGTCTAATGATCTTTATTATCTTGATCATGTAAGCAATTTTGTAAATAACATTGAGGATAAAGAGTCCACCAGTGTGACACTTCAGAAAAGAGGTTGAGAGTCTGTGAATCCAACATACTTATGGCATCTCAAATTAGGTCATATCAATTTGGATAGGCTCAGATTGGTAAAATATGGTCCTTTAAACCATTTACATGTTGAACCTTATCCAACTTGTGAATCTTGTTTGCAAGGTAAAATGACCAAAAGGCCATTTACAGGCAAACCTATGAGACCCACAAGTATATTGGAATTAATTCACACTGATGTATGTGGACCTATGAATCATTCAATCAGAGGTAGCTTTGTCTACTTCATTACATTCACAGATGATTTTTCTAGATTTGGTTTCATATATCTAATGAAACACAAGTCGGAATCTTTTGAAAAGCTCAAAGAATTCCGGAATGAAGTAGAAAAGCAATCAGGTAAATGTATTAAAACTCTTAGATCCGACCGAGGAGGAGAGTACCTCTAGAATGAGTTCATAGATTATCTTAGAGATAATGGAATTTTATCCCAATGGACTTCCCCAGGAACACCCCAGCTTAATGGTGTTTCAGAAAGAAGAAATCGAACTCTATTGGATATGGTTCGTTCAATGACGAATAATACTGATTTGCTAGTATCTTTTTGGGGATATGCATTAGAGGCTACAATCTATCTATTGAATAGGGTACCTTTTAAGTCTATTTCCAAAACTCCATTTGAACTGTGGAATGGGCGAAAGCCTAGTCTGAAGCATGTCAAGATATGGGGTTGTCCAGTTCATGTGCGAAAGCAGAATTTTGACAAGTTAAAAAGTAGAACTGAGAAATGTCTATTTATAGGATACCCAAAAGAAACTCTTTGATATTATTTCTATAATCCTAGCGAACAAAAGGTGTTTATAAACAGGAATGCCATTTTTCTAGAAGAGGATATGATTCTTAATAGAAATGATGGATTTAGAATTAATCTTGAGGGGCAAAATCAGGATAAAGATGTAACGCCCCGGACCTGCACCTAGGAAATTAAGTTCCAAGACGCATGCTCGTTTGTCATAACCACGCATGTGGAAGACTTTTCCCGCGAAAATACGGGGATTTTTCAACTTTTCTGATGCGCTTACATAAGCAATAACAACCGGTCATCACAATAACCCATCATAAGCAAATACATTACCTCACTGGCTACAATAACTGTTACTTTTTGGTACCACGATTGCGCCGGTACACTTTCAGAATCCATCAAGTATAACTCATTGCCAATCGACAACTGCTTCCAAATCTGAAGATATAAAATGAGAGGAGTGAGCTATAGAGCCCAGTAAAATCCACAATCCATCTAGGCTATTTTCCACTTAGTAACAATCATCATCATCAATAACGAGATAGTGTTGCAATACAATTCTCATATTATAATAATATATCATCTCGTAATCCGTGACCCGAGGTCACTCAGGGCTATTTCACCCTATTTCGAGGTTTCCAACCTCAATTTCCAAGTTCATCCAATCATCGTCTACACCACTAGGTTACCATCCCAGACAACTGCTCACACTCTATCCTTGAGTCCACAGACTCAACCAACTGGCCTTTACCCGTATTCAACCTGAGTTCGTAGACTCAATATCCAAGTTAGAGTTCGTAGACTCGCTATCCATTTCCAAATCCATTAACATTAATTTTGTTATCATGGCGTCCCATACCCCCATGATAACTATCGAGATCAACTGGGCTTACACTCAATGAAATCAAACCTTAAGTCCTTAGACTTCGTACAACCTTGAGTCCATAGACTCCATACAACCTTGAGTCATTAGACTCCGTACAACCTTCAGTTCATAGACTCTATACATAATCTGGGCCTTCACCCGCTGAAACCAACAAAATCGTCTGATCTCAGCCACTGTGAGGAACTCTAGCCTCACGGCATCTCTATCAGACAACACAACCATCTGACTCAGCCACGGTGGAGAATTCTATCCTCACGGCATATCTATCAGATTACAGACAACACAACCATCTGATTCAGCCACGGTGGGGACTTCTATCCTCACGACATATCTATCAGATAACACAACCATCTGACTCGGCCACGGTACGGACGGCATATCTATCAGAGGCATCACAACCTACTGACTCAGCCTCGGTACGGCATATCTATCAGATAACACAACCATCTGACTCAACCATGGTACGGACGGCATATCTATCAGAGGCATCACAACCTACTTACTCAGCCTCGGTACGGTATATCTATCAGATAACACAACCATCTGACTCAGCTACGGTACGGATGACATATCTATCAGAGGCATCACAACCTACTGACTCAGCCTCGGTATGGCATATCTATCATATAAAACAACCATCTGACTCAGCCACGGTACGGACGGCATATCTATCAGAGGCATCACAACCTACTGACTCAGCCTCGGTACGGCATATCTATCAGATAACACAACCATCTGACTCAGCCACGGTGGGGACTTCTATCCTCACGGCATATCTATCAGACAACACAACCATCTGACTCAGCCACGGCACGGACGGCATATCTATCAGAGGCATCACAACCTACTGACTCAGCCTCGGTACGGTATATCTATCAGATAACACAACCATCTAATTCAGCCACGATACGGCGACATATCTATCAGAGGCATCACAACCTACTGACTCCGCCTCGGTACGGCATATCTATCAGATAACACAACCATCTGACTCAGTCACGGTACAGACGACATATCTATCAGAGGCATCACAACCTACTGACTCAGCCTCAGTACGGCATATCTATCAGATAACACAACAATCTGTTCTCCCCTGACCTAGTCAAAGAGGATCTATGGATATCAAATCCACCCACTCCCGACTATCAGTCACGGAGGATTATACTTTAACCCTGATTAGGTTTTCTAACCACAGGTTAACCCCAGTTAACCCAAGTCTCGCTTAAATAACTGAAATACTCGGGCCTCGCGCCCGTGAACCAAATCTGGTAACACACCGTCCCGTTAGGGAACGCTTCCAGGCTAATGGATGTGTCCATAGCCTTATACGACGTGCAAAACAACTTTTCAACACCCCAGGGTGACGATATAATTTACCCGAGACCCGATCTGGGCTCTCCGAAAGTCTAGATAAAATCAAAACATCACATAAGAGTTTCCGACCCTTTTTTCATCCACGCCTTTTACACAGTGAGTCTAAATCCGGGGTTCTGAGATCCGAGACCGAGAGCTACACCCCTCTACTCATTTTTCATGCACAACCACCTTCTCATAACACATCCACGGGGTCTCAGACCCTTTTTCATCAACGCACATACATTCCACATAAAGAATATAGCAAATAACAAGGAAAAGAGAAGAGATGAAAGGGGTTTTTACCTCTTTCACGCACTTTGAGGCGTCTAGGGCCGAAACGAACACTGTCAACGCGCTCGGGAGGACAATCAACCCTAAAGTGGAGCTCCTCGCCTTCACACCTTTACTTTCTCTCTCTAGATTTCTCCCTTTCTCTCTCTACACGTCAATCGAGGCACTAGGGAAGAAAATAAATGTCGCCAATGTGTTCCCCATGACGATCAACCCCGGGGTAGAGCGCATGCAATTTTCTCTCTCCACTTTCTCTCTCCTTTTTCTCTCTCTACACGCCAAACGAGACACTGGGGAGAAAATCAGACGCCGCCAACGCGTCGGGAGCGTCGAAATATGTCAAGGTGGACCTCCCTTTTTGTTTCTCTCTTCTTTCTCTCTCCTCTTTTCTCTTTCCTCTCTCTCTCTACTTTCTCTCTCTAGAAAGGGAGTTGGCAGAACTCCCCCATTACTGCAAACCGTGAGAATGAAAGGGGCTGCCCGCTATTTATAAGTCAAGGGTCATGTGCCATGCACATGACCACCATTAATGGTCCTGTTGACCAAGTCAACGGTTTGACCATTTGACTAATCTTCCGTATTTTCTCGCGTATACGGCCTCTGAAACCCTACTTTATGATGTCCGATTATAACGAAACTTCAACTGACCGAACTTGGGACAGTCCGACACCTACTGTAAAAATTTTGGGGAAAAATACTGAGTTTTGTCAGCTGCACTTTAGTCCGGAAGAAAACTGCAAAACCCACTAATTTCCTGATTTTGGACACAAAACATGCTGACGTTTCTTTGTTTTAGATAACTAACTGCCGAGACGACAGACATTAGTCCCCACGGTTGACCGACACGCATTAGTACCAGCCGTACGGATTTCTATTAGGATCTCCAACAGATATTAGGTCCTACTTAATTTCTGGAAATCTGAAAATTTCTCATTTTTCTCAATTTTATCACACATAATGGCCCCACGGTCCCACGAAATGATACCTGACGGAACCGATACAATAGGGGTGTGTCCCCGGCAGTCGACCGGCACACTGTGTGATTTTCACAAAAAGATACTGAGATTTCCTCGGTACACTTCAATCCTGAGCAAAACCCACTTTTTATTAATTTAACAAACACTTAAGTATTTAACCCCAGTTAAGGACCAATAAACGCATAATTTTATTATTTAAAATTCTGGGGCATTATAAAAGTGACCATGGTTAATCCCATCTTAACTGAACCTTTAAATACACAACAACTCAGGAGAAGTACAAGGATCAATCGACCTCCAGATAGATTGTCTTATCAGTATGAGGTATATTCTATGGAATCAGATTCCTTAGATGATGATCTTTACACTTATCTAGAAGCAATATGTGATATTGATTCTGATAATTGGAATAAGGCCATGAAATCTGAGATGGACTCCATGTACTCGAATGGGGTCTCGACCCTGGTTGAAAAGCTTGAGGGAATTAGACCTATTGGGTGCAAATGGATCTATAAGAAGAAACATGGATCTGATGGAAAGGTAGAGACCTTTAAAGCAAGGCTTGTGGCAAAAGAGTATAGTCAAAGAGCTGGTATCGACTATGAGGAAACCTTTTCACCGGTAGCAATGCTAAAGTCCATCAGAATTCTGTTATCAACTGTAGCTTTCTATGATTATGAAATATGGCAGATGAATGCCAAAACCGCTTTCTTAAATGAAAACATTCAAGAGGATATTTATATGGACCAGCCCAAAGGTTTTGAACTCCATGGCCAAAATAATAAAGTCTGCAAATTGATAAAATCCATTTATAGCCTTAAGCAAGCTTCTTGGAGTTGGAATATCCGTTTTGATGAATCAATCAAATCGTTTGGTTTTCAACAAAACATGGATGAGACGTGTGTACAAGAAGGTCAGTGGGAGTGCAATAACTTTTCTAGTTCTTTATGTAGATGATATTCTACTCATTGGGACTGATGTAGAAATGTTATCAACAGTTAAAATCTGGTTGTCATGTAACTTTGTTATGAAGGACCTTGGTGAAACTTCCTATATTCTTGGTCTTAAATTGTTTAGAGATTGAAAGAAAAGGATGTTGGGATTGTCCCAAGTCAATTAGATTGACAAGAATTGATACATGTCACGCAGTGAGTTTTATGAGTAGATATCAATCAAACACGGGTCCTGAGCATTCGAGAGCAGTTAACCACATTTTCAAGTATTTGAGGATTAAATTGTCTAGCTTACAGTATGGATAAAAGGGTTTATCCAAGCATAGTATGGATAAATAGTTTATCCAAGCACTTGGTGTTGTTTCCAAGATAAAATCTCCTATCATACTTTATGGTGATAATAATAATGTTATTGCTCAAGCCTAGAGCAAATCAGAGGACTAAGCACAATGAAAGGAGATTTCATATGATTCGAGACAATAAGATTGTCAAGAGTGGAAACATCGAGTTATCTAAGAGTGCGTAGTGGACAACATGGCAGACCCATTTACTAAAGCACTATCTCAGAAGGTTTTTGAGAAACATCTAGAGTCGATGGGTATTAGATACATAGGAGATTGGCTTTGAGTGCAAGTGGGAGATTGTTAGACATATATACCCACGAAAGTCATTCCGAAGTTGTATTTACCTACTTAATCAATAAATGCATATTTTACATTCACACATTGTCTTTTGTATTGGGTAACACATAAAAAGTATCTCATTGGATAAGACTACTTTGTCCCTTGAGTAACATTGTAGGAAAAACCATCCAATTGGTTAATGACTATTTGCTAAGGAGATATGGTTTTTCCGGTTTCTTGTAGACCTAAAATTGTTCTAAGTTATTCAGGATATATCTGGACAATGTATTCCTACTAACTTATACATTGTTAGTTCCATATGATGGAGTGATAAATCTCAATCACTGAGAGAAGGGTCTCTTGACTAAGATGTGGATATAAGTAAAAAGTACTTATATTGTAACTGGATCGCTCAGTAGATACCCTTAAAAATATACTGTCTTTATAATTAGGGTAGTCCATTTGACAAATTGTCCTTAACCTGAGAGGTCGACATCTTCTCTAGTACTTGCCTATATAGCTTTGATGGAGTCAATCGTCAATGTCCAACACACCGGACTAAATACGGGCTCGTTGGATTATGTATGCTATATTACAAGAAGTGTGTGTACGCTCAACAAGGATTCCACTACTCTTACAGAGGAAATAATATTGAGTTGATACTTGTCAAAAACCGGACTTGAAAAACCCAGCGTTGGTATTTATCGATGAAATGGTTTTATCAAGGAGTTTATTTTCTATATAAAAGAAATGTAATTATTATTATTATTTCTTTTAAAGAATTTCTAAAATATTTTGAAAGTCTGAGTTTGACTAAAAGTATCAAAGAGAATGAGTTCTCAATATACGCCAGGGATTAAAAACAGTATTAGATATTGTCCCGTAAGATTATAACAATATTGGAAGTGGAGGGACACATCTGTAAACAAATCTTGAGATAGAAATACCTGAAAGTAATTCTCTATTTTCTGGAGGTTAATCACATTGTGTTAATGGATATTAATTGTGATTAATGGAAGTCCAGGAATATAGATAAAATTCTATAATCCTAATGGAGTGATAGGAAAGGTATTTCCTAGTAACAATGCTTTAACCAAAAGGCTAAGTACTTGGTCTCACAACCGGAAATAGGAGATCCCTTTAGATCCCACACACAAGGACCTTTTTAAAGTATTTAATTAATTAATAATTAAATTAATTAATTTCTCTAAGTAATCACTATATGGTATAGTGAAGCTCTAAAAAGTGGAATCACATTAGATGTGAAAAACCAAATGGGTAGGACCCATTCGGGATTTTGATAAAAGATCAAACATGTGACCAAAAGGGGTTTGGAACCGTAGGGGCGTGTGGAGTAGGGCCCACCTAAGGTGGGACGCCCACTTCAAGGAGGTTGCTTTAATTAGTTTCTAATAACTAATAACTCCTTATTAGATAAGGTTAGATAGTTAGTTAGTTAGTTAGTTAGTTACTATTTAAAGATTCCCTAATTGTTAGGGATTCTATTAGTTTGTTACTAATCATTAATTAGTTAGTTACTAATTAAAAGGAATCCTTATTGGATAAGGATATGGTTAGTTAGTTGCTAATAGATAAGGTTAGTTTCTATTAATGATTAATCCTAATTAATTAGGAGAAATCAATAAAGGAAACATATTGAGGAATCCTAATTGGATTAGGATATGGAGACTTGGGTTGCAAGTAACCCAAGATACTCTATATTAAGGGGTGGACGTCCAAGGCTTTGGGAATCAATTAAAAATTTCCAGAATTTTAATCTCTCCCCTCTCCTCATAACCTCACGCCCCTCTCTCTCTCTTCCCTAGAGTGTATGGTCACTCTTCTCCCCCTCTTTCTTCTCTTGTGTTCTAAGTATTGAATATCAAGAAGAAGATCAAGAAGGTTCTTGATCAATAAAGATTGGATCTTTATTTCAAGATCCTAGAGTTGGAAATTTGAAAGGGCCATTAGCTTCCATTAGAGAAAACTTTAAAGAAAAAGAAGGTCCACGTGGATTGCGAAGGAGACTTGACACTTGTGAAGTTTTGCCGGTTTAGCACTCTATCATGGAATTGACTTAACAATTTCAAAGTCGTAAAGGTGATTGTGATTTTAACTCTCATTGAATAAAATCAATTAGAATCTTAGTCAGATCTTGGGATTCGATGTATGCCCCCCAAGAACTGTTTTCCTAAAATTAAAAAGAGGCATATTTTCAGTCTTCAGTCGGAAAAGACAGCGAACCATCTTCTTTTGCATTGCCCAATTGCGTCGGAGGTGTGAAACTTCTTTCTATCTCGCATGGGGGTGGCTTGGGCCTTTCCTTCATCATTCCGACATCTTCTAGATTGTTGGTTAAGGGAACGAGGGGAGGGAGTGTGGAAGGAGGTTTGGGGAGTGCTTTCGGGGGCGATTTCTTGGACTCTCTGGTTAGAAAGGAACCGCAGAGTTTTCGAGGACACATCGACATCAATGCCCCGGATTTGCGCCTGAACTAGTGGGGCAATTTTGGAATGGGTAAGCCTTCACAGCTCAAGGGAGGAAATCCAGAACATTTTGTATTAAATCCACGGGCATTCAGGGGAGAGGAAGCAGGACGTGTTGTTAGGGCAGGGCTTTTTTTACTTGCTTGTAAACCAGTAGGGCCTATCGGTTTGTATTTCTACCTTTCTTTTGTATTAATAAGATGAGATATTGATTTTTTTTTTAAAAAAAAAACTATGATCAAAACATCCTAGAAGTAAACACATAATTTTTAACCTTCCCATAGGCCAAGGCAAATGAAATTCTATAAGAATGTGAATTCAAAGAAGTAACCAGTAGCTTTTTGAGCAAAAAACAAAGGCCTGCACAGAAGGAATTCTCAGAATTATTTAAGGGGAAGAGTGAAAGATGTACACCCTTCATTCTCATGCACCAAAGAAAGCTAGTCAGGCAATTTTATGAGTTGATATTATCATGCTAACAGAAGTGCTATCCAAAAATATCAGTGACAGAGCAGTTAGATTTTGCAGATGCTTCCCCTCACAATTCTCTCATTGGTTTTTAATTGGAGTTGTACAGTGATTGGAAGACAAGGTTTCAAAACAGGGAGTTGGGCCAGGAGTAGTTAGAACCTGATCATAAGCTAATATAGTTAAACCTTAATAAATGAATGCCTTGCAAATATTTGAAGCTCATGGTCTAAAAATAATAATAATAAAAAATTTGATGAATACAATTGCATCTCATGCAATGATCTATAGAGAATTTTCATAACAGAAGCATGATAATCAATCAGATAAAAAGAGAATTTTCATTAAAAATAAAAAAAAATAAAAACAGAGACAATAATCTTAATTAAATGCGCAAAGGAAAGTAAAGGGTCAAAAATCTTACGGAGCCATCCAACGGTAGGACTGGTTCTCAAAGGGTGCACCTCGAAAAACGGAGATCTTGATAGAATTGTCTTTGAAGATCAAAAGATTGTGTGAGTTGAGATCCATATGAGAGAAGCCAAGGCCGTGCAAATAAGCCATCCCCTTGGCAACATCCAAGGCCTGCTTGATTGCCAATTTCAATGGCACTGGTCGACACTGTTGATGAACCGAACCCCCATCTGCATATTCGGTCACAATGCACCAAATCCCTGGCTTACGGCAAGCCCCAACAAACCCAACTATGTTGGGGTGGTTCAGCTCTGCCAGCATCTTCACTTCCTGCTGCACCTGTTGTTCCATCAACTGCTCCCTCTCCAATATCTTGATAGCAACCTCCACACTCCTGTACGTCCCCCCGAATCTTGCCCACGAATCCCCCTGCTCAAAACTTATCCCCATTTTCAGCTGCTCCAAATCAATCTTCCATTTCTCCTCGCAACTCTCCATCCCTTCCGTGGGAACCGTGCTATCCATTAGGGCTCGTTCCAGTGGATCTCTGATGGGAAATATGATATTAGCACAAAAATACAGAACCAACATCCCAAGAAAGCTCCCTGTACCGTCAATCGACATGTTCGAACCACCCTTCATCAGTTTGTGCTGGTAATCGTTCTAGCTCTTTTCATTCTTGTCAGTCTCTTTAATTCCACTGAGTTTTGGACCCTCCATCCTTACTTCTGATCGATACTCGAAGATTCAGCCCAAGAACACCACAAGATCAAACCAGGAAACACGAAGTCAACCCTACTGCAATTCAGAGTCAATTTTCCTTTTTGGCCTGGGGGGCAAGCCGGCGAAGTACACGTATATAAATTTTGGAAAAAGATTACCTCTGGTTGCTGCCCGAGCTTGGCGCTCGGGCATCCACAAACCAGTGGGCTGGTGGCGTTTTAAATGAGAAAGATATCAAATGCGGAGAAGTCAAAATCACAGGGAGACAATGAAATGACTTCTCCCTTAAGTCATTGTCAAGTGCCCATTGGTTTGTGGATGTCCTTCCTAAGTACGAACGGAAACTATACTTGTTCTCAAATTACAAGTCCAAATCTTTCTAAATATGAACGGAAACTATTTACTCGTAAACTACGAGTCTAAAATCGTTCCTACTTGGAACTATGTTTGACTTGATCCTATCATGGGTACGTAGGCAGCCTGAGAAAATTAGCTTGGGTTCGGCTAGTTCTTCTAAAAGAACACCATCCCTCTGAGATATGAAATTATCATTGTCACCTTCCAATATTGGGTGACTTGAAAAAACAAAAAAAAAAAACATGCTCGCTGGATCAAGGTTCAGGCAAAAGTTATAGCAAAATTGACAGGCTCTTTAACACGAGCTAAAAATGTTTAGCATGCCCCCGAGGGCTCCTTGACATAAGTCAAAATCGTTCACTCAAATGAACCTTCCTAAATATGAACGGAAACTATCCACAACCTCCTTCAACTGCAACTGACAAAGAGAAAAAAAAAATGTTCGATGGATCCAAAACCCAAGGGAAGATCAAACCGGAAGCTAAAGTAATATGTGCTCTAACGCTGTCAAGATCGAGTTTCATGCGACTCAACTAAATCTCGAAAGGGCATTTGTAGGCAGCGAAATTACGACACTAGATTGGATAACCTGCACCAACTTCAGTGTGCCGTTTCATACCAAATCAAAAGAAGATGGAATGTGTGCACCACACCAAACCCAAGCCTTCACATGGCTTTGGTCTATCCCAACGGACAAACCTGGTTAAAGAGACCCTTGCGGACAGGTCAAATAGCCAATCCTTAATAATTCGTCCTCTCGGACATCCCTGTGTGTCAACCCTCAGGGGACTAACACGAGAGTTAGGGTTTGCCTTTATGGGTAGACCCCATTCAAGCTTTGAGGACAGACTTTCTGAGTCCATCCATGGGCAGTCAATGACTAGGCCAATCCGTGACCACAGAAGGCCATGGACCTAACCCAAACCAAGGGTTAGACCCACGGTCCCACCCTGCATTGGTCCACGGATTGACTAAGATCAGACCCTAATCCACATTCCAAATATGCTTGGACCTAACCCAGGCTGCGGGTGAGACCCATGGTCTCACCCGTTCAACTTGCGGACTGACCTTTCCTAGCTGGCAGTCAGATACTGACTGTCATGTGGCAGAGAATTCCTGATAAAAGAGGACTCTCCTCCAGCTTTTGGGGATCCCAAGATAGAGATCCCCACTTTTTCTCCAATAATAGAGTGTCATATGTCATCCTATTCGAAAGGAGAAATAATCTCTTCCATTTTCTAGGAAGATAAGACTTTTTTCCTTTTGGGGGAAAGTCTTATCCTTCCAGGTTTCCTAGAAAGGGAAACCAATTTGGATTCATTCAAAAATGACTCTCATCTATATGGTGTTTCTAAGATAAGAGAAACCAACTGTCTTGGACAAATGACATTCTCAAAGAAGAGTTGACCTCTTTTGATTTCCTAAAAAGAGAAAGTCAAAGGGGAGTCCAAAAAGGACTCTCTAAATATATATATATATATAAAAAAGAGTTTCTAACAAAAAAAAACTCTCAAGATACAGAGAGAGAGATATACATGAAAAGCACAAGAACGAAGAAGAGAGAAAAAGAGCTTTCTTTTCTTTTTACATGAACAACAGCAACCAAATGAGGAAGAAGAAGGATCTTCCACTAAATGGAGAATACCAGGTGAACCCCCAATATGGCCACCTCTTTTTCTTTTTTTCTTTTTTTCTTTTTTTATGCTAAAACCTTTATGAGGTATCTTGTAACGCCTACATGGGATCTGGGTAACCCCATTAATGAATAAATAAAATATTTTATTCAAATATTTTGTTTTTCTTCTTAATCAGAGGTTCTTCCCCAAATTAGGAAAGTAATTAACATTCTGAGTTTACTCAAAATGGGAAGGATAGTCCCCCATAAAAAATAATAAACTTCATACAATGGAGGTAATCTAACCGTAATGTTCATGAGGTCAATCATAAAAAAGACCGCCTGAAATTTGCATGTACAGGAGTATCTTTAGGAATTCATCAACGAGATAGATACTGTATAGAAAACAGTAGCTCTACAACTGATTTCATCGATGAGATTGAAGTTTATCTTCAATTTCGTGGACAAGATTTTCTGTCTTCTTCTCGAAATCTCATCTTAAGCTTACCTATATGATAAACATGATTTCCTTAGTCTTCTACCTTATTTTAATCATGATTTTGATCATTCCAAATGATGTCCTAGGACCTTAGAATGTTATTAAATTTTGTCTTTGTGCTCCTATGGTCAATCTAGGTATGAGCTTTTCAAACAACCAAACTTTAAGGACTTTTTACAAAAGTTCTAAGTACTCTCATCCTATAAATATAAAACAATATACCTTCTAGATGAGTTGTTCTTCATCTTCAACTTGATCTTGGCTTGATTTGTCTTTTTTTGGCTTCATAATCATTATGACTTCTTAGACTTCATCTTCATATCTTGGACTTTGATTGATCTTTGATATTTTCATTTTGATCCAATTTGACTTGCTTGATTTGATATTGAATCTTCTCATAGATGGTGTCATTTTCATGTTTTTTTTTTAAATGCCTTTGCTAATGATCTTCATAAAATAAATTACATTTAAACTCAATAAAAGCATTACTAACATAAATATTATTACATTATTATGTTATCATCAAAATCAATGATGTTACCTTACGTTGAAACCTAAAGGTTAACACATGGTTTAATGGCATGATGACAGAGGAGAAGGAAAGAGATCTTCACCTTCTCCTTGAGCTAAAATCCCCAAAAAATGCAAGCGAGCACGGCATGAGCACCTCCTTCTTCCTTTCTTTTCCCTCTCTTTCTTTCCTCTCTTTCTCTCTTGGGCTTCCAAAACGTGTGGGGGGGGGGGGGGGGGGGGGGTGTTGTTTTTAAGAAAAACGGAAGGGGGAGAGAGAGGTGTGTGGGAGTGATGGGGTGGGTGGTGAGGTGGCAAAAAACCCACCCCTTTGACTTCTTTTCTCTTATTTTTTTTCTTTTTGTTTAAATTCAAATCAACCCAACCACCACTTGTACCTTCTGTACTTTGAGAAGTCAATCCATCAACTCCTTGTACCTTGGGTACTTTGACTTGACACAACTGATTGAGACGTGACGCGACCAATGTGATGGGCACGACTACACAACTTTTTGGCAGTCGATTGGAGGCACCCGAACGTCAGGCGGGGAAAATACTGGGTTTACCGGTACTTACCCGGGCACCGGGTTTGGTTAACCAGATTAACTTAACCATGGTTAAGGTCTCTAATTAAACCTAATAATATTAAATAAATTAAATTGGGCTCAGTTAATGGCCCCAATTTTTTTAACATTGAACTTTAATTAATTAAGCTAATTAATGACAGTCAAGGCCCAAATTTTATTTTAAAATTTTGGGTCGTGACAACAGGAGTTCACACTTCTTATCAAACATAAGTTTGGAGCATTAAATAGAGTGGCTAATGCACTTAGTCGACGTGCTTTCTTGCTCACGACTATATGGACCAATGTACTTGGGTTTGAGTGGTTTTGTGATTTATTGTCTACTGCCTCCTATTTTGTGCCTATTGTGAGTGATGTTGGGGAAGGCAAATGTTCCGATTTTATGACGCAGGAATGTTTCCTATTCAAAGGAAATTTTTTATGTATTACGGATTCTAGTCTCAGCTTAAAGATCATCACAGAATTACATGATGAGGGTCATGTGAGACGTGATAAAACCCTATAGTTAGTGATGCGGTCTTATTTTTGGCCTTCTATGCGATGGGAGATTAATAAATTCGTGGAGGGTTGTCGCATCTACCAGGTATCTAAGGGTATGACGACTAATGCGGGTTTGTATATGTTGTTTCCTGTATTGAGCCAACCATGGGCTAATGTGTGTTTGGACTTTGTTTAGGGTTGCCTCGTACACAGTAAGATATGGACTCCACTTTTTAGTGGTGGACAGATTCTCAAAGATGGCACATTTCATTGCATGTAAGAAGACGACATATGCTATCAACGTGGCACAGCTGTATTTTCGAGAGGTGTGTCGTCTTTATGGTTTTCCAATTTCTATTGTTTCTGATAGAACACCTGGTCCCTTAGTCATTTCTGACATAGTTTATGGCATCTTTCTAATACCAAGCTTGATTTCAGCAGTGCGTATCACCCTCAGACTGATGGACAGATAGAGGTTGTCAATCGATCTTTGGGTAATTTATTACATAGCTTGGTGGGGGATCATTTGAAGTCATAGGATCAAAAATTGTATCAGGCCGAGTTTGCCTACAATCGTTTTGTTAGTCGTAGCACTAGATTTAACCTTTTTTACGTCACTAGTGGCTACGACCCTAGATCCCCTCTTGACTTGAATCATGTTCCTAATTTGAAGAGTGTTCCTAAGAAGGCTGAAGACTTGATTGCTACAATTCAAGATGTACTCAAATCCACACAACCAAACCTTTAAGAAGAAACTATAAAGTATAAGCATGATGCTAATAAAAAGCGACATCTAGTGGAATCTGAGGTGGGAAATTTCATTTGGGCAATCTTAACTAAGGATATTTTCTGTGGGAGAGTATAATAAACTCGCTGCAAAAAAAATTGGTCCGCTAGAGATCGTGGTAAAGATTAATCTCAATGCTTACAAATTAAAACTGCCAAGTCATATTTGCACCTCGGATGTTTTTAATTTCAAGCACCTCGTTGTGACAGTTCGGAAGATGAGTCGGTGAATTCAAGGTCAAATTCTCTCTACCCTGTGGAGAATGATGCAGAGAAAGTGGCAAAGAATTTCATTGAATTTTGGATCGTTATCAATCCAAAGAAATGCATAAAACCTCTAGTAAAAATCATGGAGCGAAAGGCAACGAGCTCTAGTAGAAATCATGAGCCCCAGAGTCGGAATTGCGTGAATTTTATACGACTGACTGGAATCATCGAGATCTTCAAGATCCATCACTTTGCCTTGGATTTTCACTTTTTGGCCAGATTCACTCGTTTAGGCCTCGGAAACAACAATTTTGCTATTTGTTTTGGAAACTTTGATTTTAGTTATAACTTTAGTTTTAGAAGTCAAATTCGCACATCGTCGATTTTGGAATGCTTCTAGTATTCCGTATTAGTAATTTCCATGGTTAGTTCACGTTTTGTCATTTTTAATAATTTATGTAATTTGCTTAATTTAACATCGTATTTATAGAGTTGTAAGCTACAGAGCAAAGACAGTTTGTTTTGAATAAAATTGCAAATATTTCTCTCTTTTCCCTATTGTTCTTGGTATTCCTACGAATCAACAAGATAGTGGATGCCCATTATCCCTGGTATTTTCCTTGAAGAAAATCAACAAGATTTAGTGGAAGGTTGTGTGATTGGCACGATCGAAGTCATTCTTTAGCGCTCGATGCATCACGTTAGGCCCCTTGGAAGTCGGGAACTATCTTTTGCATGACAAAATGGAGAGCGTCATGGAGAACACTTGCAATGGCGGGTCTCGTAGAGTATCCTGGGGCCCTTGTCATTTGACTGTGTATGAGAAGTAGGGGTTTCCCTTGAGGGTCTCTTGTTGGGATTTGTAGGGTTGGCTTGTGCCTTGTTTCTAGGTTTGGTGTGTGGGGTGTCTAGGGGGTCCGTTTTGTTCCCTTTTTCTTTTCTCCCTTCTCCTTGTCTTTCTCTCTTTATTTTTTTTCTCATAAATCTGGTTGGGGTCTGCATTAACCCCAGCTTTCCTCGTTCAAAAGAAAAAACTAGCATTTGATGACGAGATGTTTGTTATTTAAATGTCTAAATTTAGTGTTTTGCATACTCTTAATTTGTACAAGCATTGTTATTGGGTTATTATACTCCATAAACCTCTAAAGGTTCTAGAGAAAATATATATAGTGTCAAATTTATTTCTATGTTCTGGCATATACAAAGATAATTGTCCGCAACACTAAAATCTTTGTCATAGATCAAGTAGAGAATGCCCTAACCAACTTTTTTTTTTGGTAAACTCAATCATACCACAAGGCAATGACTGAAGGCAAAGACAAGGGAATACTCACACCACCTTAAAAAATCTCTTTTCTTGCTTCTAAAAGTTAGTGCAATGGGAAGAGTGTGGCTAGCACTTCCCAAAAATTATATACTAGAATGGCCTACTGCCAATGGTAGTACTATGTGGTTGGCTATCATAGCAACGCATTGGACAATATATAAATTCTTTATTTTTCAAGTTTACCATCAGTTTTTTTTTTTTTTCAAGTTTACCATCAATTGTTATTTGTTATAGTATTTTTCTTTATTTATTTTTTTAAACAGCCATGCATATTCGAACACCCCATCCTCCCAACAAAAACAAAAAAAGACTTTAAATGCTGAGCTCCCTGTAGTACGAGACATTTTCTCTGTTTTCTTGTCTCTCTTTTCCAGATCAGTCAGCTGTCCTCGGTTGTGTAAAACAAAAGTTGAAGCGGGGATTGCGGACACTGATCGTAGTCTCTCCATTCTCAAGCATCCTGGGATTGCGGATACCGATCTCAGTCTCTGCATTCTCAAGCTAGCATACTGACGACCTCGGTGAAGGGGTGGACGGATCTCTGGGTCAGCATCCCAGCATCGGGTCATGATCTCCCTGAGTGAAGGAAGGCAATCATTTGGGATAATCAGCTGGACACCATTGTACACAATATCTGAATCCCCAATGTTCTGGCAGGGGAGCATTCCCGTTATGAGCTCCCACAGGATGATCCCAAAGCTATGCAAAAGCGGTTAATGTGAATGAATGCACTCAGGTATGTACGTAGCCCACTTGGAAACTTAAAACAAAGACAACAAATATCATTTATGGTACCATAAAATATAAAAGAGAATTAACTAAAAGAACTATGATATTCGTTATAGAGAGTGCAGGAGCTAGTCCAATAACAAACAGTAAAAATTTGCCCTGCAATGCTAGTCCTAAGCCCCGATCGATCAAGAAGGGGTTGCCACAGGTTGGTAGCCAGCATAAAATTTTTCCAAATTCCCTCATGAATCCTGATTTATCCTGACTGAAATGGCGGACTAGGATTCTTGCAACTAACCCCCAATAATTGGGATAAGAATAGGTTGACAACAACAATGATGATGCAAAATTCATCATTTGTCACCAAAAAAAAAAATAGAAGTTACCCCACTAGTGAATTTTTTTACCATGTTGCATCAACCTAAATTATTTTATATCAAGCTCTGCAGATAAGATGGATAAAATACGAAGAGTTCAAACTTCTTTCATGAGAGTAGTTGCAATATTATACTCCAATGCCAAAAGAAATTGTTGAAATATATATATATATAGAATAACACATCAATATATAAAGAGAATAAATATTTTCATTCATGTCTTCCTGGTCATTTAATTGACTGATTTATTATTCTGTTCAATTAACAAATTTACTTAAAGCTACCATTAGACAATTCAACTGAACAACAAGGAGTTGGGTTTCTAATTTCTTCAACCCACTTGTTTGCTTTTAACTAGCATTAGAAGGAGGAACAGCATAGGAAACCACTATCTAGAGTATATATATATTCAGCTCAAAAAACGAAGAAAACTGGTAACTGTGTAAACTAAGGACAATTGATGCCTCCAAATTTTCTGAACTTCGTTATCATGTTCATGCAGATAATTGCATATAATCGAAATGCACAATCATGCTCCAACAGACACCATAACCCATTTTCTTCTTTTCTTTTGTAGTTCCGAAAAGCAAGGATAACCATAATTCAAAAAGGTTGAGTGCGCTTCACAACATAATGTGTAAACTAAGGACAATTGAGAACAACAAATACATTGCATCTATTCAAGTGCATTTAGCATACCAATATGAGAAAGTAGTTTTAAAAAAATATATCCAAGATGAGAGCTGTTTATATGTCATACAAGATTAGTAAAAGACAACCTAGCTGAGCAATTGATTAGTAGTAGCTAATAGGGAATTAAAATTTATTGTAATAAAGTGAAGAGATACACTGTATCATTCTCATCTCTATCACAATCTTAAATATGCTCATTGAACAAATTAGGATTATCTTTAGATTATCTTTTTAGATAAGGAGTTTTCTAAACCCTTGAATAAGGTCTTTGTAATCATCCAAGTTATCAATAAAATCAATTCTTCACATTTACTTGTTTTGATAGTCTTCTTTTTGATCTCTCATTTTCGAGTACTGGTTGACTGGCAAAGCCACCCATCAGATTCAAAGAATCTTAGTTAGTATAATTTTCTACCATGGTCATCTACTATGGGAGGAACAGGTCTACTGACATGTTATTTGGATCTTTTATTTTTTGGCGGCCGTCCATCAAGTTAAACTTTCTTTTCTCTCTCTCTTGTAATTCTAGCAAGTATCACACACCTAGAGCTATGTCATTATATCCATTCTCTTTTCCTCTTATCTCACATCACGTTGACAAAGAGATAGAACTCACTTTCTTCTTTTTCTTATGTCACATCTACTTTCTTCTCTCTCATTACGTTGCTAAAAGAGAACACCAACCTCTCAGTTTCCGGTTGTTATTTGATTTATTTCATCTTAGTTTATTTTTAGAACTGTGTCAAAATATGGACGATATAGAGCCGTATGATTCTCAATATCCTCAATTAGGATCTGTAGCAAATAAGATATCATCTGAGGCAAATAAGAAAGAATCAGAGAAGAATCCTACTGTTTCTAAACCAATGCCACAAATGAAGAAAGTCACGGCAGTGACTTACCTTACTCGGTTAAAGAAGCAATCTTGCATATCAGAGATTGTGTCCCACTAGGACTCTTAATGCTTCCAACCAATGAGATATCTTTAGAAACACCAAGCATCATACATGCTGTAAAAGACTGTAAACCGTGTGCACAGTTGCTGTAAAACTCTCTAATATCAATGAATCAGTCCTCATCTCTCACGGTTGTGAAAGAGACCTTAGGCTTGAGATTCTTTATGGTATCAGATCATACATATGTTTGAGTGTGATTAACTTCTTGCTTCTACAGATCAGTCCTCTCTCCAATGGCGTCTTTAACAATATCTACTGTTGTGCAGATCAGTTCTATGGTGACAGCCAAGCTCACTGAGAAAAATTATCTCGCTTGGAAGGACTAGATCCTTCCTATGATTGAGAACATTGATCTACTCAATCATATAGCTGATGAAGTGAAAGAACCAAAGCAGCTAATTATCTCAGATAGCACGGAGGAAACAAACCCCGCCTATGCGAGTTGGAGAAGTGATGATCAACTCCTCAGAAGATTGATCTCTGGAACCTTAACAGAAGAGGTCCATACGTTCGTAATCGGACTTAAGACAACAAGGAAAATATGGATTGACCTGCTGAAACCTTTGCCAGAGCTTCTCAAGAAAGGGAACTTGGATTGATTCGTTAACTACAAACCATCCGTAAAGGTGAGCAAGGTGTTACTGAATATTTAAAGAATGATGAAGTTATTTGTGATGAACTTTATGCTATGCAAAAACCAGTATCAGATATAGATAAAGTGTTTTGGACGGTTAATGGGTTGGGACCACGTTTTGATAGCTTTGTTGATGCTATCATGGCTCACCCTCCACCCCCCACTTTTTCCCAACTCTCATCGTCTTTTCTTGCATTGGAACAACGAGATACAATGAACAACATAGCAAAGAATACTCCATCTAAATTAATCTCATGCATATGTTGGGCAGCGACAAAACAAATCAAATAAAGGGAGTAGAAATTGGAATGCTTACAAGCATCAATCCTTTGACTCTAAAGGGCGTGGTTTCACCCAAGCCAGCCAAAAACAAACTGCCAAACCCGAATCAAAGAAAGATGGCTCTCTTGGTCCTAGTCATCTATGTCAGATATGCAAGAAACTTGGACATTATGCTTTAAGATGCGGGCATCGCTTTAATCATTCCTACCAGGCTGAGGAGATACCTCAAGCACTGGTGGCCATGTCTATTAATGATCCATATGATTCGGAGTGGAATCCTGACACTGGTGCGACCTCTCATCTGACAAACAATCTAGGAATACTTTCCTCCATATCTCCTTATACTAGATCAGACAAGATCATTGTCGGGAATGGTAATGGCCTATTTATATCTCACACTGGTCATACTATTCTCTCAACTCCATATGGGAATCTGAAAGTAGAAAATATTTTGGTTGTACCCAGCATTACTAAAAATGTCATATCTGTTGGTCAACTAACTGATGATTATTCATGCTTATTTGAGTTCACATCTGATGGGTTTTTTTTTTTTTATCAAGGACCAACAGTCAGGACGGATCCTCACAAAGGGAACTAGAGATGAGGGACTATATACTTTGCGAAGTAACACAACTAATAAGGAATTTTTTCAACAAGACAAAAAAGACTTCAAAAGATATATGGCATTAGCGTCTCGGACATCCACAACCAAAAGTTGTTTCCTACTTAAATTCTAAGCAATTTATTTATGTTGCTCAATGGAATAAAAGTGGTTCCGTTTGTTCTAGTTGTCAACTTGGAAAAAGTAGCAAACTTCCATTTGTCACTACACCTATTCATTCCAATTCCAAATTATTATTTGACAAAATACATTGTGATCTGTGGGGGTAATGCACCTGTTGCTTCAATTCAAGGCTTCTACTATATATTATGCCTCCTTTGTGGATTACTATTCTCGCTATACATGGACGCTCCCTCTAAAATCTAAGTCTGATTTCTTTGCATGTTTTGTTCAATTTAAGTTGATGATCAAAAATCAATTTAATGCAAAAATCAAATATTTCAATGTGATGGTAGTGGTGAATTAGAGAAATCTAAGTTCCTTCAAACACTCAGTGATAATGGTAATGTGAGACAAATTTCATGTCCCAAAACATCCGAGCAGAATGGGGTTACTGAGAGGAAACACATAAATATTGTTGAACTAGGTTTGTCAATGCTTTTTCATAGTGGTCTCCTTACGAAGTATTGGGTAGAAGCATTTCACTCCGCTGTCTTCCTCATCAACCGTTTTCCAATCTCTCAAGTTGACAATGAACTCACCCTTCAAGCTACTCCTCGGCAAAGAGCCTGATTACACATCTCTTCGTGTGTTTGGATGTCGTAGTTATCCTTATCTACGAGATTTGGGAAAGACAAATTCTCCCCTAAATCACTACATGTGCTTTTATCGGGTACAACTTTCTTCACAAAGGAAATTGGTGTCTCTTTCCTTCAACTGAACGGGTTTATATTTCAAGGTATGTAATCTTTAAAGAAACCTATCTTCCTTATTTTAACACCTCTATCTCTTCTAGTGGTGTTCATTTACAGGAAGAGCAAGCTATTCGACATTTTCTAACTTTATGCACGACATGCTTTCTCCTAATGAATCTGTATCTACCATGCCTGCTGTTATTGGATCTGCTGAGCAACTCCATCTAAATAGACTTGATGGTGATATTTTTTCATGGGTGATTGCTACTGTTCCAGAAGTATTATCATCTGCTCCTGTTGTTGCAACTGTTGCTATTTCTTCATCACCTATACCGAATGGACATCTGCCTCCATGCCCCATTGAACCAGCAGCTACCTCAAGTCGTGTTGCACAAGACTCTATAGACTATGCTCATGTCCCAATTACTGAACCAAAGGCACCAATGTTCTCACCACCTACTTCTTTAGCTCAGGTTACTCATGTTGGATCACCACTGGGTCCTCCAAATTAGGTCATTCACAATGATCCACTTGCCCGATCTATTGTTGCTACACTAACTCCAATTGGAACCACTACTGCTCACGATCAAGTTGATCCCGATCACCTATCGGGTCCACTACCCATGCCTCGGCTCGAGGAATCCTCTGTTTCAACCATATTAGTGGTCCCTATTTCAGGCTCCATCAAAGGAGGAAAACTCATCATTGATCTAGGGCCCTTAATATCCATGCCATCTTCATCACCATCATCTCCTGGTGTGTCTTCGAGCCAGAATCATCGCCCAACACCAAGGATCACGGCTGCTGATACAGGTCATCACCTGGGTACTAATACCCACCGTATACAAACCAGGGGGAAGACTAGAGCTACTGTAGCTCTCCTTCACTCTTCTTTGAGCACCTCAATCCCTACGGAACCCAACACTATTGAATCTGCAATTACGCACCCCGGTTGGTTCTTAGCAATGAAAGAAGAAATTCAAGCACTACGTGACAACTCGACTTGGGTTCTGGTACCACGCCAAGCTGATATGAATGTTGTCAGTTGTCGATGGGTTTTCAAAACAAAACTAAAATATGATGTCAGTCTGGAGAGGCTAAAAGCCCGTCTTGTTACTAAAGGATTTGATCAAGTCTCTGGTGTTGACTTTGAAGAAACCTTCAGCCTGGTTGTCAAGCCATAGACTATTCGACTCGTCCTCACTATTGCACTTACCAAGCATTGGCCACTTAAGAAACTTGATGTAAAGAACGCATTCCTTCACGGCTATCTCAAGGAACCTGTCTTTATGGAACAGCCACATAGTCTCATCGATCCCGCCAAGCCTCATAGTATCTTTCAACTCAAGGGCGCCCTATATGGACTCAAATAGGCTCTTAGGGCCTGGTTTGATCGCTTCAACCAATATCTTCTCCAACTTGGCTTTCACTGCAGTATCCATGATTCCCCCCTCTTCACGCTACATATCCATGAAGGTGTAATCCTATTGCTTTTATATGTCGACGATATAATACTTTCCAGGAGCAATATCTCCCTCCTTAACTCATTCATTCAATGCCTTCGAAGGGATTTTGCTATGAAATATCTAGGGCGTCTACACTAATTCTTAGGGATCGAAGTTCACTCCACACCTACTGGCCTTCTTCTCTCTCAAGGAAACTATGCTCGCGATATCCTCACTCGAGCTCAGATGGGTTACTGCAAAGCTATCTCCACTCCTCTTGCTACTAAAGTTGATCGTGCACTGGAGTCTCCTCTTCTTTCAGACCCTAAGCTCTATCGGAGTCTGGTAGGTGCCCTACAATATCTCACCATCACTCGGCCAGATCTGTCTTATATGGTGAATCTTGTCAGTCAATATATGCATGCCCCAACTCTTGTTCATATGCAACTTGTGAAACGCATTTTGCGCTGTCTGCGCGCGGTACTTTGGATCATGGTACTCATCTTCACCGTCATAACTCCTTTGATTTGTATGCGAATGTCCTATTACTCGACGATCAACTACCGGATATTGTGTTTTTCTTGGCTCAACCTTAATTTCATGGGGCACCAAGAAATAGTCTACCATTGCTCGATCTAGTGTCGAAGCTGAATATAGGTCTATGGTTGTTGCTACAACGGAGCTGACATTGTTGTCATTTCTTTGGAGCTGACATGGTTGTCATTTCTTCTCAAAGCCATTGGGATCCCTCTCCTTCAACCACTGACATTATTTTGCGATAATATCAGTGCTCTTTATTACATGTCTATTAATCTCATGTTTCATGCTCACACAAAACACATTAAGCTTGATTATCATTGTGTCCATGAAAATGTAGCACTCGACTCACTCATCACCCGATTTGTTCGCTCTCATCATCAACTTGCCGATATTATGACTAAGCCACTTCCGTTTGATCCTTTTGTCAATCTGCAATAGAAGCTTGGCATTCATTCTTCTTGCCTTTGCTTGAGGGGGAATGTAGAGCCGTATGATCCTCAAGATCCTTAATTAGGATCTAGAGCAAATAAGATATCATCATAGGTAAATAAGAAAGAATCAGAGAAGAATCCTACTATTTCTAAACCAATGCCGCTAATGCACCCAGGGATCCAATTACCTCGGGACTTCAGAATGCCTGACTTTGAGAATATAATAGGAAGGGATGTCCAGAGTTACATCTAAGGATCTATCACAGAGAAAGTTTCGAGCTAGAGCACGAGGATAAGCTGCTGGTCCAGTTATATCAGAAAAGTTTGAAGGGACCTACTCTGCAATGGTTCACAAGATCTCGACAAAATCCGAATGTGGGAAGGGCTCTGCGAGGCATTTGTGAACCAGTACTCCTACAATGTTAACCTGGTCTCACAAAGGGCAGATCTCGAGAAGATGTCACAAAGGGACAATGAGTCATTCTCTGAATACTTCGTTCGATGGAGGGAAAATGCTGGTAAAATGAACAGCCCTTTGCCCGAGGACAAGCTTGTGACAACTTTCCTCTGTACCCTCAAGCACTCGTTTAAGGCTCTCTTGGTAGCCCAACCTATCTCCAACTTCAGTACCATGGTCAAATGTGGCGCTAGGATTGAGGCTACTATAGGTGATCTAGGGGCATTTGACATGTTCTCCAAAGGTGCGTCTTCTTCCAACCAAGCTCCCCTGCCACCAAAAGGAGATACAAGTAGAAAAGAGGATAACGTGCAGATGGTGGCAGTGATGTCTATTCAGATTCCTCATTTGCCTGAACACCCTCGACAAGTATGATTTGTGTGATGGTTATTGTTATTGGCTCTGATAACAATTGTGGCGCCCCAAACCCGCGCCTTAGGGAATCGTGTTTCGAGACATGCGCCCAGTCATTCATACCAATGCAGCGGAAGACTTTGCCAACGAAAATTGCGAGAATTTTCAAATTTTGCCCCCAATGAGGCAAATCATCACTGGTCATCACAATAGCCATCACCATAAAAAAAAAAAATACCTGTATTAAACATTTATGTCTGTTTACAAAACGTAGGCGCCACTAACGCGCCGAGTAGTCTCTATCCAAATCCAAAAAGGTCCAAGGTGCAGGATCCACACCTACTGCTCAGCAGTTCCTGTATCTGTTGACATAAAAAGTCAGTGAGGTATGAAGCCCAATAAAAACCACATTCTTCCCATACTATTTTCCATGAATTAATATGCATCAATAACAACATAATAGTACAGATCCAGTGTTATGATACAGTATAATAATATATCCAAGTTATAATGTGACACACGGTCACATAGGGCTATTTTACCCCATACGAGATTCCCAATCTCGAAGATATCTAGTTATGACTTCATTTTAACATTTTCACACAACAATCATGTTATTCTTCGAGTCATTCGACTCTATTAACTGGCCGTAGGCCCATGCACAATTTTATTTGCACTATACATACTTGGACCCTTATCCAATCATCAATCATCACTTGAGTCCTTTAGACTCACTTACACAATCCTGCGTAATATATACCCGATCAAGACCAAACTTTGGGTACTCTACCCCAAATACCAACTTAGAATCCAAAGATTCTCTACAACTTTGAGCATACCTGCTCGTACAACCTTGAATCTGAAGATTCAATACCAACCTGAGCACTCCGGTTCGACCGACTATTTCGACACATGAGCACTTCGGTTCAAAAAACTGCGAAGCCGAAGATTTCATACCACACGGGCACCTGCCCAACAAGAACAAACTCCTCAAATTCACTGGCCAACCACATCTTGTGTATTTGCCGCCATCTCAGCTGGATATTAGTTCAGAAGGAACCTGCAGCCAACCTGCCTACTAGCCTCTTCTGGCTAGTCTTACGGAGGAACCATGATATCTAATGTCACCACTCCTAGACGTCCCACCACAAAGGTAACCCCAATAGACCCGACTGCCGCCCTCTTTTGACCCATCCAGAGAGGAACCCCCGGACTATACACCATCGGATGCTCAGCACTGACTCCCTAGGACTCCGACATCTCTTGACTACCAGTCCCGGAGGAACCACGACATAAAATGCCGCCACTCCTGACCTAGTCCAAGAGGAACCACGGACGACCTCGACAAACATACCGACATCTCCCATCTATCAGTCCTAGGGAACCCACGACATCCAATGCCGCATCCTGGACCTAGACAAGGAGGAAGCACTACCCCACATAACCACGAGTTAGGTTTCCTAACCACGAACAACACCGATTATCCCAAGCCCTGCTTGGATAACCGACACACTTGGGCATCATTCCAAATCCACAAGTATACTACTCCGATAGGGAGTGCACTCAGGCCAATGGACACTTCCATTACCTAAAAAAAATGCAACACATATCATTTGTCATCCAAAGATGACCAACAACCGCATAGGGAAGCCCACCATGGCCTTAGAAAAAATTTTCTGTCAGGGATGATCGATCGCCACGACGATCGGTTGCTCATCACATGTAGGGTCTTAGAACCTTTTTTTTTCCACGACATTTCAAATCACGCCAAAAAATTATACAGTCTAAATTTTGGACTGCGGACAGTCCAAAACTGAGGCTACATCCCTCTACTCTGATCAAATCTCTTCTCACATTCATCCACACATCATTTTTTAGGGTCTCGGACCCATTTAATCCATTCCCACAACAATCCAGACACATCCATAGATCATTTCAGGGTCTCGAACCCTTTCATCCATCCACACATTTAAACCACGCCAAAATATAGCGATAAAAGCGAAAAATGAGAAGAAAAGAGGGGGTTTTTACTTTTTTCTAGCGTTTCGGGGGTCCGCACGGGCGATCCGTCGCCACCAATGCAATCACCACGTTGAATAACCTTGGGGTAGCACGCATGCAATGCACGGCCACTTTTCTCTCTCCTCCTTTTTCACTTTCTCTCTCTTTCTCTAAAAATTCGGGAACCCACTGTCCAAATGAAAATTTTTGGTTAAGGTAAAGCCTTATATAGGGAAAGGGTTTGGATCATGCACAGCGTGCACATAAGGAAAGGGTGTGAACTTTGACTTTTCAACTATTTGACTTGGTTGACCAAGTTTGACCGGATTCTGATTTTTTACTGGAAACGGCCCCCATAACCATACTAAACGACGTCCGATTCCAACGAAACTTTAGGTGACCGACTATGGGGTAGTTCGACACCTGCTATAAAAATTTCAGGAAAAAATATTGAGTTTTGACAACTGCACTTTAATCTGGAAGAAAACTGTAAAACCCACTAATTTCCTGATTTTAGACACAAAATATGCTGCCGTTTTTTTATTTGAGATGATTAATTGCCGAAACGACAGACGGTCATCCTCACAGCCGACCGGCACACTGTGGTACCAGCTGCATAGATTTCTATTAGAATCCCCAACAATTATGGAGTCCCAACTGAATTCTGAAAAATCTAGAATATCCTGGTTTTCTCAATTTTATCACACATAATGACCCGCGGTCCCGCAAAATGATACCTGATGGAACCGATATGATAGGGGTGTGTCCCGACAGTCGACCGACACACTGTGTACGACTTTCGAGAAAAGATACTGAGATTTCCTCGGTGCACTTTAATCTCGAGCAAAACCCACTTTTTATTAATTTAACAAACACTCAAGTATTTAACCTCAGTTAAAGACCAATAAACGCATAATTTTATTATTTAAAATTCTAGGGCATTACACCTAAACTTTATTTACCCTCTTCTTTCCAATTTATGAATAAGTAGTACTTGAAGGGCTAGATGAGGTAAAAAAGTTTTGATAATTTTTTTGCTTGATTTTTAGATTATAGTCAAGTCTGACTTTATTAAATACACATCTTTGTTATCCTAGCATTGTATCTAATGTCTTTTTACTATTAGTAAATTTAGTCATAATGCAATTGAAATCATCAACCTTATATTTTAATTCATTACACTTATTGCATGCATTGGTTTGGATTTGAGGCCTAGAGTCAATTTCCACTTTCTCCTTTTTCAAATTTTCATTCTCTTCTTATAAATTTTTTTTTTCCTTTTTTAAAAATTCATTGTTATTTAAAAGAGAAGAGTTTTCTTTCTTTAGTTTTGAATTCTTAGAGGCTAATTTCCGAAATTCATCATATAATTCATCAAAGGCATTTTTAAGTTCTTCAAATGAAAGAGATTCATCTTGGGAAGAATTTACCTCGTTCTCATTTGCCATGAGGATTGGCTTCTTCACTATCATTTGAGCTCACATCCAATCCACTTTCGTCAGAGTCATCCCATGTAGCTTTCATTGTCTTTTTCTTAAATTTTTGGCTCCTCTTGAGTTGTGGGCACTCGGGCTTGATGTGTCCCTATTTTTTGCATTCGCAGCATACGATGCTTCTTCTTTGCTTGGTTTGCCCTTGATGAGTTCCTTGCTGAATTCTTTCTTGTATGCCCTTTTCTTGAGGTTTATTTTTGTGCTTCAAATATTTCTTAAATTTTTTTGTCATGTGAAGCATCTCCTCATCTTTTCACTTTTATCTTCTTCACTCTCTTGAGTAAATTTTAAGGCAATTTCCTTCTTTGGTGTGGGTTCTTTATCTTACTCCCTCATGATAATCTGATGAGTCATGAGTAATCCTAGAAGCTCATCCATTTATAACTTGGTGAGGTCTTTTACTTCTTGGGTGGCCGTATATAACTTTTGATGTTCATTCCTTTGGTAGAGATCAAAAGATCTTCCTTACATTCTCTGCATTTGAGTACACTTTACCAAGAGATTTCAATTCATTAATAATGTTAATGAATTTTATAAACATAAAGGAAATGGGTTCATTTTGTTACATTTTAAACAATTCATATTTTTGGACTAACATGCTAATTTTTTCTTCTTTAACTTGGTTTGTCCATTCATAAGTAATTTAGAGTTTATCCCAAATTTCTTTAACCGAGTCGCAAGTCCATACTTTATTGAACTTTTGTAGACTCAATGCACAATATAAATTTCTTATAACTTTGGCATTGAGTTGAACAAGTCTAATGTCGGCTTTCGACCATTCATCCTCATCCTTTGGTATTTGAATATCATTAATGGTTTTGGTGGGGATGTGGAGACCTTTTACAATAATTTTTCAACAATTATAATCTAAAGCTTGAATGAAATACATCATTTTCACTTTCTAATAGTTATAGTTTTATCTATCAAACAAGGGAGGTCTAAGAGTTGATTAGCCTTCTCTAAGAGTAGTTGCATATACATTATCCATTTTTTGAAAAAGAATATTTTCTCTAACATGGTTAAATCTTTTAAAAAACAGAGATCTAGGCTTTGATACCACTTTTTGCCCAAGGATTCGGCCCTAGAGGGGGGGGGGGGTGAATAAGGTATATGGCAAATTAAAAATTCTTCAAATTCTCTTAAGCGGAATTTCAATTATACTAATTAAAAGGGAAAAGAATTATGCAATTATACACAAATAATGTAAAGCAATAAATTAAAGAGAGGAGTTAGAGAATGCAAACACAAAGATATTGTTCATGAGGTTTAGCAATCCCGCTTACGTCCCCGCCTAAAGCTATACCCACTAGAGGATTCACCATGATTTCCACTAATCACCGATATTCTTCTAAGTGAAGATCAAACATTTACAATCCCCTTACGGGTGAGTATTAGACATTTACAATCTTCTTATGGGCGAAGATCAAGCCTATTTGCAAGAGAACAATCCTCCATTGAATTTACAAAGCTTCCTACTTTAAAGACAAAAATCCATGATTCTTGATTTTAATACACTTGTTGAGAAGTGTTTACAATCAGAAAATGTTCCTAAATGAGCTGAATGATCTCTCTAAAGCACATTGAAAATCTCTCAAAGAATGGAATTGAATAGTTCTTTAAAACAAATTTGGGGATTCTTAAGTATAACTCAATAGATTTGGAATCTAGACTTTGGAGTGAATGATTGGAGCTAGTTATAGGTCATCTCATTTTAGTTCATAAATCATTCTATTTTATAGCCCTTACAAAGATATAGCCATTGAAGAGGCATGAGGAAAGATATGACCGTTGAAAAATAGTTGTTACAAGCTTTTTTTGAGTCCCGCATGATTTTGTCTACGAGAATGGGTTGGCTCTTTGAATTCGTCGACGAGATAGAGCTAGAAAAGAAAAAGTAGCTTCTGCGGCTGATTTTGTGGACAAGATTTGTGGTCCTCCACAATTTCGTCGACAAGATTTCTGTTTTCTTGGGAAATTTTATCTTAATCTGACCTAAATGATGGGAATGAATTCTTTAGTCTTTTGGTTTATCTTTATCATGATTTTGGTCATTTTTTTATAATGTCCTAGGGCCTTAGAAAGTTATTCAATTTTGGTCTTAGGCTCCTAAGGTCAATCTAGGCTTTGAGCTTTCAATCAACCAAACTTTGAGGACGTTTTACAAAAGTCCTAAGACACTTTCACTAAAATATAAAAATTATAAACCTTCTAAGAGAGTCTTCAACTTCAACTTGATCTTGGGTCTTGATTTCATATTTAAGCTTCTTTGACCAAGTTGGCTTCTTTAATCTTCATGACTTGGCTTGGTATGATCTTTAATTTGCTTCAATTACTTTGCTTGACTTGATGTTGAATTCCCTTCATGGATGGAGTCATTTTCATACTTTTTCATTGAATGACTTTGTTAATGTTCTTCATAAACTGAATTACACTTAAACTCAATAGAAGCATTAGTAACACAAATGACATTACATTATTGTGTTATCATCAAAATCAATGATGTTACCTTAGGTTGAAACCTAAAGGCTAACATAGTATATTCTCTACCGCCATCGAATTGTAGAGATTTAATTTTGTGTTCAAAGATAGTCTCAACAAGGGATTTAAAGCACACAAAAACTTCATACACTTGAGATTTAAAGGTAAGGGAAAATAGCCAACAATAGCAACTAAAATCATCACCAAAAATAACGTAAAATTTAGAGCCATTTATTGATAGATTAGGAGCAGGGCCCAAACATCAATGTGAACAAGATCAAAAGGAGACTTAGAAGTAGACTCAGAAAAATTAAAAGGTAAACGAGCACTCTTCCCAATTTAACATGAGGAACATATAGTGGTGAGGTGAGGCAAGCCGGAAAAAGGGAGATGCTTGGAGATAACAATCATAATTGATGCAGTTGGATGTCCAAGGTGATGGTGCCACACCCGACTAGAGACATGAACACTAGTAAAGGCAAAGGGAGAGGCATGCTGATTCGGTAAAGGAGATTAATCAGATAAATGCCATCATTAATCCGTCTGTGGAAGAGGGTACCGAGTGGTGATCTACCCAAATAGTTCATCAAACATAATGGGAGAGTACCGAGTGGTGATGGAGGTATGAACAGGATCATACTCAGGACCTAGACCATTAAGAATCTGGTCACATAGATCATCTTCTGAGACCAATTGATCAATAGCCTCAGGGGCATCAGTAAGGCCCTTCATTTTGTCCAAATAATTAGTAATGGAAACAGTTCCTTTCTTTAAAAATCTGGAACTGCTGTTTGAGATGGAAAACACGAGAGAGTGACTGAATTAGAAGGAATCATTCCAATCGAAGCCAAACCTCACGTGAGGATTATAATCCAACCACCCATTGGAGAATGGGTGCAGTAAGAGTGACATTGATCCATAGAAGAACTAGAGCGTCATGCTCCATCCAGACATCATAAGATGGATCAGATTAATGGAAGAAGTTGGTTTATTCTCGGAGTCGAGTAAGAAAGGAGATGGACATCAATTAGTTCCATCAATGAATACCATAAGTTTGTTGACCCGAAGAACAGGAACAAACTGACATTTCCTTAGGAGATAGTTGTCTCGATCAATCTTGATGGAGACGAGATTCATAAGATTGGGAGTGACTGTGGAAGAAGATGAAGTCATTGATAAAGAAAAAAAAGATCAAATAGGTAGAGTACCTATGCTTTGGCTGATACCATCTAAAACCAGAGGCTACTGTAAAATCTTCTCTCTTCTCACCGTAAGGATTGAGAGAGAAATCACATGTATTTATAAACAACTATTACAACAGTGTTTCCTATTGTTTAGGATTGGTTACATCAAGAGAATATTTCTAAAACATGTAAGACTCCCATATTAGGTAACAACTTCTATTCTGGAATGAGTCTTGAGGAGATTTGAGGAAATCACTTAAGAGTCCTTGCTTGATACGCTAACATATAAAATCTACCCACAGTAGTTACAGATAGTCTATAAGTTGAAAACAAGGTCCATCGTATGAATCTTCTTTATATAATTCATTTCATTCCAACCTCATTCTTCAACCCCATCCCCCCCCCAATTCTATCATAATGGATATTTTGTTGTGCCATTTTATCTCTAGAACTTGTGTCTATTGTTTGATGTCCTCACATTTACATGAAATTAGGTTCAACTTTAGGCATTTTTCTATTCTTTCACATTTTTGTAATCTAATTTTTGGTCAATGACATCTCTCACACCTAACAAGTTTTTGCTCTCTTATGCCTGAGAAAAAAATATATATATATATAGAGAGAGAAAGAGAGAGAACGAGAGAGAAAGAGAGGAGGTGACTAGTCAGCTTGGCTAATTATAAGGTATAATCAGCTCCCCTCCTTTATACCGTTGGATCTCAAACAATGGCCCAGATTAAAAGAGTCATTAATATTCAAGTTTTCTTATTTCCAAAAATACCCTAGCTCTAAATGTTGATTGATTCCACATTGACCACTTGAATCTCAGATCATCCGACTTTGTATAGAAAATAACATAACTAAACCGCTTACCTGATTGGATTGTAGGTGTTTGAAGATCTTCCATGGGGGGTCTTCAACTCTCTCCTCCTCTGTGCTAGATGGGGAGTGTCTCTTACGAGAGAGAAGTTTTTCTTCTCTTGAGGAGTGAGAGTTGGGACCTCACCCTATTTATAGGGTCCCAAAATCCTACCCATCAAGGATTTTGAGTTCACACAATTAAGGGTGATTATGCCCCCAAATAATGACACACTAGTGTGTGTCTAGGGTGTACTGAGTCCGGTGTACCTTAATGATCACCACCGCATGATCGGACTCTTACCGGCATGCTTCAATCAAACGGGAAGATCAATCCGGGGTTTTGAATAATCAAACCCGGTGATCATGTGTGACCACAAATTCTAACATTCTCCCACTTGGTCATGCAATGATCATGGTGACTCATTTATGTGAAAATATTTTATTTTAAAGACACTCCTGGATGAAGACATTTTATAAGACACGATGAGTGACCACTCTTTTAGAAAAAATCATCTTCCTATAAGATCGCGCAACACCCTACAACCTGTTTAGAAAAAATACTATCAACATCAGATCATGGCGGCATTAAATTATCACATCAACATAAGACCTTCCATGGTCACAGTGTTGACAATATCTTCTCTCCATGTCACCGCCTAGGCATAATCCATGTAGCATGAAACCTTATGGTGATCAACTCATACTTATCCTTAATAGGTCCTTCCTTGCTTCACACATTAATTCATGTGTGTCGTTCAGATTTTTTATGACTATTACTGTCATGCGACTGAGACCTATCGCCCTTCACATCTAACACGAGGGTTTACCGATTGTGATGCCCAATCACATCTAGCCCAAGCATTTCAGAGACTCCAACAACTAACTAGATCTCCCTGTGAGTGTCTTGAAGACTTTATACTCACCTAGTGGTCTAGATACCTCTGTGGAAAACTGTACTTGCTTCACACAATATCTATGTGCGTTGTTCAGATATTTTTACGACTATTACCATCATGTGACTGAGACCTGTTGCCCTTCATATCTGAAACAAGGGTTATCGATTGTGATGCCCAATCACGTCTAGCTTAAGCATTTCAGAGAATCTTATAACCTACTAGATCTCCCTGTGAGTGCCTTGAAGGTCTTATACTCACCTAGTGGTCTAGATACCTCTGTGGACATATCTCGATCTAGATACAATCAAAAGGCGTAAACCTAAATCCACTTGATGCCAAAGCTCTTGAACCCCAGATTTGCCTTATAAGAGTATACATCCATATGTCTGGGTGCATTTCAATGAGAAGCTCTTAATGCTTAGTAAAAGTCCCATATTCTCTTGATTTGGTGCACTTCATAACTGAAGCTCTTGACCCCGGACTTTGGGTACCTCAATCCAGAGGTGAATAACTGATTATCAAGGTAACCAACTCAGTTTGAATCTAAATATTCTGCCACCTCAGATAAATGAATCTTCTATATATGAGTCTATAGTCTTTAATCCCCTGTAAATATAATATCGCTTTCTTACCTGCCTTCCAGGAATTCATACCAGAATTACTCTGATATTTGTCTAACAAACCAATTATATTGTAGTCCTGGACGAATAAAAACTGGAGCATACATCAAACTTTCTGCTACTAATGCATAAGAGATGTTGTCCATCTCTTTTTGTTCAAAGTCATTCTTGGGATACTGAAACATACATAATTTGACAACTGTCATAATAGGCACATTCTTGTAGAACAATTTTGCATGCATGTTGAACTATTTCAGTATTTTATCAATATAAGTTTTTTGAGACAATCCAAGAAGACCATGAGACTATCGCAGTGGATCTCAATTCTATGAACAAAAGATGTTGCGCCCAAGTTTCATCTCAAACTGCTTTGACAAAAAATGTTTGAGTTTAGACAACATAGTCAAAACACTGTAAACAATATATCATTAACAAAGAGAAGCAGAAACATAAACTTGCTCCCACTGATTGTTAGATATCTGCATTCATCCAAACCTCTTTCCTTCAACCAAAGCATGTAATTTCTTCATTATATGTTATGCACCACTGTTGACAAGTCTGTTTTAAGTCATATAGTAATTTCTTCACCTTGACTTTCTTTGATACTCTAAAATATTTATAGCATCAATTCATCAATATCAGCTACTACCTTTTCTCTTTAGGAGATCTCCTGAATGACATGCAACAGTAGCTGGTACAACTATAGTATCAACAAGAGTTGACACTTAATCGATTGTGATTTGACAATTTGAACCAGTGTCTTCGACAACAGGTGGACTAACAACTTTATGTGGAATAATAGGAATATCAATAGTGATATAACTATCACTCCCACTGATATGTCCATCCTCAAGAAATTTAGCAGTTCAAGTCTCAACAGACTTCATATTATGAGCAAGCCAATACCATCTACATTCTTTAGATCATTCTGGTCGGATAATTAATGAAATAACAACTAACAAATCTTGAAGATAACTTCTTTACAACTAGCTCTTATACTGGTAATCATTCTGCTTTGCATGTCCCATTTTTGTTATAGAAGTAAGAGACAATATCCCTAGTCTCAGTTCCATTTTACTTGTTGATTGAGCCTGACTGACTTTTCTCTACATCATTTTTCAAAACCTCTTCTGCTGCTTTCTTCCTTGCCAGACAAGGACTTTTCGGCCCATTGTATTTTTTTTTTGTTTTAGTTTTTTGTTTTGATTCTTGTTGTTTTTCTGAACACACATTGCAGTTATGTCACTTAAGCTCCATTTCTCTCTTTGTGTATTATAAGTGAGTTGAAATTGCTCAAACTGTGAAGGGAGAGAATGAAGTGTTAGCCGCATTAAGAATTCTTGAGACACTTCCATATCCATCTGTTAAGTTGGCCTAACATATCATACACTTTCAATATGTGCTCTCGTACATTTCCATGACCGCCATATTTCAAATTTACTAAACTCTTGTACTACAACAATGAAGTCAGTCTTAGCATTCAAAACAGGACATTTGATGAATTTAGAGATAGAGTCTTTCATTATTATCAAACATATTCTGTTCGATTTTACCCACTTTTCATAGCTGGACTTCTATTCAGTTGTGCTTTTACGGGTGTATTTAGCCAGCTCAACAGCTCACAAGGCCATATCAAGATCGACACAGTCACTTCAACTTGTTATTGCCAATTTGAAAATTTAAACCTTTCAGTAGTTCAATGCCTAATAGATAGCCAATAATGGTAGCGGGATCTTAACCACTCACATACAAGAATTACTGATGATCGAAACATCAGTATCAAATATAAGGCTAGTAAGTTATAGATACCAGCCTTTTGAGGAGTCAATCACCTTTGGGCAGAAAGAAACCTCTATTTCTCGATACCCTAACCAACCACCTTACCCTTTCACATTGTTCAAAAGATATTGACCCACCTTTGGGCTTGATCACTACACTGAAACAACTGAAAGCCAAAAGTGAGTGACCCACCTTTGGATTTGATCACTACTTTGAACTGAAAGCCATACAAGTTATTGGACTTACTGATGATCAAAGCATTGTGCATAGCTATAAGGCTAGTAAGTTATAGATACCAGATTTTTGAGAAGTTAATCACCTTTGGGCAGAAAGAAATCTCTATCTCTCGATACCTTAACCAACCACCTTACCATTTCACATTGCACAAAATAATGACCCACCTTTGGGCTTGATCACTATTTTGTCACAATTGAAAGCAATCAGGACTAATTAAGCAGCGGAAACTGAATATTTATAAATTATTCACGATTGGGCCACTTTGGAAGCTATGTGATCATTTCAAGTCTGAAACTGCAAATTTAGGTCCAGTATGGTTATGGCATATATGTTTAAAATTATGATCCTCAGATTCACTGACCACCAATGATACTAGTCATTAAGCTACATCCCTTACTATTTATTACCATCAATAATCACAAGACAATGATCATACTATCTTTCTCCATTATGGACTGCTTTGCGCATGGCTACCCACTTCATAATAATATAGGAGCTGCACAACACTGTACTAGAAACAACCCAATAAAATATGATTTGAAAGAGTGATAAACCATGAAGGAAAATGCAACAAAAGATATAATAGCAGCCAATTACTTGAAACTAATAACAAATAAACTCTGAGATAAGCCTGCAAATCTCAAAATATGAACAATTGGTGTCATGGGACTTACACTCCTTAAGATCAATAACAATGAGTATTATATTATAACACAACTTAACAAAGTCAAAGTGCTTAATCAATAAATTATAAAATAATAGTTGCGTTCTAAACTTTCTATGGAAGGAGAGTATGTACAATCTGATAAAATTTACAGAAGAGACTACATCTTTATGAGAAGCTTTCTAAGTTGGTACAAATGTGTGGAACCAATAAATGGGCAGATTTGGATATAAAATACTATACGAATCGGCAAAGCTGAAACCTCATACAAAAACTCGTAGACAAAATTGCATTGATAATTGCAGACAAAACGACAAATAAAATAATTCATTTTGTGGGTTTAGGAAAAGATTCGTTGGATCCGACCCAATAACTCAAATCAAATGGGTCATATGGAATAATATAGATGATGTCATATTAAAGGGGAATACTTAACTTACTACCACAGTAGACTATGTAGTCTAATATCCAGTCTTCATTGGTTAGCGCCCTCCTTTTTACCACACATCCACGGTAGTTAACATTCACTCACTCCTATGGTAAAACAATCTAAGCTTGATTTTAAAAAAATATTAACTTTAATTTTCTTAAGCTTAACCATAGTTAAAGGAGTATTAAACAGACACGTGGTCATGACATTAGAATACAGTCTAATGTTGGGTATGCTAATCCCTGTCACATATTAAATCACTGTATAATATTGCTTTAATAAGCAAGATATGTATTAGTGTCTTCCATTAAGAGAAAGACATGTGTCTTTGACTAACATGGTCTCCAATCAAAAGAGAGTGAGGCTAGCCTTATCCTTTGCATGACTTTAATGGGTGATGTCATGTTGTCATTACTCATATAAGAATACCATCACCATGTCAACGATTTCAATTTTGTTGGTTTTATGTAAATACCTTTAGTCCTTTATGATATTTACACTATTTCCATTGAAAATGCAAGGGAAAACTCACAGACAAACATTTTGTCCATGGGTTTTGGTTTTATATAAATACCTTTAGTCTTTATTTTATTTACCTCTAGTGCCATTGAATTATGTGTAGAGAACACATAGTGAATTCTTACCAAATCTTAAAGTCTCATGGACAACTATTCTGTCTGTGCTTTCTTGATTTTATAAAAATACCATTAACACTTAAGGTATTTACTCTATTAACATTAACAATAGAAATTGTTATTTGTCATTCAAAGTTTTCCGTGGATAAGAGTGTCTGTGGATAAGAGCTTTTATCATGGTCACGGACAAATTATTATGTCCATGGATAAAATGATGTTTCAAACAAGGTTCCACGGACAATTGGTCCATGGGAAAATTCATTTCAAGGATAAGGTTCCGCAGATAGAACATTTTGTCTGTGGACAAACATTTGGCCCATGGGAAAAACTAAAGACCCATGGATAAAAGCCCATGGACAAGCTAATACCCGTGGATAGAACATTAAGGATAATTAATTGTCCACAAACAAATAAGGTCCACGGACAACTGCGAATCTCGTGGACAGGGTTCCACGAACAGACCATTCTGCCCGTGGACAAAGCACTTCCCATGGACAAGCATTTTGGTTCACGGACAATTAAATCTCACGGACTGAGTTCACAAACAAGGTCGTGACCAACCCTCATGGATAAGTCCTACGGAAAAGCTTCACGGACAAAGCCGTGAACAAGTCTCACGGACAAGTCCTACCAGCAAAGTCACAGACAAATGGAAAACCATTTAATGATCCGTGGCCACAATTGCATGCCTGATTAAGGCTTGCAACAAGATGCTTCCAGCAAAGAGCTTCCTTTAGCATGTGTCACTGCCATGTGGCAGTAACAACCAACCTGCATGAATAAGAGTTACAAACTTTTGAAAGGCGGAGGTGAAGTTCTACCTCAATGAGAAAATGATATTTCTCAAAACCTACGGATGATGTTATCATCTTCTTATTCCTGAAGAAGAAGACCTACAATTGCCATTTTCTCATAACAGAATGAGTTTATTTGGCTTAAACTCAAATCAATCCAAAATTACACCTCGAATAGCTCAATAAAAATGGTTTCTATACAAAAGCCGATCAACAGGGCTCTGATACCACATGTTGGTTGATTCCACATCGACCACTTGAATCTCGGATCATCCGACTTTGTATAGAAAACAACATAACTAAACCACTTACCTGATTGGATTGTAGGTGTTTGAAGATCCTCCATGGGGGGTCTTCAACTCTCTCTTCCTCTATGCTAGATGGGGGGCTCTTCTGTCTCTTACGAGAGAGAAGTTTTTCTTCTCTTCAGGAGTGAGAGTTGGGACCCCATCCTATTTATCCCTAGAATCCTACCCATCAAGGATTCTGAGTCCACACAATTAAGAGTGATTATGCCCTCAAATAATGATACACTAGTGTGTGTCTAGGGTGTACCGAGTCCGGTGTACCTTAATGATCACCAACGCATGATCGGACTCTTACTGGCATGCTTCAATCAAACGGGAAGATCAATCCGGGGTTTTGAAAAATCAAACCCCATGATCATGTGTGACCATAAATTCTAACATTAAAGTCTAAACACGTCTCTTGTATTATCATCACTATCACGTCCAAATAGAATTTCTTTCTAAAACGACGAAGAAGAAGATAGATGCAGCCTCCATACTAATTTCTCACAGAAAAAATTGCTAACTTGTCAATCAAATGTGAGAAAGGCTGCTTCCTTTTATTGACTTTACTTATAAATTTTAAATTGATAACCCCAAATGACCACCATTGAAAGCTATTTGCAAACAAACGCAACCTTTCTTACATTTATCTGCAAACAGAAGCAGCCGTATGTTCACCATTGTGAGAAATTCTGATAACACGTAATCTCTTTCTCTATATATACCCCATCCCACAATTGTTCGTTACCTTCAATGATACCCAAATCTCATAAGGTCAAAAACCTGGATAATACTGATTCTAACTCGTTGTCTCCTAGAGAAAGAAAATTATATGAGACAATAATGGTTATGTTGGGCGTGTTGAATTGATAAAATCTGTATTGATGAGCTCTCAAGGATACTGGTCAAGCTGCTTTATGTTACCAAAAAGCATCATGAAAGAACTTGAACAAATTTGTTGTCGCTTCCTGTGGTCAGGCTCCCTTGACGATAAGAAGATTGTGCCTGTCAGTTGGAAACATGTGTGTTGTCCATCTCAGGAAGGGGGACTCGCTATTAGACACATCAAGGATTGGAATGTGGCAGCTTCACTTCGTCTAGTGTGGGAGATTGCCTCACGCAAAACTAATCTCTGGGTCTCGTGGGTTTATGGTAATTTGATTAAGCGGAAGTATTTTTGGACTCTGACAATCCCAGGAGATTGCTCTTGGGGCTGGCGAAATATCCTTTGATGTCGAGAGAAGGCCAAGGAGCTAATCACTCATCTTATTAGCAATGGAAGGAGAACTTCCATTTGGTTTGACCCTTGGCATCCTAAAGGAATTCTAGTGGAAGAATTGGGTGACCATTATGATGTCGGTTTACCCAAGTCAGCGTTGGTGGAAAATTTAATCAGTGAGGGTAAATGGGATCCCCCTACAGCTCGCTCTGCTGATTTGGTGGAAGTTTGGAGGGAGCTCCCTAGTAGTTCTCTGTTGATGGAAGAGGAGGAAGATCAGATAGTCTAGAAACCGACTCCAAATGGAGTTTTCTCGCTGAAGTCTGCATGGGACAACATCCGAGTGGTGATGCCGAAGGTGGAGTAGGCCAAACTATTCTGGTTTAACTCGAATATTCCTCGGCATAGTATGATTACGTGGATGGCTTCGTCTAATGCTCTAAAAACCCAAGACTTTTTGGTGCGCCATTCTATTATCCAGGTGTCTAGGTGCCTTTTTTGCTGGACATCTTCGGAAGGCATGGACCACCTCTTCTTCGAATGCCCTTTTATTCAGAATATGTAGATTGTCTTAATTGATTGGTGAGGATTTTGAAATCACCACTCCCTAGGGTGGGAGAACAAGAAAGCCTGGATTCTTGATTCTTGCAAGGAAAATAATCTGATTCATAGAGTTAGAAAGGTGGCCATCAATGCTACCATCTACTACATTTGGCAAGAAAAAAATTTCAAAATCTTCAAGAATTTTCTCTGGGAACCCAGTGCTATTCTCAATTTAATCAAGGTTTCGTCGAGAGGTCGGTTCTCTCTCGAGAGGCAGGTGGTGGAAAACTCAGTGAGTAATTGAGAGTTATTGGCTATTTGGGATATAGGAGTAGAATTGGTTGCTCCTGAGGGTCAGCATTGTTCATGGATACCTCCTCCTATTGGATGGTGGGCCCTTAACTTGGATGGGTCTCTTCGTGAAACCATGGCAGGTTTGGGAGGCATCTTACGTGATCAGTCAGGGATTGAGTGTGTGGCCTTTGTTGTTGGGTGTCCTTGGGAAGATATAAGCCTTCTCAAGCTGAAAACGATAGTCCGTGGGATCCAGATAGTGCTGTCAATGGACCGGATCATGATCCGGATCCGATCCAAATCCGATCCGATTAGCCGGACTTTGGACCCTATATGTGATCCGTCGGATCGGATTCAGATCGGATTGGATCGGTGGAATCCGATTATAATCGGATCGGATCTGGATATAGGGTGATCCGATCCAATAATAATAATAATTTTTAATTATTTTAAATATATTATTTAGATTTTCTATGTATAAAATATAAATTTTTAAAAAAATTAACATTAATTAGTATTAATTAAGGTATTATTAGATTTTTTATTATTAAAATAGATTTTTTTTTAAAAAAATAACCTTACTCGGATCGGATCGGATCGGATCGGATCAGATTCGGATCGGACGATATATAATCGGATCGGTTACTTCATGATCCGACGGATCTCGGATCGGATTCGGATCAGTCGGATTCTTAATCGGATCGGATTCGGATCTAGGCAGATCCGGTCCGAATCCGATCCGTTGACACCCCTAGATCCAGATGGCGATTGAGTTTGGAGCGGTTCGGTTGTGTATTTATTCTGACTCTAAATGGGTGGTCGATTGCCTTAATGGTATTTGTGAGCCTCCTTGGCAGTGGAAAAGAGATTTCCACGTGGCTAAACAACTTCTTAATCAGTTATCAATTTTCTCTATTTCTCATGTGTGGCATGAATGTAACCATGTGGCAGACTCTCTTGTGAGATTTTGTTCTACTTTTTCTCAAGTTTTGTTTCCTCCTTCACCGTTTCCTCCAGAGACCCGGTCTTTTTCGTCGGAGGATAGGGCTGGGAAGTTGTACTTGAGATTGTAATTGGGGTTCTTTTTATATATCTGGTCAGCGTCTGCCTAACCCCAGCTTACCTTCCAAACCCCCCCCATATAATAAGTAGGTGATATGAGGCGTGCACAACAATTGTTTGATGAAATGCTACTTCAAGGGATTGTCTTTTTCTCCATAATTAGAGTGTAGATGACATGGAGTATAGATTGTGATGTGCTTCTCTCTCGTCTCTCTCTGTAAACCCCCTGAAACCCCTTCTTTGTCTCTCTATTTCTTTATTGTTTGACTTTTTAATCTAGAATCTGCTTATGTTTGTCTATACATGAGAAAGAAAATAGAGAGAGAATGAATCTGTTTGGTTATTTAACTTTATAGAAAGGTTGAGTTTGAAACTTGAATGGTGAGTTGGGGAATTCGTGAATGAGTGTGTAGGGATGGGGAAGTGTAGGAGATTGAGATTAGAAAATGGCATAAACACAAGTGGGGATTGACTTATGAGTGGTCTGGAATTCGCCAGCCCATTTGCTTTAGAATCAGATTTTTGTTATCATTATTCCCCCTTTTTACTTATGAGAATCAGTCATGTGAGAAATTGATATGGAGAATCAGTGATAGCAGCATCCGGATCTTCTTCTTCCTCGTTTTAGAAAGGAAATTTTGTTTTGAATGTGATAGAGAAGAAGATAGAAGAGAACGTGTTTAGAATTTAGATCTTCTCTTGGGTATTTTTGAAAATAAGAAAACTTGAATATTAATGACTCTTTTAATCTGGGTCATTGTTTGAGATCCAACGATGTAGAAAAAGGTGAGCTGATTATACTCTATAATCAGTCAGGCTGACTAGTCACTTCCTTATATATATATATACTAGTAAACACCCCGTGCAATGCACGGGATCAAAAGTAATCATATTTTTATTTAGTAAAAACGAAAATATCATGGGAATGCTATCCCTAATTTCTTTATTCTCCACTCTCTCTGTGAGACCACCACGTGCCTTTTTTTTTGTTTTTGGTAGCTTTTGCTTTAACATTCAAATCATCTCATTTTCTTAGTTTTTACCGGTGCAAAAATATCCAAGGAAACTGATGACACTTGTTGGTCGCCTGAGAGAAACCTACCAACATAATGAGAAAATAAGTTGAAATTAAAAAGTCTTAAAAAAATTCTATCAATATGAGTAGGGAGAACTAAAAACCTAGACTAACCTTAACAACAAACCCATGACTAATAATACAGTGGATTGGGATTGTATGAAAACCCAAAAACAATAAAAATCTATACTTTTAAGCTTGAATTTAGGGGTCTACATAAAATCCCAAAGCTCGTCATATAAATGTCAATTGCAAACCCACAAAATATCTCGAAGTACTATTCCTTTCATCTCCCAAATCACGCTACAAATTTCATATCTCCCTCCCCCTAGACTTCGTTCTCATCCTACAAAGAAATGCTCGAATTAGGACTGTGCAATAGATGAAAATTATTGTGCAGTAGTGTACCATATACCAAACTAATCAGTGTGAACATGCTGAAATTAGGACTATTATCTGACATGTAGCACATGAGGATTCCAATCTAAGTAATAGACCCAACATCTCAATTGATGCGCTCAGACTCTAAACCCGAACCAATTATTACGTCATTTATAAGTAAATTTGAATTTTACATTTGAAAAAAGAAGACTAAATTGCACAATTTTGAATTCCAAACCATAGGAGTGGAACCCTTTTCACCACAGTAGGGAATACACTGTCATAGTGTCACTATCTTATTTTGCTTATTAAATCATGAATGAATAAAAGACAAAAAATTAAATTTTATTTCTGGTGTATATGCTTGATGGTACACCATCAACACATGGGATATAAATCTCTTCCTCTTCATCAAGAAAACAGAGATGGTTTAATTTTGGTATATATACTTGATGGTACACCATGAACACAAGGGATATAAATTGTTTCTTATTAATAAAAAAAGTAAAGAGATGGTTTCTAGACCCCATTGAAAGAGTCTGTATAGGAGCAATGTTATGGGGAATCAGATAACAGCAAGGGGGCTTGGACGTAGGCATGCCACCAGTGGCTAACGCCTTCAGTCGAAAATGAAGGTCTCGCAGATCGTGGCAAGATGCACCGTCAGTCAGGCCGGGGGGGCTGACATTGCATCGATCCGGTCATGGGTGGGGACACAAGCATGCTGTTGGTGGCTAACGCATCCAATCATAATATATGAGCTAGCTCGTTATGAAACCTGAGTTGCAGGAAGGTTCAAGTGTCCCACAACCTGCTGCACTTTCACTTCCCTTACCACAATCTGTCAATCTCACTGCTAGTAGTTGGCTAGAGAAATACTACCTCTGAAACTATGATAACATCCAAGTTTGATTCGATTATGTCTTCAGGAACAAACGCTGATAGTCTCATGCAATGTGAATACTTTGTCAACCTTGCTAGCAAATTCAGTAAAGAATCTAGTGAGCCGATCTGTTAGACATTTTGGGCCTCAACCTAAGTTAAGCCACGTTCCTCCTAAACAAATGGATGAGCCCTTCTCCACATATGGATATCAGTTGCTATCATCAACGAAAGGCACAGGGGCCAACAATTTCATCAATCATACGATACATGTATGCCCCCAAACATCTCCATCTCTCTCAAGGGTGAGTTTGGTAGAGAGGTGAATTTATAGGAGTGAAATATTTCATCTCTAAAACTACTCCTCTCTCTCCCCCCTCTCAATAAATGCATTAATTGTTACAAAATCAGTAATGATGATAGAAATCAAAGAAATGGAATAAATAGGAATTATTACAGGGAATATATTAATGGGGGATTAATTAAAAAAATGAAAGTTACATAAATGAGTTCAATGAGAAAAACCTCTCTTTTCTCACGTTAGGAAGATGAGTGGTCCATGCAGCCCATCTATTAACTTAATTAATAATATATTTAATAAGAAAGTTTTTTAAAAAGAGAATTAAGTGAAAAAAAAAATTAATAAAGTGAGTGGAGTCTACAAAGAAACAATTTATGGGATGAGAGAGATTAAGTCCCACATTGCAATAACTTGAAGCTCAAATGGAAGAGCTCAAATGGAAGCTTGTGAGGGGTGCCACGTGGAACAAACCAACATATAGTATTAGATTATTATTTTTTTTTTTTTTTTTTTTTTTTTTTTTTTTTTTTTTTTTTTTTTTTTTTTTTTGCTTGCGGGTGAAATTAGGAAAAGGGTATTAAGATGTTGAACATTTTCAAAACTTATAAAACTTGAATGCCCATCCTAGATGATTTTGACCACTCAGAGCAGTTAGGAGGTAAATCTCCGGCATCTTGCCCAAGCAAGCTGGATGAAATATGACACGGGGGGCGTCTCATTCACTTTATGTTCTTTCTCCATTATTGCGTGGAGGTGCGTGTGTTAGATGTCCAGTAATTCATTGGAGGTCTTTGTTGTCTTTATTGAAGGTTTCATAGGTTCTTACAAGGCCTAGAGGAATAATTTAGCCTCTCTTTTTTTTTTTACAGTGAATGCCTTTAAAAGATTATATCATGCATGGATCAATTCCGCCTTTTCTTTAACAGTGAATGTCTCTAAAAGATATATCATGCATGGATCAATTTCGATGTCATAGGTAACTCGAATCCTTCTCCACTATTCTAGTCTAACAAGAAACATACTTTGGTTAAAACATGTTTTATCAAATCATTACATGTTTTTTCCATCTCTTTCTGAGTGGCTGTCTTAGAGCATTCCTAGCCGTCTCACCAAATTTTACTCACCAAAATGGCGAACAACTCACCTTTTCTTATTTTGGCTATCCACTTTTTTAAAACACTTCTACCAATCTCACCAAATTAGCCAAAACTCACATTATTTTATTATAGGTAAATTACACTCACCTCCCTCGAGGTTTGGTGAAATTTCATAAACCTCCCTTCTAGTTTCTGAAATTACACTGCCCTCCCCTATCAGACTCTTGATATAAACACTGTTAACTAAAGTTATCATTTTCCCATTTTACCCCTATTAATAGATTGAGGAAACACGTCTTTACCGTTTGAAAGCTCAACCAAAGAAAAACATAAACTCCCAAGCCTCCACGTGTCCCTTTTAATACCCAATAACTATGATTAAGATTTACTCACCCCTAGGGTTTATCCATCTAACCTTAGTTTTAGGAAAAAAAATAACCTTAGGTTGGTTATGCTTAACCACAATTAAAGAGGGCTCTACAAGCCGCCATGTGTCCCTTTTAACACCCACTAACTGTGGTTAAGATTCACTCATCCTTAGGATTCATTAATCTAACCTTGGTTATAAGAAAATAAAATAAAAAATATTAATCATAGGTTAATTATGTTTAACCACAGTTAAAGATCTCTTAAAGCCGCCACGTGTCCCTTTGTTCTAACTATGGTTAAAACTCACTCACCCCTAAGATTCATCCATCAAACCTTGGTTTTTTGAAGAAAAAAAACCTTAGGTTGCTTATGCTTAACCACATTTTAAGGGAGCTTTACAAGCCGCCACGTGTCTCCTTTAACAACGCCCACTATGGTTAAAATTCACTCACCCCTAGGATTCATCCATTTAACCTTAATTTTTAGAAGAAAAAAATAACCCTAGGTTGATTATGCTTAACAACATTTAAAGGGGGCTCTACAAGCAGCCACGTGTCCCCTTTAACACCGACTAATTGTACTTAAGATTCACTCACACCTAGGGTTAATCCATCTAACCTTGCTTTTAAGAAAAAAAATAAAAATATTAACCTTAGGTTAATTATGTTTAACCACAATTAAAGGATCTCTATAAGTCGTCATGTGTCCCTTTTAATACCCACTAACTATTGTTAAGATTCACTCACCCCTAGAGTTCATCTATCTAACATTGATTTTTTTAGAAAAAAATATATTTGTACTTGACTTTGGAAATATATATTAACCTTAAGTTGATATTATTAACCTTTGTTAGAAACCAATTATCATTTATTTTATTGAATTAACTAACCTTGTCCTTGTGTTGAAAAAGGGTAATATAGATATTTTAAAATGTTTAATGATGACATCATCAAAGTTCATCTATAAAGTAGCGGTAAACTTAAGGGAATGGGTATCTAATACATAACCAAAGTTGAGGGAAGGACAATGTAATTTCAGAAATTAGAGGGGAGATTTCTGAAATTTCACCAAACCTCAAGGGAGGTGAGTGTAATTTACCCTTTTATTATTTATTGTGGGGCCACAATAAATGAATAAAGAGATAAACCTTTATTTTATTATTTGTATGGGACCACAATAAAGGAATTGAGAGAAATATTTAGTTTTGGTGAGTATATAGTACTCACTCACCAAATTCGTACACTCACCAAACCGTAATGGTTATTTTGATGAATTTTGAAGAAGTTGGTGGAGACATTTTTAATCATTTGGTTATTTTGGTGAGCCTGCTAGGAATGCTCTTATAGCACATTAAGAGCACATTTTGTGTAATCTTTAGTCTTTTATCAAATGTATCTAAATTATCTTTTTTGGATTCTCATTTCTTTTATTTACACTTCAATTCTCCCGAATCCGATATTATCTATATTATCTTTCCTAATTTCCCCTTCTGGACAGTTGGAGCTATAAAATGTAAAAAGACTCGCATCAAACTCCTTTCCACTGAAATCTATACTTCAGCAAGGCACCCCAAAACCCCTAGGCGTCAAGTATCTGAAATCTCACAGCAGCACAGTATCGTAAAGACTAGGTCCTAATGCAACCATCTAGGCTTGAAACCATCATGGATTCAAGCGTACAGGTATAAAGTACATTTTGCATCATCACATGCAACAGCAAGCAACTCCGTATGCAGGATTGGTCCGATGGATGCTGACACAACGCCACTCAGCAAATCACGATGCTTCTGGAAAACTGTCTTCTTAATTCGCCCAACACATTCAGGGAAGAGAAGGAAACATGTCGTGATTACTCAATACAACATAATATTATCCATCCAACAACAATGAGAAAAATGGAAAAGAAAAGAAGAAAAGCAAAGTTGATCCAATAATAGAGAGAACCTGCATTTGTTGAGCAAAACAGCTAAAAAGAAGACAGGTCCCACATATAGCAAGAGGGGGGATGATACACATCAAATCTCCTCTACTACTATACTACTACTACGCCAGCACCAGTAGTTCAGTAAAATAGAAACCAGAGACCGCTAGGTACCATAAGCAAGCCAAGTAAATGGCAGAAACCAGAGACCAGCCCTACTTTTAATTTTTTTTGTTCCCCCTATCTGATGAAAGCAAATGATATAGATACACAATGAACGGGGTAAAAGCACCTTCTGCTTCAATTTCCTTTTTTTTTATCTTCTTTTTCTCTTTTTTTTTTGTCTTCTTTTTTTCCGGATCAGTCAGCTGTCATCGGTTGTCTAATGCAACACCTGAAGCGGGCCTTGCGAACAGTTGTCATGATCTCGTTCTCTGCATTCTCAAGCATCCTGACAACCTCAGTGAAGGGTGGTCGGACCTCTGGGTTGGCATCCCAGCAGCGGGTCATGATCTCACAGAGCACAGGAAGGCAGTCATTAGGGACGATCGGCCTCACACCCTTGTTCACAACAGCAAATGCTGCTTGCACTGCCGTCATATTCTGGAAGGGGAGCATTCCCGTTATGAGCTCCCACAGGACGATCCCAAAGCTATACACGTCCACCTTCTGTGTGTAGGGCCTATGCTGGATCATCTCTCTGCAAAAGCGGTGAATGAATGCACTCAGGTAGCCCAGTTGGAAACTTAAAAATAGATAAATGGAACAAAGTAAATAGATATCATTTATGGAACTATAAAATATAAAGAGAATATACTAAAAGAACTATCATATTCATAGTCTGGGACCTTAGTCAGCCGAAACAAAGGGAAGATGTAGAGGGTGCAGAAGCTAGACCAACAACAATAGGTAAAATACATGCAATCTAAAGGACTGTTGAGCTCTTGGACCCGAAATGCTGGTCCTAAGCCCCATTGAAGAAGGGGTTGTGTCAGGTTGGCAGACAGTACAAACCTTTTGTTAAATCCCCTCATGGATCTTGATTCATCCTGAGCATATTAAAAAAAAAGCTTTTAAAACGAGCATTATTACCCGGCTGTAGAAAAGGCGTTTAAAATCTGTTTTTGAAAAAAAAAACTTGTATTATAGTTTAAAACGCATTTAAAATGAATGATACGAAACAATGCGTTTAAAATTAATAATACAAAAAAATGCGTTTAAAATGAATAATACGAAGAAGAAAAAAAATGAATAATCTTGAGAAAATTTTGGCATTCCTATATGTGCTTACAACTGAGGAATCATTACCTTAAAGATGGAGCACCCTCTTCCAGTGAATCTTTAGGGAATGAAGATGACGAAATATTGATGACCTTGATAATGATGTCGCTTTTGAGCAATTGATGAATAGGAATGAGTGCTTTTATTATATAGTTTGTATTTTATAGTACTTTTTGTTGATAAAACTATGAGAATGCAAACAATCAGTCTTGTTTTTAATCTTGATAGTTGATGTCTAATCAATTTTGATGCCTTGATGGCTTAATTGAATGGAATTGGACGTTAAAATGATGTTATGGACTTGTTATTGTTGATTATAGTTACTTTATTTGTATATTATCTCACAAAATTGTTAGATATATTATTTAGTATAATGTTTCTAATTTTTTTAATTATTTAAAAAAAAAATTATTTTCTCTGTTATTCTCCAGCGGAGTTTTCCCATATTTTTTTGAATTTTTCCGTACTTGATTCTTACTGAATTATTCCTAAACCCCGACTTTTTTACTATGATCCCAAGTGTAATGGCGGACTAGGATTCTGCAACTAACCCCAAATAGTTGAGAACTTGAGATAAGGATAGGACAACAATAACAATGATGATACAATTTCAATGTATAAAAAATGACTTTACGAACAGTGATTTATTGCAAAGTGGTGGCACACTAATAAAGACTTAGGCGCCTAAATGGAATTTCAGATGTAACTTGCCTACGTGAGTAATTTTTGCTAACACAACTAGCAGATGGGTGAGGAGCAGAAGTATTGGCAAGTGAAGTGGATGATGAGGAACAGACTGACCGTACCCTCCTGCTACCAGTTTGTTGCAATAATAGGAGCAAATGAGACAAAGAACTAGTGATGATGAGAAGAACTCAAGCTCCATGCCATTTGTCATACTAAGAAGTTACCTCGGTAGTGAAATTTTGGTCATTTTACATCAACCTAAATTGCTTTATGACGCTCTGCATTTAAGATGTATAAAATATGATGGGTTCAAAGTTCAAACTCCTTTCATTAGTTGCATTATCCTCCAACTCAAAACAAAATTGTTGAGATAAAAATAGAATTTTTTTAAGAATAATACATCTAGATATAAAGAGAACAAAATATCTTCATGCAAGTCAAATCATGTAATTGACTGATTTATAATTATGTTTGATTAACAAATTTACTTAAAGAAGCTATCCAGAATAAATAGGACAAAAGTTCAGACAAGCCGGTCATATCAACTGAATGACAAAGAGTTGGGTTTCTAATTTTTTTCAACTTTTTTGTTTTTGCCTGGCATTAGAACTTGATATTTTGCAATCACAGCCATCAAACAAAAGGAGGAAAAACATAAGCAATAAACATCTGGAGTATATATTCAGCACTCCACCCATCTGAAATGCATTAAACATAGAAACATTTCAAATCTCTATACCTAACCAACCATTCTACATGGGAGGGGCAGTGGGAGGACGACTCCAAATTTTTTGAACTTCGTTATCATTTTTTTTTTGGATGGTTGAACTTCATTATCATGCATATGCAGATAAACTGCATATATCATCATCCAACGGACACCTACATCTTTCTTCTTATTTTTTTCTAGTCCATATAAACAAGGACAACCATTATTTGAAAATGTTGTGTGAGCTTCACAACATATGGTGTAAGATCAGTTCTTCTGGATTGCTAGCGTGATCGGATAAGGCATAGAATAATTGAAAACAAAAAATGCATTGCATCTTTTATAGTGCATTTAGCAGACCCATATGAAAAGTAGTTACCAAAAAAAAAAAATCAAAGATAAGAAGCTGTTTATATGTCCCTACAATATTAGTATAAAATAACCAAGCTGAGAAATTGAGTAGTAGTTAGAATCTTAAAGCTATGAGGGAAAATCTGGCACATGTGAGCTGGCCTTGGTGATGCAAGAGAAATGAATCCCTACAGAGTTAGATTCCATTTACTATGGTGTGGATCGGAGATTGATATCAACACATGGATGCAGTGATGAACATTCGCAGATTGGATCATAGTTACCAGGCTAAGAAACGGAAGCAAAGGCCTTGGAAAACAGAAGCAGGATGCAGTGATGAACAGTTTTTGCTCTTGATCTGAGTAACGGGGAGGAGTCACATACGCATTTGTCAGGAGTTTACATGTAACAAAGATGGGATAACTCAAGGCAAAGAAAAACAGTCTATAATATTATACTAAGTTTAGTTTAGACAATCATTGATCCTAAACATATACACTGACTATAGATCATATCCCGACCAACCAAAAGGTACCATGAGACCTTAAAAGAGAGGTACCATGGACCACACAGAGAGAGAGAGAGAGACTTCACAGATTGATGACCTTCCTTAGAAAGAATATGTAACTCTCCAATTCTCTTGAGATTCTTCGGGAAAAACAAGCTTCCTCAATCTGACCCAGTGTTTTAAAAAGCGAAGAGGGCATACACCTTGAGGAGTGCTTTGGGGTGAGGCGTATGCGAAACGGCTCCCAAGCATTTGCAAAATGCGAAAAGAAATTAAAAGCGTACGTTTTTTCATTGAGGCGGTGGGAAGGGCATACCATTCATGTGGGGCGTACACCTCTAATCACTTATTTATAGTTATTGTACGCCTTAGAAAAAAAGCAGCAAAAACAGTTCTACTACTTACTCTTTCCCCATAAAGGCAACTTGGTCTCATTAAAATAAAAGTCCCTTTCACTTATTTAATTATTTTTCTTCTACAAGGAGAAGAAGAATCACATATGAATCTGGTATGTTAAGAAAACACGGTTAAAGGAAGGAGGAAGAAGCGGATAATCAGGTACGTCTCAAACCCCCTCCTCTCCCTCTTTCTTTTTCTTGCCTTCGACGATGGTTCGTTACGATGCAGAACGTCTCCAAGACCCAAGATGTCTCTTTCTGGTATGTGAGGGACAGTATCTTCAAAAAAAAATTCAAAAAAAAAAAAAAGGAGGAAGAACACGGATGGTTTGGAATTTTATAGACCTGTAGAAATTTATAATTATGTCTCTGGGTTTCTTCTTTCATTATGGGCTTTACGAAGCCAAAATCGTATTGAGCTGCAACAATTTGGGAACAGGAACGGAGATGTTGGTATTTACACGAAACGGAGATGGTACAATCTATTCGTGTACTCAATCCAGCACAGCCCACCAATTCATGTGTTGGTATTTACAGCAAGGGAGATGTTGAAATCAGCTCCACCAAGCACGATAATCAGATGTACTCAATCCAGCCCAGCTCACAGGCTAGGGCCCTGGTTTTTCTAAATCCAGCCTACAGCTCTTAGGCGAGACCCAATTCGTAGCGAGACCCAATCCGTTGTGATTGCCTTCCATTATTATTTTGTAATGATTGCCTGTAGGTAAACTCTGAAATTATTTGATAGTGGGAAAATCAAATCTTTCTTCATTATGCATGTGATTGAATGGTATATTTTAATTGTCCTTATTTTAATATTTTTTAGATTGTTTAATTATTAAAAAATCAAATCCCAAGAGGGTTATGCCTTACACCTCGAGGCTTACGCCTCACGCCATAGATAAGAGGAACGCCTCGCCTCACGCCCTAGCATTTTAAAACATTGGTCTGACCCTCTAGGATCTGCATAACATCTCTGATCTTCAAGCTCCTGTTACCAGTAAACTTTTAGTTCCCTATAATTCTTATACTGATGGTGTCATGGTGCTTCATTGTAGCAACATTTCTGATTTTTTACAACACCAAGGAAAGAGACCTTCATTGATAATTTAAAGACTACACAAGAAACCCTAGAAAATCAATCTTCTTATCCAGTTATCCCCTTTGGCCTTTAGCACCCATCTATGAGAGCTAAAACAGACATTTCAATAACTATGCCACTATGCTAGTAGCATAGTTGCAGGGAAGCTATGTACAGAGTGGGAAGCTCGTTTCTCCGGAAGCTCGTTTCTCAGACTCGCTTCCTCAGACTGATTCGCTTCCTAGGAAACTTGCTTCCTCGGACTGACTCGCTTTTTAGGAAACTTGTTTCCATCACGTCTCATTTAAGATCAAGTATGTGTGAAGTAATGGGATAGACCATAGTCTATAGCCTAGGAGTGTAGACTTTAAGCAAGTATCGTCGGTTTGGAACCTAAGGCATCTACTTTTTTTACAAAAATCTCATGTAAGATAAAATCAAAGATATAGCTACTCATAATAACATAATGGGAAAGAGGAGAATATATCTCATTTCTCACTTCTCGTTTCCCAAGGTTTTTTTGAGCCTCGCTTCCCACTTCTCGCTTTCCTTCTCGTTTTCGCTTCTCACTCTAGTAACTATGGCTAGTTGTCATCCTCCAAGTAATTACTAGGGCTGTTAAACGAACCAAGCTGATTGTGAACAACTCAAGCTCAACTCATTAAAAGCTTCAAATAACAAACAAGTCAAGCTCGATCAAGCATGGGCCCTTTTCGTTAAATACATAATTTATATATATATATATATATATATATATATATATACTTTGGGCTACCTTCTATCGTGGAAAGTGACTTAAATTATTTATTTTTTGGGGTTTATTATATAACTTTATGGGTTTCTACAAAAAAAAAAACTGTAGGTTTACACTTGTTTAGTTATTTACCTATTTTTTGTAACATGTTTCTTTATTTTTATTTATTATTACACCGTGTGAATATACTATTCTTAATGGGTAATGTGATTCGTTTCAAGATACTCTTAAGAAATCTTATCATTGATATAATCTTAAGTAATTAAGATAGAGGGTATTAAGAAATAAGAGTTTCTTGGTTGACTAAATGGCAGATGGCCAATGGTTGCTTCATGTGCCTGAACGCTGAGGAGACGGTTGAAAACCTCATGCTGCATTGCCCTTTCGCCCACAAGGTTTGGAGTTACTTTCTTACCCGATTGGGGGGTCTTTCCCCACTACTTCCGGGACTTCTTATCTTGTGAGTTCTCGATGCATTTGGGGGAAGAGGGTTTCGAAGGGGAACCTTTGTTACTTGCCTCGATAGTCTGGTCCCTATGGAAAGAACGGAATTCACGGGTCTTTGACGACTCCTCCTCATCCCATGCAAGAACTTGTTATAGAGCCGGACACCTCCTAATGCATTGGTGCTCCATCCTGTAGACTTTTGACACTACGTGGTTCAACCCACTATTGTAACTTGGTGTCTTATTATTGTAGGTCTGTCTCTTATTATTCTGCTTTCTCTTTATTGTTTACTCTTTTGGCGTTGGGTTCATTTTCTTGTGATCCCTCGCCCCTTCTTGTACTTTCCCTATTGCTTTTAATACACATCCCTCTATTACCAATCAAAAATAAGGAAACTAATAGATAAAGGGTAGATTAGTAGATATCCGTACATAATAAAAGAGATTTTCCTTTTTCTCTTGGGCCCCACCTCTTAAATACTTAAAAATACAATAAGTTGATTCATTGCAGTGAGAAAGAGAGCAATGGTTCCCACTTATTTAATATACTATTATATTAAAGGAAAAAGAGAGATATGGGCCCTACTTATTTAATATACCACTATAATAAATTAAAAGGAAATTTGGGTCCCTCTCACTTTAGGGGCATGTGACGCGCTCTTAGTTTCCATTGGGTCTTGCGAGTGATTCACTACATATTTGCTAGAGTGTAACTGTGTAACATGTTCCCAACCATAATGTGGTATTGTGGTGGATCCAATATCCTTGTTATTAGAATGATCATGCAAAGTGTCTGACCCTCAACCCACCCACAAAAAATATAACCTTTATCACCCTCTCAAGAGATTTTTATTCTCTAGACCCATATTGAGGCTATATAAAAAATAATTAAATGACTATGTAGGGGCTTTTATTTTTAAAAGGGTAATTTTTTTTTATCGGTAATTAAAAAAGGGTAATTAAAGTACTTTAATGTGTTAAATTAGGATATTTATACAATGAAATATTTCTTTTTTTGTTAATGAAATGTTTTATCCCTCAAATATCTCTGCTGAAAAAATTATTAAAGTCTTAATTGATGGGTTAGTCTTTGCAGTCTCCATCAAGCATAAGGATGCGGAGAATCCAAGGAAAAAAATATAAGAATTATATGTAACTCTAGGGTAAACCAAGCATAAGGATGTCGATCAGCCTTTCCTTTATAGACTGATATGGAAGGCAGGGCTGCCTCCCAAGGTATCTTTTTTCCTCTGGTCTGCAGCTCTAGATAAGATACTTACTTGCAACCATCTTAATAATAGAGGGTGGTAGATGGCCAAAGGTTGTTATTTGTGCCTTAGAAAACGAGGAGACGATAAACCACATCTTGCTTCATCGCCCTTATGCGCACAAGGTTTGGAGCTATTTCCTATCTCGTCTGGGCATCAGCTAGGTCTTTCCTTTCCCCTTCTGAGACTTCTTATCCTATAAGTTCTCAGAGCACATGGGGGATTAGGGTTTTCAAGGGGGCGCCTTGATCATCGCCTCGATCGCTTGATCCATCTAGATCGAACAGAACTCGAGGGTCTTCGAGAACTCTCCCTCCCCGGCTATGAGTATCAGCCTACAGGCAGGTCACCTATTGCAGCACTAATGCTCCATCCTGGAGAATTTTGACTTAGCTTGGTTGCACTTTCTATTGTAATAGCATAGTTATTTCATTTCTACTATCTCGTCTCTTATATCTGGGTTTGGGTTCATTCTCTAGTGATCCCTTGCCCATCTTGTACTCTTTCATCATTATATATATATATATATATATATATATATACATCTCTCACTATTACCAATAAAAAAAAGAATTATATGTATGTTTTGGATCAATTTATAGATTTATGCAAACTTTATTCATGTCAAAGATTATATAAACCACAGTACTACTTTACCGAGATGGAAGCCAAATGATATTGGATGGCAGCATGGCAACCCAGATGAAAAGCACGTGTGTGGGTACAAATGTAAGAGGTGGTGGGTTAATCTGGTTAAAGGAAAATTTAGCCTATACTTATCATAACGTGAAACCCTATCCAACGTATCCTCCACAAGTTAGAATTCAATAAGAGACTATCTCATTTAGCTCCAACAATCGCATCCAGACATAGAAAATGTAGAGTGAAAGAGTTGAGACCTCTAGCAGTCTAGTTATGTAGTTTATGAAATCCTTGAAATTTATATAACGTTTGAGAACAAATTATGATTTACATTTTTTTATATAAATGTATCAGTCGATTAGCAAGGTTGTATGTTTATAAGATCGAGAGTTTTTAATATGTCTTGTAATTATCTAAATGGTTGTATTGGTACTTGCCATTTATCAAGTACATCACATGTATACCATAATTGGTACACCCAATAATTTAATTTGGTATGACAAGGGTACACCAAGATTGATAAACCGTATGATTAGGTGTGAAGTGGGCACACTGAAGTAGGCGTACCTTGACCCAATTGGGCGTAGAAATTATACTGCCTACAAATTCCATTTTTACTCTTTTCTAATCTAGTTTTTTTCTTAAATTCTCTGCTTTCTTTGATGATCGTTTGTTATCTCCAACGTTTTGAATTTTTGTTCTACTTTTTTCTACAGTGACAAATGATTTGAGAAGTAAATTTTTCCCTGATTTGGGTTTCGACTGATTTACGAAAAAGCCCGTCAAGAGCTTTTGATGGGACCTCCCTCAATAGATTTGCACACTGGACATAAGAGGATGGGAGAAGCAATCACACTTGGTATGAAAGCAAAGTCGAGTTGAACAATGCATTGAGGGAATTTAGAAGGTTTCTCTCTCTCTACATTATTTATCTACATTAGCTCTCTCTCTCTCTCCCTATTTTATATTGTATTTGTTTTAATTTTTACAAGCTCTAGGTGCTGGGAGAAAAAAGGGAGCACAGAAAAGGTTCAAACATGCTTGGGGGAAGGTGGTGGGGGCCAAGACACGTATTAATGGAGCACACCGCCTTAGAGATTACAGGGACGAATCGACGGGGTCTCTTATCCGAGACCTCTGCAGTGCTGTCTGGCCTCAGTTGCCATGTGGTTGCGGCAGTTATGTTTATGCTTGCACCTACATCTATTTGTCAATCCTCACCTCCGTCAATTTTTCTTACAGAGTAAAATAATTGGAGGATGGGAATAAAAGTTATTCCATTATAATAATGAATCTCTTGTTTTGTAGGGACGTCGTACCTGGAATCGTGAAGGATAGCCATCATATGAGGAGAACAAAGAAGGATCAAATGGTTGCGAAATGCATCCCAAGCTGCAAATTTGATAGAAATGATTTTTAGAGCTATACAGGTAACTCTTACCTCTTATTTTAATGTAACCTTTTAAAACTTTTCTTAGTAACATCAGTTTGTTTGGATTTTCATTTTTCTAATTAAATCTTAACAATTGCATAATATGTGTCCTATGCTTAGAAGTCATTGGATAGAAGTATATGAAGTGTTACTGAAAATTTTGGAAGTGATAAATTGGTTTAGCTTGTGATTTTTGTTTAAAATTTTAACCCTTTTTTTATACATACGTGTGTTTGTTAGAATTCAATTCTTCCTTTTTCATTAGAGTTCACATAGCAATTCATTTGATGTATTGAATGTCAAATTTATGGAACCTATACTATTCAAGCAGGTCATTTGTTCCACAATTTTACAATCATTAGTACTGTAAACTTACGTGCATATATAAATGAATAGTTATAACTCTATAATATATAAATGAATAGTTATAACTCTATAATAGATCACATTCCTTGTTATAAATCAAGTACTGGCCCTGCTAAAGTGGTCATTGCTATTACTCAATAGAAATACAATGATTGTGTAGAATAGATGACATGAACTTCATCCACTTTCACGTCATGCTAAATGTCATGTCAGAATCATAGACTGAATATGTTCATTTCTAAAACGACGTTAAGGAGCTTTGGGAACACATACATGTTAAAATTTTCTGTATAGTTCCCAAAATGTGAAAAAAAAAAATAATTATGCCCAACTTTCAATTGTATGGTTAACTTTTGTTTAGATCCATGCATCAATGTCAAAACATCTTAAAAGTAAAAACATAGCAATTCTATAAGAATGTGAATTCAAAGAAGTAACCAGTACCTTGTTGAGCAAAAAATAAAGTCCTGCATAGAAGGCATTCTCAAAATTATTTTACGGGAAGAACGAAAGATATACACCCTTGACCCTTCATTCCCATGCACCAAAGGAAAGCTATTTAGGCAATTTTATGAGTTGATTATATGATGCTAACAGAAGTGCTCTCCAAATGTATCACAGGACAGAACGGTTAGATTCGGGAGATGCTTCCCCTGACAATTCTCTCAATTCTTTTTTTGAACTGCTCATCTTTTTTTCATTCTATATTAATGAATAATTGCAAAAACTAAATCTGCAAATTGCTTCTTAACAAAGATTTTTCCAAGGTGGGGATATAAATATGGGCATGCATCCTTTCTAATAAAGTGTACAAATTTAAGTAAACAATAAAATGGAACTAATGGAATTAAAGGCTAATTGATGGACTTGTATAGGGATTGTCAGTGGTGAGACGAAGATAAGGTTCAAAACAGGAGTTGGGTCAGGAGTGGCACCACATAAACTAATATAGTTGACACTAATATCACGACTCGCTGAATGCCTTCAAAATATTTGAAGCTCCGTCTTTAAGGGAAAAAAATTAGAAACATATAAAACATTCATGCAAAATTGCACCATTGTAAATTTGAAATGTCTATATGATGAATACAATTGCATCTCATACTACGATACAACAATAATCTATTAAGTAAAACAAATTAAAAAGAGAAATTTCATATACAACAATCTACAAGTAAATCACAATAATAATAGAAATTTCATAAAAGAAACATGATAACCAATCAGATAGTAAGTGGCTTAAAGCAAACTTGCAGACCAGTAAAAAAAGGGTACTGGAAGCAAAAAATCTTAAATGCTCAAAGGGTTAAAATCTTACGGAGCCATCCAACGGTACGTCCCTGTCTCTGGAGTCATTCCCTCAGTCTGTACCTCAATCCGTGCAACCCCAAAATCAGCGATTTTGATAGACTTGTCTGAAGAGATCAAAAGGTTGTCTGACTTCAGATCCCTATGAATGAACCCAAGCCCGTGCACATATGCCATCCCCCTCGCAACATCCAAGGCCTGCTTGACAGCCAATTTCAATGGCACAGATCGATTCTGCCGCCTCATCAAGAACTGCCGAACTGAACCTCCCTTTGCATACTCGGTCACAATGCACCAAACCATTGGCTTACGGCACCCCCCAATAAACCGAACTATGTTTGGATGTTTCAGTGTGGCCAGCATCATGACTTCCTGCTGGAACTGTTGCTCCATCAACTGCGCCCTTTCAAGGCTGTTCTCTGGCCTCTCCAATATCTTGATAGCAACGTCCTCACCGTTGTACGTCCCTTTGTAGAGTTTCCCAAAAGCCCCCTGCGCAAAAGGTGTCCCCATGTTGAGCTTCCTCAAATCAATCGTCCACTCATCGTAATTCTCAAGCCCTTCCGTGGGGAATCTGTTATCCATTAAAGCTTGGGCCAGTGCATCATCACTTAGGGCATGGGAGACTCTACCTGGACGGAGGACACTGTGACCCACAGAGTTGTTGACAGGCCGCAAACCAGGGTGACCTAAGATATGAGTGTGGGAATCATTTGATCCAACACTGCTGTTATCTATAGACATCGAAACAGAGCCTCCACCGTTACTCGTCTGCAAGCTCCCAACACTGTCAATCGACATATTGGATCCCTCGCCAAGTTTATGGTAGTAATCATAGTAGTTGTTTTCGTTCTTGTTAGTGCCTATAATTCCGGTGAATTTTTGACCCTCCACCATCTTTCGAACCGAGAAGCACAACCTGCAAGTCTCGTTATTTCTCCAGCATCAGGTTTCTCCAATCTCGAACCCCAAAAAGAAACCCTAGGACAGAAATTATTTCTGATCTGATATTCTTCTACGTTACTTGCTGGTCCAGATTCTTCACCGTCTGTCCCTCAAATCAAAACTTCCGTAACACCCTAAATCATTCAAAACGAAAACCCTAAGAATCAACCCTAATTTATTGCCTTCCTATATGAATTAAAGATTTTTTTTTTCTTAGTATCAGATATCATACCTTTTCCAGCTTCAGTTTTCCGAACTAATAGTCCAAACCAAGAAACAGCACCAGAAACCTCGAAACAAAGACAAAAACACAAGCCCTGAAAAAAAAAATCAAAAAAATCAAAATTCGAAAATTTCTCAGAGTCAAAGTAGAAAACCTTCAACCAAGTCGCTACATCAGATTCATTCAAACCAAAAAAAAACAGATCGAACTCCCATAATCGAAGAAAAAACCCGAGAAACAAACATAAAAAAACCAGTAAATTTTCTTATCTAGACCTTCAAGTTACAGATTATCTCGATACATACCTCGATCGGTAGGGTTTATGCAGTACGATTTCGATAATCGAAGATTCAAGCAGGAATCATCGAAGAACAGCACAAGATCAAATTAGGAAACACGAAAGGGACTGGTTTTGTGGAGGAGCTGTTAAGGACGGAGACGACCAGTAGAAGAAGAGTAAGTCATCGCTTCTCATTTCTTTTCAGTCTCGTTTATATATTTTCATTGAAGTTCCTTTTTTAATTATTATTACATTTAAGCCCTTGGACGGTTGGACCAGATCTCATTTTTCTAAGCTACTACTAGTCTTCCAGTAGGCAATAAAAATCCAATTTTTCCAATAACACCGACAAAAACCAGTACAGGAACAGGACCGCTCCAAATATAATAATCAATAAAAAAAAATTGAGGATTCCTAACCCTACTCTTACGCAAAAACCATCACACGTTAATACGAGGACATGTGTTTGTTTTTTTCAAAGCATGGACAGGTGTTAGTTTTTTTTATTGAGAGTAGGAAATGCTTGAGGCTAGGGCTAGCACTGCTCATAAAAATTTAATACTTGTCCTATAATTAATTCTAAAATCTAATTAACAAACTCTCTAGCTCTCGTTATGGTAGCGACAAGTGTTACTGCTTTTTATCTTCTCCATGGTTTTTTTTAGCATCCATCCTTTTGTGTTAGTATTTGTTGGTTTTTTTTGCATGCAGCCTTTTGTGTTAATATTTGTTCATAGTTAGGAGATAAGGGAGCCTAGCATTTAAAGTTGAATTTTGGATCGCCACACCATATTTCATGGGATACAGATCCAGACCACCTACATGAGATACTTATGCATATTAGTATTGGCACAGACTGACCATTTTTCCTTATTACCTTAGAATTGGAATCTTCTTTTGAAAATTTTGTTTTCTTAACTTGGGATAGCACACATCAGGGCTTTGTCCCAATGGTAGTGTATCCCTTGCTTTGGGGGGAGGTATCGGGTTCCATTCCCGAGAGGGTGGGAGTTTGTATATACTCTCCACCCACCCATTAACTGAACAGATACTAACACCTAACCGGCATTGCGGCTTAAACGTATATCTCGAACCAAAAAAACCTGGGATAGCAATGCTAGATGTTGCACCCATTGTGAGAATTTACAACATAAAAAAATTGAATTCTTCATCCACACAAGCACTCCTAAAACCTAGTTAAGTAAGTAAGCAGTAGTTAACATTAGAGACAAGTGTCTATTTCAATAGTTAAGTTAGAACTATTTTTTTTTTAAGACAGCTAGATCATTTATCTATCTATGTCAGGGGTTAAGGGGTTATAACTCACAGGTAGGCACTCAACGGCCACACTAGGACTCGAACACGAGTCACTCATCCCCAAAGGAAGATACACTACTACTAGGACAAACCCAGGCATGTGATAGGGCTACTCAATCAGTGGAGGATAGCGGATGATTTGCCCTCACAAAAGATATCATGTATCTTGATATTTTGACAAATGTTAAGATAGGTACTCATTGGTTCACTTGTTTTTAGTTGATTATAATACCCTTATCAAAAGTCATTTAATTTATTATCTAAAAAGGTTAATTGAGAGTATGAAAATGCGAGTATGCTTAGGTTTCTTACATTGAAAGAGTTATTGGGTCAGTCCAGAGACTTTATGGAGATTTCGAATTGGAATATAAATATTTTATATTATAATTGTTATGTCCTTAAAGGAATATATAATAACTCTACGCCTTCCCATTTTTACCCTAAGGCCTACACCCTTAGCTCTGATTTTTTTATTTTTTTTTAAAAAAAAAGGCCACTCAGAAGGACTGGGGGGTTTGGCAGACCCCTACCAGTTTTATTAATTAAGAAAATAATGGGGGGACATAAAACCTTACCCCTACAACTAGGGGGGGGGGGGGGACATAAACCTTACCCCTACAAAAAGAAAAAAGGAGGGGACATAAACCTTACCCCTACAGACTCAAAAAAGGAAAAACAAATTTAGACTTTTACATTTCTAATACTCCCTAAACCCAATTTGATCCAACTGAATCAGAGCTTTAATTTTCCTGGGAATATTATCATACATATGAAAAATTCCCAAAGTCATTCTGTCACACCCAATATTAGCTAACTCATCAGCTAGTACATTAGCTTCCCTATAGATGTGATGAAGAGAATAATTACCTGTCATAAGAATCTTAATCTGTTTATTCCAATACCAAGTTTTCCAAGATCCTGAAGCTTTGTCATTCCACACTTCAACCAGCTCTTAAAATCTGATTCAATAATCACATTGAGAATATGCAATCTCTTACAAAGATTTAAACCAGCTAAAAAGGCACGAGTTTCCAAGACATAATTAGAGCAATTTCCATAGTGAGAGTAAAAACAAGCAACAAAGTTATCATTGTGATCCCTAATGATACCCCCTCCTCCTGCATTACCAGGATTTCCTTTGGACGCACCATCAACATTCAACTTAAATTTAGAGCGAGGAGGATAAATCCATTTGATAAGAACCATCCTGAATTTACTGAGAGAAGGATTTCTAGTAGGAAATAAGGGAGATAAGTCAAAATTATTACTCTCATAAATGGAATGAATAGAACAAACCTTCTTAGTGATAAAGGCAATGATAGCTCTAGCATTACGCGATATAGAATCATGTTTCCTCTTGTATCTCTCTATCCAAATCTCCCATACAATCAAGGCTGGAATGAGAATGAAAAGATCATTTTTTTTTCTAGTAGAAGCCGCTCGAAACCACCTTAGTAAAGTACATTGGATAGAATTAATTTTGTTATAATAAATGAACCACTAGGAGGAGAAATATTTCCAGACTAAAGAAGCAAGCTCACTATTATTCAGAAGATGATTAGTACTCTCAACATATGAAGAAGTGCAACAGCAACATTTACTAACCATTGGAATGTAAATCTTTTGAATAGTCAAGTCAGTTGGGATGACACAATGCATAATTTTCCAACAAAAGACACGAATTTTAGTAGGAACAATCGCATTCCAAACATATTTCATCAATTCAAACTCATTCTCTTTATCCCTCATAATATATCATGCAAACTGAACAAAAAAATCTCTAGTAGTAGAGGAATTCCAAAAATATTTTTCTTCAGCAGAAATATAAAAATTACCAGCTTTAATATCATCGATGATAGGAGGCATAAGAAGGTGACTAATTTGCGAAAAATTCCAGTCACCTTCTTCATTGAGAAGAGAAGCAATAGCCGGATTATTTTGAGGATTGCCAATCGCCTAAGTGATGAGAGACTCCACCGTGCACCAATGATTAAACCAAAAATTTTCTTTTATCCCATTACCTATAAGAACTGAAGTGTTGGATAGCATCAGATGAAAGACACAACAAATATTTGTCCAAAGCTTAGAAGATCCCCTGTTAGGCAAATCATTCCAAACATGGTCTATACTGAATTTGGCTTTGAAAAATCTCACCCCAAAGACAATCAAATGAGTAAATTCTCCAAGCTTGTTTCATCCTAAAAGCCTTGGAAAACTCAGAAATCTTTCTAATACCCAATCCACCGTCCATAGTCGGAGCGTTGCTTCCACTTAATCAAATGTTGATGTCTATTCATTGTAGAATTATTCCAGAAAAAGTTAGCCATAATTTTATCAATTTTAGTAGCAATTCCGTGAGGGATACTGATTCCTGAAATAATGTGAACCAAAATAGAAGATAACACATGCTTTATAAGAATTAATTGACCGCCAGTAGAAAGAAGTTTTCCAGACCACCCTAGAACACGCTTTTGAATCTTCTCAATGAGAGGGTGATGGAGTGAGATTTCAAAGGTTATATTGGAATATAAATATTTTAGGTTATAATTCTTATGTCCTTCAAGGAATATATAAAAACTCTACGCCTTCCCATTTTTACCCTAAGTCCTACACCCTCAGCTCTGATGGTGATGGTGTGCCCATGGCTAATGGAGGTTCTCTGGATCAATTCAAGGGAGAGCTCCCAATAGATTTGCAACTCTCAATGTATAGACACACTCATTCCAAAATTACACTAGCACTAACCACTAAATGTATAATCATCATCATTAATGTCTTATCACAAAATACTTAGGAGTTAACAACATGAATTTTTTTCATTATTCCATTTTACTTAAAACCATAAATTCAATTTAATCATATGTTATCAAGTTTTTCTTTCCTATCTCTATTTATGCCATTTTTTAAAAACTCCCCCCTACCTTTATAGAGCCTTAAATATGCATCAATTCCTTAATACGTAAGATCATTAGTGGTCCTTATCGAACTTCTTCACACTATCTTAGTTGATTCTATTATTTTATCACATATCCAGATTTTCTCAAATGTTATTATTTCGATCTTATTTTTCTTATCCTTTCATTCATCCGTCTTAATATTTTCCTCTCGACTCCACTAATTCTATTAATATATTTCATCTTATTAAGAACTTTTTCACAAAGGGCCATCTTAATTTTATGAAAGTAATTATGTTCCTATAGTTCATTGAGTTAGTCTCTCCACCTAATATGAGGCCCTGTATACTTCATACAGTAACTTGTAAAACTATCTTCTTCATCTATCCTTAATTTCTACATTTTTTTCTACATTTTTTTCTAAAGTTCCTTGGTCGTTTTCATTAATACATTTAGTTAGGTCTCTCTTTTTAAAAAAAAAAATTTATGAATATTTTTTACTATCTCTTACACCTAGTTTATTGTATAAGTTGTCATCATATGCCTTATATTTAACTTGACATATACTTTTCTTAACTTTTTTAAACATTTTATTATACTTTTTTAGGTTTTTCATTATAGTTATTTGTCAATTGTACAATAACTTATCCACCGATCTGAACCACATCACTCCACCATTAAGGTTCTTTATGCAATTATTTTTATTTTACATCTCCAACAATCTCTTATCCCAATTATTCTAAATAATTGGCACATCCTTATAGTTTCTACGTCTAAATTCTATATTATTTCTTTTATTAATTTATTCCAAAAGCAATCGTGGATTGACATAGTTATTTGTATTTGAACATGGTAAACTATGATGGCTTATGCAAAAAAGAGAAATTCTCCCTAGTGAGGATGCCCTTAGCACACTTCTGCAAGATTGGCAATGCACGTGATGTTTTACTCACTTGGTGATGCTCGGTGGACAAGTTCAACTCACCAAGGACCAATGAACATATTTTGTTCATATGGCGTGATAAAAGGAATTCTTATTACCCTATAAATACTTTAAGTGATAAGTAATGAAAACCCATTTTATTTTTCAATAACGACCTCCATTTTTTTATAAATAAGGACCCCCACAACCTCTCTTCCCCACTCGAAAAACTTCCAGGAAGATACTCCGAAATTCCAGGCTTTATCCTAGGAAAATTATGTCTCTATTTGGTTCCAAGCCAATTCCACTCTGAAGGTCATCATCACGAGTGCTTTAGGGGAGTTCGAACTTCAGGAAGACCTTGGTCTCCCTTTGGATACAGTCCCTCCCACACAGCCACTATCACAATTACAGTTGATAGGGATCTCCCCCAACCTTCCCTTTTCTTCTGCAAATCCTTGTAAACCCCTGGCAATTTCCAGGGGGCTTTTAGTTTGCTGTTCTATTTTAAGAGTAGAGGTTCCCATGCCTTCCCATAGGCATGGGGGGCCCTCTCAAGGAAAAAGTTGTTGCTCATCTATGATCCAACATCACCAGACATCAGGCCATGCCCCAGGATCCCGTAGGCTCTTAGGGTATCCTTAAACCAATAAAGAAAACCCTGGATTAGCCCTGGTTCTGAGCCCAAGGAGAAAAAGCTCAGTTCTGGAAAATAAACTCAGTACCGCTATTCTGAGCACTTCCTTTTGCAGGGGCCTTTGTGCTTATTTGGGTAGGCCCTGGTCCATTCCATGGCCTGATATGGGTCCCTGAGACCTCCCTCCATCTTCCGTGATCATTTCAGGTCCCCCAGACCTCTCTAACTATGGTTAAAATCCACTGAATCAAATTAGACACGGAATGATGGTAAACAGTTCACCGACATCCTGAGTTTTCCTTTTCTTGGTAAAAATGGCCACTGTGGGCTCACCTCAGACCTGGCCCAGTGATCGAGTCCCCTGAATCTTCCCAGAGTCCCTGGACCCTCTTGGGTTCACCCCTGGCCATCACCTTGGCTACAAAGTCATTGTTTCAAAAACAGTGGCATTGGTAGTACTTATAGTACCGCTAATTCCAATATGTGAAGAAATGGAATTGGCATCACTATATCTACTGCCAATTCCAGTGTTTTATGTAACAGTGGCCTTGCACAGGGCCCAGACCAGTAGGAGGCCAGTCTAGGCCCTGCTGCACTCTCTAAGCCCATTTCTTGAACCTGATTAGACATCTATGTACACGCAAATTTCAAGCTGGTCTTTTTTATGATTGACCTGTTGAACCTTGCGGTCAGATTATCTCCATTGTTGTATGGAGTTTATTATTTTGTGTGAGTGATTATCCTTCCAATCTGAGTAAATCCAGACTATTAATTACATTTCCTATTTGGGGAAGAACCTCTAATTAAGAAGAAGAATAAAAGAAGAACAAATATCGAATAAAGTATTTGTATTTATTCAATGGGATTGCCCAGATCTCATCTAGGCATTACAAAAAACTTCATAGAGGTTTTAGCATCAAAAGAAAAAGAAAAGAAAGAAATGTGTCATATTGGGGATTCACCCGGTATTCTCCATTAGTGGGAGATCCTTCTTCTTCCTCCTTGTTTGTTGCTGTTTTTCCTACTTTGCTTTGTGTGTGCTTTTTTCGTCCTTGTATGTGCCTCTCCCTTTTTGTGAGAAATTCTCTTCTTATATATCTTTTTGGAGAATCCTTTTTGGACTCCCCTTTGACTTCCTCTTTTTTAGGAAATCAAAAGAGATCAACTCTCCTTAGAGAGGGTCATCTGTTCAAGACAGCTGGTTTCTCTTATCTTAGAGAAACCATCTGGATGGGAGTCTTTTTTGAAGGACTCCAAATTGGTTTCCTTTTATGGGAAACCTAGGAGGATCAGACTTTCCCCCAAAAAGGGGAAATAGTTTTATCTTTCTAGAAAATGGAAGAGATTACTTTCCATTTCGAATAGGGTGTCAGATGACACTCTCTCATTAGAGAAAGAGATGGTATCTCTATCTTGGGATCCCCCAAAACTGGCAGAGAGTCCTTTCTGTTAAGGATTCATTGCCACATGACGGTCAGATACTGGCTGCCATCTGGGAAAGGACTCACCTCGGTCAGTCTGCAAATTAAAGAGGTGATACCATGGGTCTCACCTGCGGGCTAAGCATATTTGGACTGCGGATTAGGGTCTGACCTTAGTCAGTCCGCAGACCAATGCAAAGTGGGACCATGTGTCTAGCCCTTGGTCTGAGTTAGGTCCATGACCTTTTATGGTCATGGACTGGGCTAGTCATTGACTGGCCCTTGGATGGACTTATAGAGTCTATCCGCAAGCTTGAATGAGGGTCTGTCCGAGAGGGCAAACCCTAAACACGTGTCAATCCCCTAAAGACAGACACACAGGGATATCTGCGAGGCATTATTGCCTTGCTGCCAGTATAAAATGTTAGGTAGGCTGGCAATGAGCCATCCCTTGGCCAGCTGGTGCGTGTGCCTTTGGCATGCGCGAAGCTTAACAACTCATTCAATGGGTGGTGATCAGGTGCAACTTAATCCAATCTGGTATCACAATTTTGCTACCCACAAATGCCCCTTCGAGATTCGTGCAACGAGATTTAGTTGAGTCGCGCGAAACTCGATCCTGGCAACATTAGAACACATGTCGCTTTAGCTTTCGATTTGATCTTCCCTTGGGTTTTTGATCCATCGAGCATTTTTTTTTTTCTTTTCCTTCTTTGTCAGCTGCAGTTGAAGGAGGGTGTAGATAGTTTCTGTTCATATGCAAGAAGGTTTATTTTGGTGAACGAATTTGACCTATGTCAAGGAGCCCTTGGGGGCATGCTAAACATTTTTAGCTCGTGTTTAGGAGTATGTCAATTTTGCTCTAACTTTTGCCTAGACCTGGATCCAACAAGCATTTTTCTTTTTTTATTCAAGTCACCCAATATTGGAAGGTAACAATGGTAATTTCATATCCCAGGGGGATGGTGTTCTTTTAGTAGAACTGGCTGAACCCAAGTTAATTTTTTCAGGCTGGCTAAACCCAAGTTAATTTTTTCAGGCTGCCTACATACCCATGATAGGATCAAGCCAAACATAATTCCAAATAGGGGCGTTTTTAGACTCGTAATTTACGAGTTGATACTTTCTATTCATATCTAGGAAGGTTTAGATTTGTAATTTGAGAACAAGTAGGTAGTTTCCGTCCGTACCTAGGAAGGTTTAGACTTGTATTTTAGGGGCAAGCCTTTGAGAATTGGCAGCAATTACATGATCGTTTTCCGGAATTCCAACCTTGAGGTTGAACTCAAGGCGGCTGGAGTGATACTCTTACACAGAGCACGGTTACACAGTTATGTCTACAGCTATGTCAATGGTGGGAACCGTTATTGTGTTTTTCTTTGTTTAGTTATTATTCAGTTATTGTGAGTCATGGTTGTGTTTAGTTATTATTCAGTTAGTGTGAGTCATGGTTGTATTTAAAGACATGTGTCTAATTAAGAAAGTATGTTGAATTTGAATTGAAACTTCCATTTGGAACAAAGGAGGAATCCACCCTTGAAGTGGGACTGTTACGTGTGAATTCTGAATTGTGAACATATCAACCCTCTACCTAACCCATCAATCAGAGAATCTCTCCTCTACATTTGGAAGAGAATAATTGAAAATTTGAAGAAAAAAAAATAGAAGGGTTTCAAATAAGAAAGAGGCAGCAACATGTAAATTTAAGAAAACAGAATTAAGACGATAATTATAACATTTTTAGGTAATTAATTTATTAAATGTGTATTAGTTTCAGTAATTTCTTTCTTTATCATGTAAAATAGGATTGATAATGTTAATTTAAAAATATTTTAAAAGGAACGTAAAAAATGACGTTTGGTTGTTATGTACAAAATTATATAAAAGAAGAAATCATAAATTTAGTGCTAGTGTGTATCTTTGACGATACACAATAAACTCATGAGATATTAATCCCATCTGTTAGCTCTATAAAACTTAAAAATTGGTGTTTGATTGTTATGTACAAAATTATTTAAAATAAAAGAAAAAAGCATAAATTTAGTGTTGGTGTGTATCTTTGATGATACACAATAAACACATGAGATATAATTCTCATATGTTAGCTTTATATCCAATTATTTTGTTCTGTTATCTTTATTTCTCAACAAAGCTAACAGATAGAGGGTTTGTAAAATGTAAACAGAGATAAAAAGTTTTTGTAGACCCCGAGTGACCAATTGAAGAGCCTGTACAGGGCAATGTTAGGGGGAACCAGAGAATGGGAAGAATATGGACAACCCCAGGTAGTCGGTTGTGGCACGATGAAGATGATAATGCATGTTTTTGACGTATGATGGGCTTGCGTTTATGCAGGGAGGTCGTCGATTGGCTGGTTGTGCATCGATCCGGAGAGAGAGGTTTTTGTAGACGGGCTTGTCCAGAGCAAGGTTATATATGCGTTTGATGAGAATGCATGAATTTAAAGTAAGATGCCGGGAGATCTTGATTTTCAATACCAAGCAAGGGCGAGGATCGAGCAATAGAGGAAAATGGAGAAACTGAAATCAAAATCGTGTTGAGAGCGATTTTACGAGCGAGAGAGCGTGGAGAGAAGATGGAAACAGGAAAAATGAGGGAATGGTTGGAGTCAAATCCTCTGCGGGGTGTCGCCACGTGTCTCATTTGACACCCCTTAACCGTGGGTAAGATTCACCCACCCATCCTTGGTTTATTTTTTTTAATATTAATTCTTTTTTTAAAATTAAAAAACTTTTTTTAGAGTTTTTTTAATATTAAAAACAGTTTTTTAATTTTTTTAAAAAAATTATTATTTAAAAAAAAAACCAAGGATGGGTGGATGAACCCTAGGGGTGGGTGAACCTTACCCACGGTTAAGGGGTGTCAAAGAAGACACGTAACAACCTCTAGGGGTGATAACCGGATTTGCCAATTCCAGTTATCACCGTAGATGATCTGGCTCCTGGTTATAAACGGTTTGTAGGTGGTTTTATAATTGAGTTTACTTAAATACCCTTGGCATCATGTAAAATAGAATACCATAATAGTGGGTTTTATCAACCTACTCCTTCTTTTCTCGTTATAATAGTAATAGTGGAATGCACGTGCAATGCACACGTGAATGTCCAGTCCTCATGAGTACAAAAAATTTGGTCAAATGGCATGAACAAATTTTCTAATTCTTATGATGATTTGCTAGATCCAATATAACAAACATCAAATATTTAAAAAAAAAAAAAAACATATCAATGCAAAAAATTATCACATAATTTTCTTCCAAAACAAATTAACAATAATGAACAACAACTTATAAACAATAACTAAGTCAGAAACCAAACCTTAAGTCTAGATCCAAAAATACCTGATTCTTCTGGGAAGTGCTTCAGCCATCAAATCCTAAACAACTCTTTTGTTCTCCGGATCCCAATTAATTATGTCCTTGATCACCGTTTCTTTTAATTAATTTTCCATATAATCACACAGGTTGTTTTCTAGACCTAATTAAACTATTCGATATTATTAGTGAATTGTAGAAAAAAATAAAATAGAAAAGTATAGGATTTATAGGAGAGAGAGACTAGAGATCTAAAATCACAGCGTGATGAATTGCATTTGCTTTATCCAAAACGGCAACAAACTTTAAATTGGTTGTAGGACCCTGAATGTTGGATCTTGTTAGGACTGTAGGCTTTAGGTTGAAGGACTAAGCATAACCAATATAAAATTCTTAGTTAGAGGTTATGACAGATTCATGTTAAAGGACGTGATATCAAATAATAGGCCTAAGCTTGGTTCTTATCTATTCTAATTTCTAACAATTAATTTCTTTTATTCACATTCACTTGAATTAAAGGTTGAGCCTGTTTTGTTACTTTTCTCTACTGCAATCACATTTGATGGAAAATCATTAGTACACATTTTGGGAAGGGTAATGGATTTCCTCTAGCAGATGCCCGAGTATGACAATCGGGTATATTTTCTTTGTCAAAAGCGTGGAAAAGAGAATAACCAAAGAGGTGATAGCATGCATGCGCAGGTACCATTGGGAGGTATGAGCTACCTCCCAAATCGCCATGTGTCCTCTTTGACATCCATTAGCTATGATTAAGATCCACTCACCCCCGGATTGAATGATCTGTTGGGATTTAAACCGCGCGTTTAATCCCTAAACCCTTCGGATCTTGAGAGACTATGAATCACAGAAATCACACAACAAATAGATAAATTTGCAGAGAAGAAAATAGAGACAAAACACACGGATATACGAGGTTCGGCAATGTGCCTACGTCCTCGGGAGCCACACCAATTCACTATATTGAAGATACAGAATACACAGTTTTTCTCTCTTAGAAAAATTACAGCCACTTCTCACACTCGTTAAACCTAAAAAAATAAGCATACAGCTATATGTTTAGGGTTAAACTGTAAAGCTAAAAATACCCCTGCAGAAACGTAAAATATCGATTTTCATCGCAATCTGGGCCGTCGCAGGGGGGCGCTGCCCCCCTGCCACCCCCCCGGGCAATCTGCTAAAGGTTATCTACATTCCCAACATGATCTAACCTTGATTTTGTTAAAAAATTAACCACATGAGTGAGTGAATCATAACCAATGTAATTATTTTTAAATGAAAAACAACATTAGATTATTTAACCCTAGAAGTTATTAAATCTTAACCAAAGTTAATGGGTGTTATAGGAAACACGTGGCGAACTAACGGTACATGCACATGAATGCTATCACCTCCTTAGTTAAACCCATTTCCATGAGTTGGGTGGGTCTACCAAACTACAGTTGAAAGTTGAAACAGTTTCTTAGAATCCATCATTGCCCGGATTCGGTTCTACACATGTATTCCCCATCTAATATCTGCCCAAAATCTTTCTGAACCTTCTCTCTTGAATTCCAACATTAGAATCTAACCCTACGAATCTCATTACCAAAACAATGGAAGAAAGTGGACCTGTAAATCAAACAATGGAAGAAAGTAGACCTGTAAATCAAACACCATGAATAGACTTGATTGTACTGAAACCATATGTGTTTGGAAACCCAACTGTACCCCCATAATTCGCAGCGACAATATCAATCTAAGGGTCACATTATCTAACATTGGTTGTTAGGGAAAAAGTAGCAACCCGAAGAGATAAAATTCATAACCATAGTTAAATAGTTTTTTAATCTTAACTATGGTTAAGATCAAATAACCTTTACCTTTTGTTTCACATTAACTGTGGTTAATATTCACGAACCATTAGGGTGCAACAATCTAACATTGTTTTTTTGAATAAATATTAAGCTGAATAGTTAATACTTCGTAATCGGAGTTAAACAAATTTTTAAACTTAAGGGTTCAACAATCTAACATTGTTTTTTGGGGGAAAAATAATATCAACCCGAGTGTTATTGAAGTTTAACTACAAATCATAGGGACTAAAAACAACCGTGTTGACCTGTGTGTGCGATATATACCAAAACCTGTGTGCACGATTGAACTCAAGGAGAGTTCAATCGCAATTGGCTATAATCTGATCACTTTTCTTATACGTTTTCTGTTGGGTTTCAATTAAATATTAAAAGACACTCAAGTGTTTGCACAATTTAAGAAATACCAACATGTCCCATGTCCCATCTTCTCCGACATGACTGTAACGTCCAGCCATGTAAGGTTTTTTTTTTTGTAATTTCTTTGATTAAGGAAAAAAAACAGGTTAGAACTTATGTTCTTACCTGAAATTTTATTTCAGGTATCAATTCTTGATGACTCCTCTTCTTCTAATTGCAATTCAGATTCCTGTTGAATCTTTCTATGGTCTTTAATGGCGGTAGGCCTATATATTTTTTTCCAATATTGTGCAGTGACACAGTCGATTAACTTTAAAAATGGAAGTTTGGAATCAATTTCTAATATGTAAAGAAAGGGAGAAGGAGAATAAACATATCATATTTAAAGACTTTTCTAACCAGCGGTCATGGACATTTTCGATAGCTACGATATGGAGTGAGGATCATAAAGAAGACTGCAGTTTCAGATTTTTTTAGAAATAGCATCAAGGTAAAAAATCGTGGGGAGATACATGAGGAGGCAACGGTTGGAATGGGAGAGACGTGATGATTTTCATGGAGGTTGGAATTGTTATAGATAGTGTAGTTACGTATAATTTAGAGAAGAGATGGTGTTTAGAGAAATATTAGGCTAGGAAATAGTAGAGATTTTAGGGTAATTTTAGGGAGATATTTTTAGGTAACGCTATCTACCCTTCTCTCATTATAACAGTAGAGATAGAGATAATATATATATATATATATATATATACTAGTAAAAGTGCACGTACTTGCACGTATAATTTTTTCATCATTAATTAAAAACATAATTTAAAAAAAATCTAATTTTTAATATATTTTCATTAGACGTCACATTACTCTTTATATTAAATAATTTTTTAGTATATTATTATACTTTAATTACTATAAAATATATTATATTAAATAATTTTTTAATACATTATTATATTTTATATAAATATATTTAATATTTCTCGTATTATTTTAAATTTTATATTAGAAAAGAGTTACTAATAGTTGGATTATTTATTGGTCCCACTTATTAATGTATTAAAAGCAAGGAATTATTTTTTGACTTTAAAATATAAAAAATTATAAATAAAGAGTCCGTATTCATAAAAATAGCAAAAGAGTCTCATGATTCTCACATTCGATTTAGTAAAATTTTAATGAGTACTTCTCTGTGCTAATAGAGAGTCTTTATCCATAAAAATAGCAAAATAAAGATTTATTATGTAATTGTGGGTCTCATGGGTCCCATATTAAATTAGTATAATTTTAATGAGTCCTACAAACTCTCAACTAATAAAGAGTCCCTATCCATAAAAAATAGCACCTTCTAAAGCACGGATGTAACAATCACTTATAATTGTAATCTACTTCAACATATGAATTTTAAACAAGGATTTTTTTTCAATACCCATAGGGTATCCAATCATACAATACCCATAGATTTGAACAGTCTATTCTAAAGATAGACGGTTCAGATGCATTCACATGCTAGTTACTTATTTATAAGTGTTTTAAGCCAATAGGTCACCCAAGAGGTAACCTGTTGGAGAAAAAAACGTGAAGAAATCGTGGCATGATGAACGGCCACGATTCTTAGGTATTGAATAGTTAAATACCCTAGGGGTATGGTAATATTTTTAATAGATATCATACTGATATATAATGCTTTAAAATACATCCAAACCGTCTTTAACCAAATATTTATTTGGGGTATGCTAGCATTTTCCCAATCATATCCCTTACTTAAAGACCAACCATCATTAAGAGACTTTTACTCTAATTATCTAATCTATCTTTCTGTTACTTGCTCGTCTGATACGTAGCTAGTCAATAGGTGTTGGTTTTAAAAAAATTAATTAATATCATAAAAAAAAACTATTTATCATCTTTTCAATCTCATGCCCGATCTTGAGGGTAGGGCTTGGGCTAAACCTTTAAGCGTGAGGGCCCGGTCCATTGACAGCCCTTGATCTTGGGCAATCTTTCATTTTTTTAACAAAATAAACGCCCAACAGCGCCGAAGGGCAACTCACCCAGGGACAGGGACAGGGACGTCCTCCCAAACAGGCACTAGGATAGCGTCTTACGCACTTTGGGTATCGTATCAACGGTTATATGCTTTTTCTTCAACTTCAGAAATGGAGGAGTGAAAAACCTATGGTTTGTATCCAACGAGAAAGGCCTTAGAAATCATCTTGAGATGGTCAGTAGCTGGGTTTCTTCCAGCAATTTGGCTGCAATATTTCATCGATCAGAGGAACTTTGGTGGAAGAACATTCATGGCCTGATACTTGCCCTGCTTTTTCTCCTAATTTGGCAATCTGCAAGGTTATTAGCAAGGCGCTTTAGAGCCGTCGTTGCAACAGATGTGAAAACGACTGTTTCTCTTGAAGGAAATTCGAAAACCAGGTATTCTTTCTAATTTCTTGAATGTCATACTCTAAGCTTTTTGTGCACACCTTGTCCGTATTGTCTATTGTGCTTTAATTTAATGGCTTCCATGTTAGATTTTTTTTCTGTAATTTTGAGGAAATAATTAACCTAATTTAGTATTTGTTTTTAAATATCCCGTCCTTTGCTGATTCACGTATTCTAGCTGATGGTCGGACCAAATATGAAATTTTAAATGCAATTAATTTCAAATTATTTTGTGTAATAGACCCTTTCCCAAGCTATTTGTTAGCACGGGTGTCAACTGATACGTTGTATCCGGATTCGAATAAGTATCCTGGGGAGTGAATTCAAATGTACTTTTAATATCCATTTATAATCGGATACGAATTGGAATATTGATATATCCAATTCAATAAATATCCGAGGATTATCTTTTCTTTACTATTATAATGCAAGAGCCAGGCGGAGCCTGATTTTTGTGAAATTCCCATTCTACCCTCATATAAAATAAAACTTTGATTTAATGTTTTATTTTAATTCCCAAACTACCCCTTGCTCATCTATCTATTTAAAGAATAGAATCACAGCCAATCGCGATTGAACTCGGGGAGATTTCAATCGCACCTATGGGTTAACATGTGTCCCTTTTTAACTCCTATTAACCGTGGTTAACTCCTTCCCCTCACTCTCACGTGCATCGCTTGTGCCACCCGCTAGTACAATATGATTATATATATATATACATACATAATATATTATACATTTATAAGACTAAAACACCCTTATTAATATGCATTTTTTCCCATAATTTTAAGATATTTTAATTTCTAATTCTTTTTTTTAAGTAATCGGATAATTCGAATTGGAATATTTTAATCGAGTTGGATACAAATATACTATTTCACTATCCATTGGATATTTAACCGAATTCGTATAGTTGGATACAAATTTGGATATATCCGCTGCGAATTTGCTCTGTTTACAACTCTATTTTTTAGGACTATTAGTTGCTAATCTTAGTTTACAGAGTATCTTTTTTTCTTGTATCGTTAGAGTTCAATTTAGGGCTTTGAATATAAATTAACAATTGTAATAACAGTCTCTCTTAGTCAATAAATAGTTTTATTCACTGCATTGGAGCATCGTTACCAAGTCGAAGTTTGGGAATTATTTGTCTAGGGAAAAGTTCGGAAAAATTCAGAAGTAAATCGGAAAAATGGGCAAGATATGAAAAAATATAAAATAAGATTACTGACTATGAAATTTATAAACAAATATATTTCATATCTCGTATGATTACTTGGGACTTTTTCAAAAGGTTGTGAATAATTCGTGTTTAATTCTCAAAATTCATGGCTTTTTGAAAAAGCCATTATTTTTGAAAAATTGCGAATACTTTGTGAATTAATCATTCAATGAAAAGGTCAGGTATTATTTGGGACTTTTTGAAAAAATTGGAGAATTTTGTAACTATCCATTGGATGTCTGACCCTCTTGAAGTGATCTCTTTCTCTTGTCTATTTTTTCTTTTTCTTTTCTGTGATTTCTCCCTTGGATCCCTGCTATAACATGTGGTCACCTTATAATTTGGTGTCGGTGAAGAAATCTCTTCCCTACGTGCATGGTTGCCAAAACCAAATTGACACAATGATCAAACACTTGCTCGGGTCATAGAACAATAAAAGGAACTAATGAAATCCTTCTCAAAACAACGTGAAATTGGGGATGTCATCGGTTGGGCTATGACACTAGCCTATTGGGAGTTCTTCTCGAATTCAATTAAAAGGTGATGGTGTTTGTGGGGATGCCACTTTTCACCATGGACTGTTCTGATTGATTCCCTAAAATTGAAGGTGATTATTTAGCATCGGGGGTTTATATAGCAAAGCAATTTAGAAAATTCAACAATATGGTTGAAGATCAGATGGTTACCGTAGCATCGATCTATCTACCAAGAGATGGCGATATCGCACGACATATCGCACTGGTGGGATAAAGATATATCGGAGATATATTGCAAGATATATCAAGGATATACCGTAAGATATATTGTTAATCAAGGATTTGGCCGGAAATTTGGGCAAAACAAGAAATTTTGCAGTGAAACTTTAGGAAACCTTAAAATAGATGTTAGTACACATTTGAGAATAAAAACATTAAAAAAAAAAAAAACAATGTTCATAAAAGATGCAATGGGAAGGAGGCAAAGATGTGTGCTGACAACAATGTATAATTGATTCATTTTCATATTCATAAATTAAATCATAATTAACTTACATAAAATATTTCATTCATTTCTCAATCAATCATAAATTCATAACTCATAAGATTCATAACAATACAAAAACACATAATAATAATCCAACTCAATAAAAGAACTACAATCAGAACCAAGAGTTATGCAAAGGCTCAAAGTCATCTTTGTCCTAACTAGGCTGTCGATAGTACTGGTTCTCCACATTCGTACAATACTGTGCCCAACTCTTCACATTATGATACATGGATGTATATTCATGTACATAACACTGCTAGTATATGGTCCAAGATGTAGCAACACGCCCATTGGTGGATACTATGGGTACTGAGGCACAACAGTCATTGGCTCTGGCATATGGAGGTGGATCATACTCAAATACATATCTATATGGATATTGGCCTTTTAGCTTTGCATAGTTGTATTCCTGAGAGCCCAATGCCTGAGACTGTGCATCTTGGTCCTGGCTAGAGGACCTTGTACAGTGAGAGCCTCTGGAACTAGAGCATGAATATTCTCTAGCCTCAAACCAAGCATTTGTCAATCCATAAAGTTCACAAATGGTCTCCCTCTAATTGACTCCTTGGCATTGCACTTGCCCTTACTCCCGCCAACAAGAGATGTGATGTCTCGGTTGGCTCGTTTCTGAACATGAAGATGGGGCACCATGATCCGGGTCCTGTTTGGAATGGTCGAAGGCAGCCTCTACAGTGAATGGGCTCAAAGGCCTCTGGCTCTCCTCTGGTCCGACGTTGCCTCCATCCCCGAGACCATCACCGTCTCCGCTGTTCTCATAATCGGTGTTGTGGTCATCACCACCCTCACTACTGCTATTGGACAATCCACCTGACACAGTGGTTGCAGCACCCAAAGTCCTTGGACCTCTCATCAACCCATCAAATGAATCTTCGTTATATCTACTCATGTTGATGCTAGACCCCACTTCTGTAGCTATGACCCTATCCACATCAATGTCCATCTCAGTTGCCCATTTAGCTATAGCTGCGTTCGGACGTCCATTGTCCTCATCAAGGATTGAGACCTTAACCCACTCAGAAAGTAGCCTATCTGGATCATCAGTGGCACTGACTGTCATTAAGTTTAGGACATCCTGCTCAGATTTCCTCCCAGACTTGCTTTGCAGTTGCCTGAATCGTAACCTCATATTATAGTGATAAATGACCAACTTTTACAGCTTCTCGTAACTCAACCGATTCCGCTGCTTTGTGTGGATGAAGGCAAATGTACTCCAGTTTTCGCTCACATGCCGAAGATGAAGCAGTTTGTGCTAGCACGCAAACTGCCAACTTTTTGAGGTTCGGGCAGTTGATTTTGCACATCGTCCACCAACGAGCTTGCATTTAAACACGATTATCCATTGGTTTCATAGATACATTTGATGCAGAGAAATAGTTACTTTCGTATGTACAAAACTACAAATTACTCAACTAGCATCCTCCTAGTCTTTGTCTACTTTAGATAGCTCTTCCAAAACTTCCCCGCACATCTCTGAAGAGCACTAGCTATATAGTTTCAAGCATAGTTGTAGGAAAGCTATGTACAAGGTGGAAGCTCTCTTCCCAGGAAGCTCATTTTCCAAACTCACTTCCATTCGCTTCCATCATATCCCATTTAGTGGTCAAAGGGGGCTATATATCTAAAAAGTAATTGGATAGACCTTAGTCTAAAGCTTACGATATAGATACTAAGTGAGTATTGTTGGATTGAAACCTAAGGTTGTATGACACCTACTTTTCCACAAATATCTCTTGTAAGATAAATTTTAAGTTATGATTAGTCATCCTAATATAATGGGAATGACACACCTATATCTATTTCTCACTTCCCATTTCCTAAGGATTTTTTTAGCCTCGCTTCTTGTTTTCGCTTCGCTTCTTGGTTTGGTAACTATGGTTTCAAGAAACACGTTCCAATTAGATATAATGTACTAGACTGCAATCATCCACATAAATATGCTATAATCAAAGACATTTTACCTTATTCCCAAAGTTTCCTTTTTTCTTGCACTTCGGTTCCAACCTCTCGAAGACGTCGTGAACGACCTTCACTAAATCGTCCTGATTCCCCAATTGATCCTTATATTGGTATTTTGGGTTCAAATAATATGCTGAAACGTAAAAGTTATACAAAATGTAATTATTATCAACGGTGTGCAATAACTTCCAATGCAAACAATTAATAAAATAAAATTGGAGTCCCAACTTCCATACTTCATAGAACTCCACCAAACCTGTTTCAAAATCTCCAGGATTTTGAACTGCATCAAACAATACCAAGTTATCCCACCAAATAACTTCTAACATATCACACTAAATGGATTAATCAAATCTATTTTTTTTTTCTATAGAATCACTTTGAGGGACAAAACACCATTAAAAAAAAAAACCCTCAAAAAATTTGGAAAAAATAACCAAAATTCTCCAATAATAATTCCCTCTTACCATATCTGTTTTTTTTCAAGAGGGGGCCGTGCTGACGTTGTCAGATGTTTGTTGTGTCCTTTGGTTTGTCTGGTTCCTGGTAATCCCTGGAGATGTTTTGACTTTTGAGTGATGCCAATCTCTAATACCAAGTAGAAATATGATGAAAAAGAAACCCTAGTTGCTTGTATGGAGGAATAAGAAGAAGAAGAATACGTTGTTTTGTCTAGGAAAGAGAATGAGTGATCCAATGTGGATACCCTCTATTTCATTGTTAAAAATATTGTGAGGACATAAATATCCCCACTAAGGTGTAAAGCATGTACACACTAACAAGTAACATAACATACTATGGGCTGATTAATTTAAGACCATCACAACAATAAACATTTTGATTCAAGGCATTGGAAGTCTGATCTCCTCGAAGTGATCTCCTCTTTATCTTGTCTGTTTTTTTTCTCTTTGTGTAAACAATTCTAGTGGTAAATAATTGGTCTCTGGATCTTGTAACGAGTTAATCTTGTCTGAATATTTTGATAAAACTTGACAATTTTACAAAAATCTGGTCGATTTAATCATTTGATCTTAGATTTTAAAACAATTGGAGTTTCTACTTGGTACTTGAAGCCCAAACTAACTGAATCGATTTGCCCATACATCTTAAGTTGTGTTTACATATTTTTGTAATAGATATAAAAGTTCTCTTTGTTTTTGCAGAATCACGGATATTATATCTGACGTGCACTTGAGAAATTTAATAAACACTTTGGATGGGGAGCTTGACAAGAAGGAGAAATGGGATGATGTCATAGACAAAAGAAACAATCTTCTATCCTATAATGCAAAATGCTGCAAGCCAGAGGTTACTGATCTTTTAGCTTAATCGATGTGGAATATCTAGACTTAGTGTATGTAAATGGACTATCTGCATGTGGAGGAGATAACTTTTCCAAAATCCAGTAAGCTACAAGTCTGTGGTATCAAGAATTAGACTAGTGGCAGATCAAATTGACTTTTTTGCCCCTTTTCTTATGTCTTAAAAGAGTTCTCGGTACCTTTACTTTTTTGGTTATTTGGTCCAATATTCAAACTTCCAAAATTTGAAACTTGATCCAGCTTGATTTAGAGACAGAGTGAAAGTGGAACTTGGATTTTCCTTCTTTCTTTTTTCTTTTCTTTCCTGTTCTTCAGTTCTCAGTTTTAATTCTGCTTTCTGAGGTTTGACTTATCTCAATAACATCACTGGATGCTAAAACCAGGAAAAAATATATATTTATGATTTTGCATGATCAATGTATTTGTATGATTAACAATCCAAGTATTAATCTTGGAATGCATCTCAATCAACCTCTGAATTCATCGGGCTAAATATATACAAAACTTGCCTACCTTGCCCTCTTTTTTCTGAAATTTGAGTTCACACCGATACTTGGAGCTGGAGCCACTCAACTGTGTTCTGGGTCTTTCACTGGGTTTTCCGAAATTCATGTAGATTGGTTCTTCTGCCGTGTTGCTTGCAGGAGGGTCCACTGAAATACCTGAGTGTCACAATATTTGAGAATTGCTCCACTGAGTTGTTAAGAGATTTTTTAATGGATAGCGAATATAGAAAACAGTGGGACAAGACACTAGTTGAGCATGAGCAGTTGCAGTTAGATGAATCCAGTGGAACTGAAATTGGTCGCACAATAAAGAAGTTCCCATTCTTAACACCGAGAGAGTATGTATTGGCTTGGCGAGTGTGGGAAGGGAAAGAGAAGACCTTCTACTGTTTTATCAAGGTATGCATTACTAAATTTCATGCTAACCTTTTGCAAATAATTTTTTTAAGGAATTAAAAGTAATGTCAAGCATCATGCAGGTTGAGTAGAAATGTGGTTATGCTCTTCATGTTCCTCTTGAATGCATTTGTGTATCCGGTGCATCTTTCTCACTTCCTCTCCCTACCACTACCCTTTTTTTCTCCCCTGCAGCTGTTCTGTGTGCGTAAACAAGAAAATTTTGGTAAAACTTAGAAGTATGTTAGAACAGTTCCACGCAGAAATATGAGGTTACATAAATTTCATTAAATACCTTTGTACAATTTTGTTTTGCTTATACTACACACACCGATGGCTACAATTAGGTTGCGTTTGGTTAAACTTCTAAATTGACTTCTACCGACTTTTAGTTCCAAAAGAGTCAAAAGTCGATAGAAATCACATTGGGTTATCCGCATAACTTTTAACTTCCTACAAAAATCAGAAGTCAATAAAAGTCCAAAAAATAACTTTTCTAGGAAGTTAGCCCAAGAAAATTTCCGCGAGAAGTCATAAATTTTTTCAAAAGTTACTTTTTGTTGAAAGTTCTCCTAGAGAAGTCCTCTTCTTAGAGAAGTTAATTCAAACAGGCTCTAATTTCTTCTGACTTCCCAAGTGGTGTTCTTATGGGTTTGAGCTACTGGGTATTCAACTCTTGGGAGAACACAACTGATGCTTGTTATATGTTGCAAACACTCTCCATGGGCTGGTATTTAATTAATCCTATATGAACTCTTCACAGTGGGCTGTCTAATAGGTATGAGTTATAGGGTAGCAAGCACTCTGTTCATGAAAAGACAATTTAAAAAATGGATGTTTCGATTAGTCAAGGATTGAGCTATTTAAGTACCCGTAACTTGCGGAAAACTTGAAGTGTGTTTGGTTTTCTGTCACAAGCACCCTTCCTGGGTTTTGATTCAAAATTCCACCAACCATGGGAGCCTTGTTTATGGTTTTGAACTTATGGGTGGTGTAGTTGCTGTTGACTATTGATATCTGAAATATATATGGAGATGAAGAAAAAAATTTGTTGCGAAAATGTTTTAGTTTAGCAGTTATTGTGCCCCATCTCATTATGTTCTTGCCCCTAACGCCAGCCTCACACCATCCAATTCAATACCTGATCTTTTTCCTTGGATGACCATGCTTAGGAATGTGAACATGCCTTGGCACCACGGCGAACGAAGTATGTCCGTGTGGGATTTTTCAGATCTGGTTGGCGAATCAGGAAAGGCAAGTCCGTTTTACCCTTCTTATTCCTTTTATCCTACATACATGCTATTTCATCCAATGCTCAGAAACTCAGAACTTGGCTAAGTTGAACTGAGAAATTTAAAGACTGATTTCCAATTTGAGTGCAATGTCTTTAAAGTTCATAACATTGGTCCTGAGGAAAAACATATAAGGTTGCACTTTTTCAATCTATTAGTGATTGAGAATTGGAAATTCAGTCAAACAGAAATTATACGAACCATGTCAGCTGGATTGAGCTCCATCCACCTGAAGGTGGATCTACAATACATCTCAGTGGATCTTTAGGTTCACCATGTGGGGAACATTGGGTGCATGTTATCCCTAAGGTGGATGGAGTATCTATGAAAAAGGGGAAAGGGAACTGATTTAGTCTGATTAGTATCTTCTTATTACAGTACCTAGTAGATATGCGTGCGAGATCAAAATGGTACACCAAGAAGATGCTGGACTGAATGTGGAGATGGCAAAACTGGCCTTCTCCAAAGGCATATGGAGTTACGCATGTAAAATGGATGGTGCACTGCGCAAATACTCTCCCATAAGCCACCCTCTACGCAGCTCAGCTATGACGGCAGTCGCTTTTATCCAGAAGGTGAGGACTATTTCCCACCATCGACTTCTGGTGGGTAAGCAGCAAAGTAACAAAGTTCTCCAATTTTTTCAAAAAGTCCCGAATAGTACGCGATTTTTTGGTCGAACAACTAATTCGAAGTATCACGAATTTTGGAAAAAAAAAATAATGACTTTTTTCAAAAATTCGCAAATTTTGCTAATTAAACACGAATGGGAAATGCTTAACTTACTAACACATTAGACTATGTAGTCTAATGTGCAGTAGCCCTCATTGGTCCGTGACCCCCTTTTTTCCACACATCAATTGTAGTTAAGATTCACTCATTCCTAGGGATTAGCAATCTAACCTTGGTTTTAAAAAAGGAAAAAAAAAAAAACAAAAATATTAATTTTAATTTTCTTAAGCATAAACATAGTTAAAGGTGTCACGACCCAAAATCCCACCTAGAAGTTATGAGACTTTGGCTTGTGACTTATCATATAAAATCATCCTGTGAAAACACACAAGGCATACTAAAAGCGGAATCTGAAAATTTCTTCATAATATAAAACATATAATGTATTCCAAGTGCTAATAAAAGTTCACAAGTTAAAACATAAAGTGTACATTCCCACTTAACAAAACTTATACATATCACTCCCTCACTCCTCTCAACAATAATCTAGATGGGGCCACCTATCTAGATCCCTCTCCTACCGAGGATGATCCATATCAGGCTCTTCCTCGAAGTACTCCTCCTCGGTTGAGCATTGAATAGCTCAGGGTATACAAACCACTAGATGATAATGTTATAAACTTTAACATGATTTCATATACAGTTGATTAGAACACATGCATACTTTCATCAAGTGCGGAAACCATACTTTCAAATACAAATGTGCATACTTTTCAAAACATATACGTCGCTTAGCTTTTTTGGAACCATATACTTTTACAAGCTTTCTTCATGCCTTTTACTTTACAAGTATCATCTTTTAGTTACTTTACACATAGCTTATTATGGGAGCATACTTTCATACTTTATTAGTGTCTGACCTACAAGGAAAGGATGATTAATGCCCACCCTACTTAGAATCAGATGATTAATGCCCACCCTACTTGGAGTGGAGTGCATTAGCATCCTTCCAATACTTTCTTTTCCATTTTTCTTTCTTACGTTTACTTATTTGGAATCAGATGATTAATGCCCACCCTACATGGAGTGGAGTCCATTAGCATCCTTCCAACACTTTCTTTTCCTTTCTTCTTTCTTACTTTCCTTTACTTTTACTTGCTTGGAATCAAATGATTAATGCCCACCCTACTTGGAGTGGAGTCCTTTAGCATCCTTCCAATACTTTCTTTTCCTTTCTTCTTTCTTACTTTCTTTTACTTTTACTTGCTTGGAATCAGATGATTAATGCCCACCCTACTTGGAGTGGAGTCCATTAGCATCCTTCCAATACTTTCCCTTTACCCTTAATGCATCCTGCTTGCTTTACTTTTCGGATGCCCGTACATATAAGAAACCTTCATGCAGTTACAAGTGTTCATATAGCATTTGTGAGTGACATGGTGGACAAAAATCCCTTAAAACACATAGCCATACTTCTTTCATTTCATCCATTCCGATAACATATGCATATACATAGGTTAAAAAACCTAATTTCATCAAGAACATGTTTTTTATCGTACTTTTCATCAAAGAGATCACAACAAGAATAGCTAGTAGAGTGTATCTACCTTACAAAGACCGAATCCCTGCGGTCTAGCGCTTTAAAAAAACCTTGGAAGTGAGATCCGGACTGGAGAAGCAAAAACCAAGCTTCACTTTCGATCTTGGTTCAAACCCTAGAAAACCCAAACTTTTCTCTCTTTCTCTCTAAAACTTCTCTTAGAACTTTGGTAAACTTAAATCCCAAGCAAAGGCTTTATTTATAGAGTTTTGGTTTGCCAAAACCCCGAAAAACCCTTCGAAAATATCCCAAAAGCATAAAGTAAGTCGGCCAAGGCATAGAACACACAAAAGGGGTCGACCGGCCTTGAGAGCGGTCAACCACAAGAAGGGCAGTCGATCCCTATTTTGAGTGGTCGACCGGTGCCTGTCACCCCCACTGGAAAAAAACCCCATACTAAAAGTGCAATATAACGGTCGACCGGTTGGGCGAGCGGTCGACCGCTTGCCTAGCGGTCGACTGGTCATTTGAGCAGTCGACCGGTTTGGTCTGACTTTGCCCATTTTGCCTGATTTTCACACTTTTGACACTTAAGAGTATTTTCATACTCTTTTACCTTGACTATTAACACACATACAACATTCATAATTGAATGAAACACCTGATATCATTAACATACACTCAAAACGATACATGGAAGTTCTGGGGCTCTACATTCTCCCCCCTACAGAAATTTCGTCCTCGAAATTAGGACGATACAACATACATGAAAAGCAAAAACTATATGAACAGGTGGGGATACTTTTCCCGCACTTCATCTTCGTGCTCCCACGTGACTTCTTCAACGGATTGGTGTTGCCAACGTAAGAGAACCAAGGGAATAGTCTTGGTGCGAAGACTTGATCTCTCATGTATCTGAGCAGGTTGCTCCACCAATTTGAGATCTTCCTAGATCTCCAATGGATTGAGGTCAATGACATGTGATGGATTCGGAACATATTTCCGGAACATGGAAACATGAAACACATTGTGGACTGCCGCCATGTGAGTAGGTAGGGCTACCTAGTAAGTGACTTCTCCCACTCACGTGATAACCTCAAAAGGTCCCACATACCTCAAGCTTCGTTTACCCCTCTTACCGAACCTCATGATTCCCCTGCTAAGAGAAATCTTCACAAAGTCTTGATCCCCAACCTGGAATTTCAAGTCTCGGCGAAGGGTATCCGTATAGCTCTTCTGCCGGCTCTGAGCAGTTTTCAACCTCTCCCTAATGACCTTAACCCTGTCTACGGTCTACTCGATCAACTCGGGCCCCAACACTTTCTCTCACTTACTTCATCTCTGTATAGAGATCTACAACTTCTCCTATACAAGGCCTCGAAAGGTGTCATATGGATGCTCGCTTAATAACTGTTATTGTAGGCGAACTCAAACCCATAGCGCTCTGAAAGCTCTTGCAGAACCTGAAAGTAAACCTCGGGTCTCTGTCTGATACAATGCTAATTGGCACCCCGTACAACTGAACCACTTCCTTGATATACAAGCTTGCGAGTTGGTTCAAGTTGAACGTAGTCCGATAAGGAAGGAAAGGCGTAGACATCATTAAATGGTCGACTACAACCCAGATAGCATCGGAGTTCTTTGCCGTCCTTGGCAAGCTAACTACGAAGTCCATAGAGATGTTCTCCCACTTCCATTCAGGAATAGGGAGGGGCTGCAAAAGACTAGCTGGTCTCTGGGGCTCGGCCTTAACCTGCTGGCACACCAAACACCTATATACATACTATACCACTTCCCTCTTGAGGTTCTGGTACATCTTCGTACCCCCAAGATGCACAGTATACTTGGACTTATGGGCTTTCTCCAAGATCTCACGCCTCAGCTCCTCATCGGCGGGGACACATAGTCTTCCATTAAACGTGATGGCACCATCACCATTCAATGAGAACTCCTGGCTGCCACTACTGATGGACTTGTCCCTGTATGCAAGCAACTCAGCATCTGACGCCTGTAGTTCTCGGATCCAGTCCAAGATATAAGGCCTGACTGCAAGGTTAGCCATCAATGCCCCAAAGGTGCGAACACTGAAGTTTGCCTCATTGTTAGACATGTCCTCTAACATCTTCCACTCTCGAACCATCATGTGGGCCAAAATTCCAAGAGGCTTCCTCCTCAGAGCATCTACCACAACGTTCGCCTTACCCGGGTGGTACTAGATAGAACACTCATAGTCCTTCATGAACTCCACCCATCGACGCTGCCTCAAATTCAGCTCCTTCTGGGAAAACAAGTACTTCAAGCTCTTGTGATCCGTGAACACATCAAATTGTTCCCATAAAGGTAGTGCCGCCAAATCTTCAGCGCAAAGACAACCGCTGCAAGCTCCAAATCGTGCGTAGGATAGTTCTTCTCATGGTATTTCAACTGTCGGGAAGCATATGCAATGACTTTCTTGTACTGCATCAGAACACACCCTACCCCGACGTGCGAGGCATCACTATATACTACAAAGCCTCAGCTCCCAGCTGGAACTATGAGAACAAGGGCTGTAGTGAGCCGCTTCTTCAGCTCAATGAAGTTAATCTCGCACTTCTCACTCCATGTGAACTTAGCATTTTTCCGCGTCAAGTATGTGAGCGATGCGGCTAAGCTGAAGAGCCCCTCAACAAAGCGCCTAAAGTAGCTTGCCAAGCCGAGAAAACTCCGTATCTCAATAACACTCTTGGGCCTCTTTCAGTTCATCACTAGTTCCACCTTCGCAGAGTCCACTGAGATCTTTTCCGCAGATACCACATGGCCAAGGAATGCCACTTTCTCTAGCTAGAACTTGCACTTACTCAACTTAGCATACATGCTACGCTCTTAGAAAGTCTGCAGCGTGAGTTGAAGATCTCTCTAATGATCATCCCATGTCCTAGAGTACACAAGGATATCATCCACAAAGACGATCACGTGGCAGTTTAGGGATGGTTTGAACACCCGGTTCATCATGTCCATGAAAGTCGCCGGTGTATTTGTCAGACCAAAATGTATGACCATGAAATCGTAATGCCCATACAGAGTCCTAAGAGAAGTCCTGAGAACGTCTTTAGCCTTGATCTTCAACTGATAGCCCGATCGAAGATCAATCTTAAAGAAGAATTTGGCTCCCTTCAACTGGTCAAACAAATCGTCTATCTGAGGTAATGAATAACGATTCTTGATCGTGACCTTGTTCAGTTGCCTGTAGTCGATGCACATCCTCATCGACCCATCCTTCTTCACAAAAAGCACTGGAGCTCTCCATGGTGACACACTTAGTCGGATGAAACCAAGGTGATGTAACTCCTCTATCTGCTCCTTCAACTCCACTGGGGCCATCCTGTATGGTGCCCTAGATATCGAAGCAGTGACTAGAGTCAACTCTATCGCGAACTCGATCACCCGATCAGGAGGCAATCCTAGTAAGTCCTCGGGAAACACATCCAGAAACTCGCTCACAACCGGAATGACTGAAGAGTCTCGTGTCTCCGGGTTTGAGAGATTTAGAGCTGCAAAATGGGCTATGTCTCTCCTCCGTAGCCCTTAAAAGTGAAACGGTCTTACCCCATCTGGCCTGAAGTCCACCATCTTCTCAAAGCAAACCACATGCCCATGGTGTGAAGCGAGTCAATCCATCCCGAGAATGACATTAAAGTCTTGGAAGTCCAAGATGATAAAGTCGGCTAGCAACTCATGCTGCCCAACTTGTACGACACATGCTTGATATAATCGGTCTGCGACCACTAACTTGCCAAGCAGAGTCGAAATGGACAACTCACGCTCCAACTGACTAGGCTCCGACGGAAAACCCTTAGCAAAACTAGTTGAAACGAAGGAATGGGTTGATCCAGTGTCGATTAATACACGGGCTAAACATTCGCTCACTAGCAAGGTGTTTGGGACTCTGGGTATTATAAATAACTAAGTGTCAATTTAGTTCATAAGGATATCAATTGGATATAGGTAACATGTTCATACACATATAGCAATACATAATGTATAATATCAATAATTTATAACTTGGACAACTTACTCTCCTACATACCTTGCACAACATCATCTGATGCATGTGCATCCTGCATAGACATGGCGAAAACCCTGCCTTGGTTCGCCCGACGAGGCGGCTTTGTGGGTTGTGGGGCCCTAAAGACCTGAGAAGATCCCTGACGAGAGGTCTGTCAAGCTAGGGGTCCGCTTCCCTGCGACTGGGCTGGCTGCTGGCAGTGTGGACAATCTTTGATCATGTGTCCCTGAAGTTCGCAGTGGAAACACTCACCCGAGAGCTTCCGACAATCCCCAGTGTGCTTCCTCCCACAGTGGCTGCAGAGCTCAAGTCCCGACGCAGAAGATGCAGGCTACATTAATTGAGTAGCCTAAGTAGCAGTAGGGCAAGGGGCCTGTGGTGCAAGGGGTTGCCTCTGTGCCTGTGTAGACTTGGAAACTAGGTATAAGGCAATCTTGGCCCTCTTCTCTGGTGGTACTAGGCCACTGGACTGGCCTCTAGCGAAGCATCCCTCTCTCCTCTTGAAGAATTCGTTGGAATTCTTCTCGGCGAGCTTCGCCTTGCTCACTACCTCTCCCCAGGTTCCCACTTGGAACATGGAGACCCTGTCCCAAAGAAAGGCATTCAGCCCTCGCTCAAATTTCTTGACTCGCATGTTCTCAGACGCGATCAGGTACGGTGCAAATCTCAACAATTCGACAAACTTGGCCACAGTCGTCTTACCTAGCTTTAGAGACAGAAACTCCATCTCCTTCTGCTCTCTAACAGACACGGGGAAGTACTTCCTGTAGAAGACATCCAAAAACTCTCCCCATGTCCATGCCTCTCCTGCCTTTGTGGCATCCCTCTGCCTCAGTGCAGATCTCCACCAGTGCTCAACTTCACCTTCATCACGAAGGAAGCCCAATCTACCCATTGTTCACCAGTGCAACGAAGAACTCTGAATGTCATCTCCAACTGCATGATCCAAGCCTCGACGACCGTAGGATTAGTGGTCCTGTAAAAGGTTGGATGCCAGAGTCCCCTGAATGCCTCCAGTCCTGCAATGTGGTGTACAGGAGGAGGTTCGGGTGCAGCAGCAGCAGCCGGCCTGGCTGCAAGCATAGCCAAGGTCTCTGCTATAGATCCCAAGGTTGCGTGAAGTCAAGTTGTTCATCGCTCAATGGAGCTTCTCCTCCATTCCCTCGAGTCTGGTAACCTCGACCCCGAGTACCGCACCTCATGATCGAATCCTGAGAACAACAGTAAAACATTGTTTCTTGTGTCATCAAGCGGAAGAATCCGTGCACCATCTCTTACTGTACTGTCCTATTGTATTTGGGATTTGAGGTTTCTTTCTTTCCTGGGTGGGGGTTGCTTGGGTCTTTCCCTCTTCCTTTCTCAACTTCTTATCTTGTTGGACGAGGATGAATGTGGATTGCGCTAGGGAGGCGATTTGGGCGGTGCTCTCAGGGCTATCTCGTGGATGATTTGGAAGGAGAGAAACCTCAGAATATTTGAGGATTCCTCTTCCTCAGTGGAGTGTATTTGTACACGGATTCGTTTGGTGGTATTGGAGTGGGCAGGGCTTCACTTCGATATGGAGGCTCTAAGGGAGGTGGAGTTAATTAGTTTGTCTTGGGTGCTTGGGGAGGCTCGTGGGGTTGAGTTTATGTACTTGTAAACTATTGTCCCTCTTTTGTCCTTCTTTTCTCTGTGCCTTGTATTAGCCTTTTCGTGTTTAATATATGGTGCTTGCTTATCGATAAAAAAAAAAACAATAAAACATTAGCCTAACTTGGAAACCAGGCTTTATCAACATATCATTAATTGCAATTGATAGAGTATACACTAAAGTATAGTACACATAATAGTATAAGCATACAATTGAAGTTTTCCTAGCATAAGACAATAAGCTCGGTTGAGGTATCAACCGATTGTAAGACTAAGACTAACTGTTTAGTCTATACTTGGATTACGACTCCCTATACAGACCTATTGCTCTGATATCAACTCTGTCGACCCAAATTCCACTTAGAAGTTATGAGACTTTGGCTTATGACTTATTATATCAAACCATCCTGGGAAAACACACAAGGCATACTAATAGTGGAAGTTGAAAATTTCTTCATAATATAAAACATGTAATGTATTCCAAGTGCTAATAAAAGTTCACAAGTCAAAACATAAAGTGGACATTCCCACTTAACAAAACTTATACACATCACTCTCTCACTCCTCTCAACAATAATCTAAATAGGGCCACTTATCTAGAGCCCTCTCCTCCTGAGGATGATTCATAGCAGGCTCTTCCTCGAAGCACTCCTCAACCAATGGTTCCGGAGCATACGGGTCAACAGGACCTGCCAAAGATAACAGTTCGGTTGAGTATTGAATAACTCAGCGTATAAAAACCACTAGATAATACTGTTATAAACTTTAACATGCTTTCATATACAGTTGATCAAAACACATGCATACTTTCATTAAGTTCGGAAACCATACTTTCAAATACAAATGTGCATACTTTTCAAAACATATACTTCACTTAGCTTTCTTGGAACCATATACTTTTACAACCTTTCTTCATACCTTTTACTTTACAAGTATCATCTTTCAGTTACTTTACACATAGCTTATTATGGGAGCATACTTTCATACTTTACTAGGGCCCGACCTACAAGGTAAGGAACACACTAGCATCCTTTATATACTTTACTTGAATCAGATGATTAAGGCCCACCCTACTTGGAGTGGAGTCCATTAGCATCCTTTTAATACATTCTTTTCCTTTCTTCTTTCTTACTTTTACTTACTTGGGATTAGATGATTAATGCCCACCCTACATGGAGTGGATTCCATTAGCATCCTTCCAATACTTTTTTTCCTTTCTTCTTTCTTACTTTCCTTTACTTTTACTTGCTTGGAATCAGATGATTAATGCCCACCCTACTTGGAGTGGAGTCCATTAGCATCCTTCAAATACTTTCTTTTCCTTTCTTCTTTCTTACTTTCCTTTACTTTTACTTGCTTGGAATCAGAAGATTAAGGCCCACCCTACTTGGAGTGGAGTCCATTAGCATCTTTCCAATACTTTCTCTTTACCCTTAATGCATCATGCTTGCTTTACTTTTCGGATACCCGTACATATAGGAAACCTTCATGCAGTTACAAGTGTTCATATAGGCATTTGTGAGTGAAATGGTGGACAAAAATCCCTTAAAACACATAGTCGTACTTCTTTCATTTCATCCATGCCGATACCATATGCATATACATAGGTTAAACACTTAATTTCATCAAGAAGATCACAACAAGAATAACTAGTAGAGTGTATCTACCTTACAAAGACCGAATCCCTACGGTCTAGCGCTTAGAAAAACCTCAGAAGTGAGATCCGGGCTGGAGAAGCAAAAACCAAGCTTCACTTTCGATCTTGGTTCAAACCCTCAAAAACCAAAACTTTTCTCTCTCTCTAAAACTTCTCTTAGAACTTTGGTAAACTTAAACCCCAAGAAAACGCTCTATTTATAGAGTTTTGGTTTGCCAAAACCTTAAAAAGCCCTTCAAAAATATCACAAAAGCATAAAGTAGGTCGGTCTCTTACTAAAAGTGCAATATAGCAGCCGACCGGTTGACCGCTTGCCTAGCAGTCGACCGGTTTGGTCTGACTTTGACAATTTTGCCTGATTTTTACACTTTTGACACTTATGAGTATTTTCATACTATTTTACCTTGACTCTAGCACACATACAACAGCCACAATTGAATACGAAACACCCGATATCTTAACATACACTCAAAACGATACATGGAAGTTCGGGGGCTCTAAACAAAGGAGTGTTAAAAGAGACACGTGGCCATGGCATTTGACTACATAGTCTAATGTGTGGTATGCTAATCACTGCCCAACATGATTTATTCACAACTTTTGAAAAATTCTTGTATAAAACTCTAATATATTAAAAATATCTGTTTATAATTTTTAATCTTACTTTGTATTTTTCATATCTTGCCCGACATTTTCTCGATTTATTTCTGACTTTTTTCAAATTTTTCCCTAGATGAATCATTCCTAAACTCCAACTTGGTAAGTAGGGCTAAAACCCAATTATCAATTCAGAACTTGGTCGAATCAACTAGGCATTGGCTGTGTGCCAAGTGTCAAGTTAAGATACCAAGTTCATTCAATATTTGACTGACATGCCCTTGTCAAAGTAATAGAAATTTTTCTACGCTGACTTCAAGTGTCTTTACATGGTTTGTTGGCATCAAGTCTCTGATCAATTTGTCATCTTCCATGTAAGGATATTCTTCTCTTCTAACCACCAAATTTGTGGAGTTGGGAAACCATGGATGCATACCATCCTTTTGCGAATCAAACATCACAAACATGGGACTACCCATGCCTTCTGAGAAAATAATGTGTGGGTTTTTTTTTTTTTTTTTGTGAACCTTCAGGAGATTATCAGGTATTCTTATTGTTTTCTTTTTCCTTTTTTTTTTGGCATTCTGCCCCTGAACATGCTGCTTTTTCTAATGGATGATAAATTCATTTTTTGGTTAATCATCAGGTCCCTCCTGAATTAGATACCATTACCAATACGATCCGTCGAACCCTTCCAAGGAGCTTGGTGTCTGGGAAGAAATTCTCGAGGACTTCAAAGAAATGGATAGGCAATGGTGGGCTGCTTCTCCTTGGGGGAGTCATTTGCCTTTCTCTTTGCCGCTCTAGGCTTTGCACTAAGATTGCCATGCCATGCCTCTTAAAGAAGCTCACCAAGCGATGAGCATCTTCAAGCCAAAATGGGAAGAACTGAGCCACCCATGAGTCAGTTGCATCACACGGATCTCAGAGGTTTGGTGAAAGCTGACCATAGATGATTAATAACTGTACTCTTGTAGTCATGTTAGTGTAGATTCGATTTTTAACTACTTTGTTTCTTATTCTTTGTTTGTGCAAAATTTGTGATTTTGTATATAGTTTTCAACACAATTAATGAAGCCAATTCAATGTGTTTACTGGATCACACAAATGGGGGCTTGGCCACGAAATAGGCGATGCTGCAGTCATCTGTAATTGCACTTGAAAGCTGAGGTTATGAGATAATCTTGTGGTCTGGAATATGATAATTTTGTCATCATGCCTATAACAACCCTTCGATCAGCAGGCTCGTCTAGTCTCGGCTGGTTCATGGATTAGGCTTGCACTCACGGAAGACCATTTGCAGTCACTGGGGTTCCCTTGTTAGTTTAGCACTTAACCATCCTTTGGTATAGATGGATCACCAAAATGGATAGCCAAGTAAAAACCTGTATTTTCCATCATAATGGGAAGAGATATATCACACTTTACCAATACAATATAATGATCTCACTCTCAGCCCAGCGATGCTATTAAAATCATGATTTGGAGTTTCAGAGGGTGTTCTCTGATTCAAAATATTTCTTGTTGCGCCTATAGAATTGGGCAATCAATTCAATCTAAGCATTGTTTGCAATCTCTAAATTGAGGCTAATCCAAACTCCCTGACATCAAGGCTAATCTAGTACTGCATCTTGCTAAAATGTTGCTACACAATGCTAGCTTTTGTAAGCAAACAATCCCTTAAGAGTTCAAAAATGTTCATGAATCAGCACAGGTTTGGGCGAGTTGTTGCAATGGAAATTGCCACCCCTAATTATGGGGTTGCCTGAGGCTCAATGATTGACAACTTTACCTACCTCACTGCAACGAGATTGTGGGTTCAATTCACACGTACCAATAGGGCTATCAATGGATCAGATCAAGAACCGGATTTGATTACAACGGATCTTTATTCTTTATAGATCATCCAGATCGGATATGAAATTTTGAAGTTGGTTCTAATCTCATCGAATCAGATTTATGGGTATTGCTAATGTTCAGGGTAAACTTGATAAACTTTACAAAGACATTTTTACCCTTTTATTAACTTCAAACTCACTAAAATTAAGAATAGTTTAATCTTTTCACAAAGGGTCAATCATTAAATACAGAAAAAATTGCAGTTTGATTTTTCTTGTTTGTCTCCCTCATTAAGTATCAAACTGTGTAGCCCAAACGCAAGCCAACCCATCACAATTTATCTTCAGCCAGCCCCTTGCAACCCGACTCGACCCATAACTCCATAGATTGTCAAGCAAATTTTCCAAGAATTCAAAACTTTTAAAGCATCATCCAACCTTTCTTGACAAGAAGCATTCAACCCATCTATTAAAAGTCTCCGCACGCAGTGAGCTTTAACGCTAGCATCATCACCAACTACTCCATTCCCTTTGTAGCTCTCTGTAGCTTTTATCACACATCTCCCTTTACAGCTTCCCAGTCTCCCCAATGTACCCAATTTACTGACCTTACAGTATTCATCAATGAGTGTTTTATGTGTTCATTTGGAATAAATCCTTTCCGGATCATCTCTTAACCACAGCTTGTGGTATATGTAAAACTGTGCAGAGTGCACCCTCTCTCCTTGAGACAATTGAAGACCCCAAAACCTTTGTCTGCCATTCCGTTCTTGCATAGCCCGTAAATGATTTCCAGATTAGTAAAAATGTCAGGAGTTCAATTCTTTGCAATCATAAGACGGAGAAGCTACGAGTCTTTACTATTACTCTTTTTCCTGCAAAACCCAGAAATCAATTTGTTGAAAGCAACATTATCCGGGGGCATGCCTAATTTGTTATCTATGCAGAGGCTCAAATGAGATACTCAGAGTCTCAACATCGCCCGCAAAAAAACTCCCAGAGAAGATTGGCACATCGCCCACAAAAAAACTCTCAAAGAAGATTGGCACTCCCAACACACAGAACCCATTAAACCGGTTCAGGAATACCAATATTTTCTGCTGGGAGAACACATCCAGAGCTTTGTGGATGAATCCATCTCCGGCATAGACATCATATGAAAGACTCTAGAGAAGCCGATTTGAGGCTGAAGTTGGTTGAATAAAATAAGGGATTTTAACTCAATGGAGGCATTGGCCTCGACAAGGACGTCAAAGAGGGAATTATAAGACCGAGAGCTGGAGAAGTTGTGCTGAGAACAGAGCCATTGGAAACTGAAGGAGAATGGAATTGTTTTGACACTATGATCTAGCGAACACAATCTTGATCGAAGAAATTAAGTGTGGAACTCCAAAAGGAAGGTATGCTCCCATCTGGTTCTGTTTCATTTGTTTTGACATACCTTTCTCACAATCTCTGAACTGCCCTTGCTCCTGCTGCTTGTTGTCCAACTGTTCTTGTTTTATTTCGTCTCCTCCAAAATTTTGGATATTGAAATGGTTTAAGGTTTTGGAGCCTCCGATACTCATGACTGAGAATCAAACTCTTGCCATTTATTACCTCCCTCTTTTTTTGTGTGTGGGTAGGTGGGTGCAAGAGTCTAAGAATGATTGTTAAGCTCTTCTGGAATTCTTCAAAGAAAGTCCAACTTAGTATAGCAATAAATCCCCAAAAACGCTTGAGGTGCAAAGATACCGAATGTCTTGAATGAGCACTCATAATCTCCATGGTGGGGTGCTGTCCATGTAATAGGGATTCACTGTCCACCCAAAGATGTTGGATCCCCTCGGCAATGGCATGTGGGGGAATCCTCGGTATATAGCTCTGGCCTGTCTGTTAAAGAGGATGTCTCCAGCCGGTAATGAGGTTGCAAAACACTTCAAAATCCGTCCAAAATGATCCCATCTGTACTACCGATCATACATGGAGCCATCGAAACTCAGTTTGGTCCATTTGGATTAGCTGCCATGTCTTGGTAGGTTGTGAACCATATAAGGTCCCTGCATCAGAAGATATCAACCGAGAATCTATGAAGGCAGTATAAGACAGTTGCTTATTCAATCCTTTCATGAGAAGAAGTCAACTGAGGATCTAAGAAGGCAGTATGAGACAGCTGTTTATTCAATAGTTTGAATTCAATGGGTTTTTCATTGTATATATGGTATGGTTCCCATCAATGCCTACTCATATTCAGACCCTATTAAAGGGCAAAAATTTATTCAACTCCTTATTTATAGCATTTAGGCTTTAACTTCAAACGGATAAGTCACTTCCAGGGACAGACCCAGGATTTTCTAGTAGAGGGGGCACCCATAGTTATAATTGTTGATGGAATTTGTGGAGAAAGATCCCATAGTTATAATTGTTGATGGAATTTGTGGAGAAAGATTAGGTGGATATGAAATATTATGGTGTAGAACTAAATTCTCAGGTCATTTCGTCCATCCATTTTGTACATATTATGAGTATTGTTTCTTGTGTTACGGGCAGCAATCCCCTTGCCTCATAGCTATGCACAATTAAATAATTAAATTAAATGATATAAAAGATATATTTTGTTTTCAAAAGTTTAGGAGACAATTGCCCCATAGCTATGCCATATTAAATAATATAATATTATATAATTTTTAAAGGGACAATTGCCCCAATGTCCAATGAATTATGCTCAATTTAATACTTAAACAACTTAGTATAAAAAATACGAGTCCGGATCCTATCCAATTGCGATGAATTCAGACAGTTCAATCACACTTACTTAGCCCCCCTTTAACTCTGGTTAAGAACTTTTAAACCTTAGGGTTAATTTCTTTTTCTCAAACAAAGGTTAGATTGTTGAGTACCCTAAGGGTTAGTAAATCTTAATCATAGTTAATGGGGTTAAAAGGAACACATGTGGGCCGAGTTTAATCGAATATGATCCCAACTTAAAAAAATACTTTTTTTTTCAAAGTTTAGGGGACACTTGCCCCATTCCCATGCTATACCCTAAAAAAAATAAAAAAATCTAGATGTTGAGTGAGAGCATGTGCCCCCACAGGCCCCCGCCTAGCTCCGCTCCTGGTCACTTCTGTTGCATAGTTCTCAAGGCGACTAGGCGAATTGAGGCGACAGACCCCATGGACGCTTGAGGCTGTAGCCTGAGACGCCGCCTGATGAACTTTTTACTGTAGACATCCCCCCAATATGAGATCTATGTATGATGCATTTCCTTGAATAAAGGGACCTGCAATTCATGTAAATTACAAAATCTCTATTGTTTAGATACACTTTGATAGAAACATCCTTGCAGACAATTCTAAGAACAATAAAGATTTCAAGTGTTGGGAAAAAAAAACGGAATAAAAAAAACAAAGTTTACAATGATTGTCGAAAGGGGAAGAGAGATTATTAAGGATCAAAAAATAAAAAGAAACAATAGTCTACAGTGACAGCCGAACATGAGAACGGAAGGAGATAGGAGAGGAGGGAGAGTGTAGGACTGAATAAATAACAAAAAAAATAGTTCGACAGTCAATGTGACGTTGAACATGAGAGAGACAAGAGAGGGAGAGAGAATGAGATGTCGTATATCTTACTCTCATTTCTTCTTTCTTCCTTTTTCTTGATTATACTCAAGGAATGTAATAATATATATATATAATTGGTCAAATATACAATTATAAGGATTGCACTTATTTAAATTATGAAAGACCTCTTTAAATATAGGTTTATGAGAGTTTTGGGGTCCTACAAGGAATTTGAGGCATTTAAAGGCTTTTTTTTATTATTATTGGACTGCTTGAACCCACTTGTATGCTTGGTCGCCTAGGCGACGCTTGTAACAATCATGCAAAAGTAGATGCGGACCATATGGTCCACTCACAAATAGGGGAAAAGAGAGAGAGACCAATTGTCCAGCAATTAAGTGAGAGAAAGGACAAGTTAACATGAGGGAAATATACTTGACATCATTTCTCTCTTCTTTCTTCTCAATTTGCAAACCTTTTTTGTTGGATATATAAACCCTAATATATTATATGGTAAAAGACATGAAAAGTATATAAAATAGTATATTTTTTGTTTACCAAACTACTATATTCAAATAAAGTAATTCTTATATCTTTAAACAATAATAATATTACATATATCAAATTTATAATAATTACTGCCTGAGGCGGCCAGTCGCCTGAGCCCAACAGAGCGCCTGATCGCCTAGGCGACCTCCTGAGGCGACGCCTTTAACAACTATGTTCTGTTGTATGCCATGCAACTCACGTGACATAATACTTATAAAATCATGCATATCCCTCAGAGTCAATGAATTCATCAATGGAGATAAGTCCACTACTTTTAGTTCACGTAATCTTCACCACATGGATGCAAGATGAAATTCTAATGGAAAATAAAAATTAGGAGAAAAAAAGATACTAGGAGTAGATCTTTTCAAAGCTCGAAACCAAAAGTTACATACGACCATCCCCAAAGACAAAAGAAAACCAAAACTATACATATATATATATATATATATGCTAGTAAAAGTGCATGTGTGTTGCACGTAAAATATATATTAATTAATTTAAATATATGAACATTTTACAAACAATAGAATAAAAAATAAAATAGTTAATTTAAGATGAGTGAAATCATGCTCTTAAAAGGAGGATGCATCTAAGGGGACAACAACAATAATTAAGGTGTGTAATTGTGTATATACCAATAAAATGATTGGTCAACATCCTTTGATGCACTTTGAGAAAAAATGAATTGTCAATAACATCTATAATATTGTTCATTAAGATAAACAAAACTAAATAAAACATGTAAAATGTAATTGCATTTGTTTTGCATTCTTTGCAAACCTAAACTATTCAATTTTCCAACTTCTTTTACGGTTTGTCATCATCAGAATAATCGATGTTTTCAATGATGTCCTCTTCCACTTCTTGTGTTACAAAATTGTTTGACATAGTTTCGTTTTTCTTTTTGTACATCTTGATGAGAAACTTGTAAGTCTTGCCTTTACAACCTGTCACTTTATTATAAAATGTATTTTCATCATGTAATAATGTTAAAAGCGATCCTAAAATTATGATAAATGTGAGCAATGTTGTAGTGGAAACCCCTAGAGGGTATGGAATTGGAGAAAGGAAATTGTCAGATTACAAGCTAAATGTAAAATGGTTTTCGAGCATGTTTACAGAGAAAATAATCAGTGTGCAGATTATCTGGCTAATGAGCGTGCAACACCTCTAGGAGTAAAGTCTACAGGGACTCTAACGACATTCTGATTCCCCTAAAAAGGATCATCAGGGTTAACAAACTATGTTTGTCTAATATTAGATATTGATGTTTAGGGGTAAGGTTTTATGTCCCCACTGTATTTGGTTTCTTTTTTATTTAATAAACCGGTAGGGGTCTACCAAACTCCCCACCCTTCTGGGAGGTGTTTCTTAAAAAAAATGTAAACTTAAGCATATAAAAAAAAACATTGAAATGTAATGAAATATAGAGAATAAATTACCTATTCTTTTAGACGTGAAAGATTCTCTAAAGGACATCCAATAAAGTTTATTGTATCTTCAAAAGTTGTCACAAACATGTGTTGCAACATATTTAACCCTGAACCTCAACATATACCTGCACAAATATTTATTTTAATAAAATAAAAAATAAACGTGAATTGTATATATAAGATGTATTTTATTACCGTAGACATAGTCTGCAAATTGTTTTTTATAGACATTGCATTCAGCTCCTTCTACCATGACAAGTACTTTTCTATTATATCTCTTGCATGCATTATACCATGGTTCAGTTGAGTTGAGAATTTCTGAAATTGTTGCATTGAAATAATAATATGATTTCTGTAAATAAATATAATTATTAAAAAAAGTATAATATTTAAATAAAAAATTGAGAATTAAAATAAAATAAATATTAATAAAATACCTCAAATGATGAAGGAGATTTTCTAATAATCTCTTCAAGATCAAGCCTTTCAGTCTCTTTAATTTTAAATATGTCAGATTTTGAGTTAAGTATGGTAGAAGGAAGATCTTGTAAAGTAAATTTGTGTAACAAACCTGCAATTTTAATTGAAATAAAATCATAAGCAACAATCAACATATATATATATATATATATATATATATATATATATAAAGAACATTAAAAATATACCAATTTTTTAATTCCTTAGCTTATGTGATATTTGGATCTATTTGGATTGTGGTTCCCGAGAGAGTTTGAAGAGAGACACCTGAAATTTAAATGTTATATGATAATATAAGAGTAATTATAACAAATATTGTTAAAACTTAAAGATTGTTTTACCTTCATAAGTGTTAGTTGATAAATAACTTGCAGGAATTATAGGTCTTTCGGTAACTATTTTCATAAGAATTTGACATATTTTTCTGCTAAGTCTCCTCATAATGTTAAATGAATTTTATTTGATCAATCACAAGAAATATATTAGTTCAATAATATATTACATCATTAAATATATCATAATTTTATAAATAAGAATATACTAACCTCATATCGATGATGCTAAGCTTTTGTATCATTAATACATCTTTGTTATTCTTTTTTATGATGGGGAAAAAAGAATTTACATCAATAACCATTCCTAATACATCTGTGCACAATAAAAAAGATCAAATGTTTTAGACTATTAAAATAATAAGTAGTGAGATATACACAAATATTCAGGTGTTAAATATATACCTATTGTTTTCTCTTTAAGTGTATTCTGAAGTATTTTTTCAAATGGAATAAAATTGCACTTTATATTTTCCAAATTGATAACATCAACTGTTTCATCTTCAATGATGGTTGCTTTTGTAAATTTTAATTCGTAATCTTTGTGCACATTTACGAATTGAGAATTTACACGACTTACAATTTCATTTGATATAATGTAAGGCTTATTGTGCTGCAATAGATCTTTAAATCTTTCAAAAATATCATTAAATAATATTACTTGAATTTCCGTTCCCTGTAAAAAATTAATTAAATGATATAAATAAAAAATATAAAAATTAATAATATATAATTTACTAACCTCGTTGTCCATTATTATTATTTTTACAATATTTCTACATCTTTTTTTATTGTTGTACTCTTTTACCATTCCTTCTAGAAGCACTACCAATTTGATAGTACAATTTGTTTGCAGTGCAGCAAGTGAACTAATCATGGCAAAATCATCAAGAATAATTGACTGAGGCATCGTATCTGCAAAATAAAAATTAAACATTAAAAGTATATTCAATTATATAATTAACAAATATTTGTTATCGTGAAGATAATATTGAATAAAGGATAATAAAATACTTGTTTGCAATTAGAACCTCTTTAAAACCCACATTTTTTGTGTAGGTTCCTCTTTTGTCATTGTTATGATCATGTTTCACTAAAACTTTAGTTGTATTCATTGATACCCCTCTTTACAATGCTATATACAACTGCCCATGTGTGAATACATGTTGAAGAAGGTGAACACCTACATGCGGAATGGTTTGTCATTGTGCTTTATTTATTGTCATTACAAAACTCAAACGTATGTTTCCTTTTGAAATGAATGGATATCTTTCATTTCTGCTAAACAAAGTAGAATCCTTAGGAGAAGAACATGTTTTCCGGCGTGTTATCCTATAACAATTTCTGTTTGAATGACGTTTTTCATAAATCTCCTGCAAACCAATCTTGTACCATTGCACAACCCGTGTGGAGGATCTAAATTGTGTGGCAACATTATTGGACAATTGATTTTGAGAATCAACTCTTGCGATGGTAGTCCATTTGGTGCTAATGCGTTTGAAAACTCTTCCGGACAATAAGTTTGTGTCTCATCAGTAGCAATATTAAAGTTATAGTAAGTCATTGTATCGCCTGGAAATCTTTCGATCAACTCCTCATTTAATTTATCAACAAAATCATTCTAGTTGACAAAATTGCTCTGTGTGATGTATTCAGCCGAATGAGAATTCTCATGTGATGAGAGAAATTTTATATCAACCAATTCATCTTCAGATTTATCATCATTTGCATATTTAATAACCATCTCATCTAGAAGTCGAATCATATCTTCAAGGTGTTGTTTGGATAGACTTCCCCAACAACTTTTGGCTTTTAGGAAGTCAGAAGTTGACAATTATGTGTTTGGTTTGCATTTTTCGTTTGACTTCCCGCGGAAGTAAAAAGTCGTAGGAAGTCACTTTCTTTACTTCCCCAAAAAGCCAGGCAAGTGTGCTTCCTCGGGAAGCAAAATTTTCAACTTCGGTGATAGTTGACGGAACTCCCCGACCAAACAATCATAACATATAAACACCCAATCCCCTTTTTTTGGGGTTTCACCGGATGAAAACCCCTGCTCGCTCCCTGTTTTCTTGCTGCTCCACTGCTCCGCTCGATTTCACTCTACTCTGATTGCGTGATCCCGCCAGCGATCCAAAGCAGCTCATGGTAAGTCGTCCTCTCCTCATTTTTATTTCTTCTTTTTTTTTTGGTGATTTTCCCATCTCTTTCCATCTGTAATGTAGATGTTAGATTTTTTTTTTTTCTTTATTTTCTCACTGCTTGCCTTCTCTTCTTTTGAGTGTGTGGCAGCAGCTTGTCCTCGGAGATGACCGGCCATTTTCTTTTCTTCTGGGATCAACATTAGCATGTTGGTCATTTACTGAATGAAGATCTCTCTCCTCCATCTTTTGATTTCTGTAAATATGAGTATGTAAGTGTGTGATTTGGGTTTTCATTGGTTGGTATTGTTGTGTCACAAGTTAAGCCATTTAACTTTGGTTTTCAAAAAATTAAAAAAAAAAATTAAGACCCTTTAACTGTGGTTAGGATTCACTAACCCAAAATGTTTTTAAAAAATTGTTTTTTTTCCTAAAAATCAAGGTTAAATGGGTTAACTTTAAGGGTGGGTGAAACTTAATCACAGTTAAAGGGGAAGAGACATTGAGTTAGTGAATCTTAACCACAATTAAAAGTTGATAATTTTTTTTAAAATTAAGGTTAAATGACTTAACCATAAATGTGGGTAAAATGTAACCATAGTTAAAGGGTGTTAAAATGAGTAAACGTTGGGTTAGTGAATCTTAACTACAATTAAAGGGTGTTAAATTTTTTAAAAAAATAACCAAGGTTAAATGACTTAATCCTAAGGGGTGAAACTAAACCACAGTTAAGGGGTGTTGAAATGGGGAGAGACGTGACCATTTAAAAGGGGAACACGTCGCCTAATACCGAGTTCCAGTATTAGGTATTAGGCACCGACTAGAGGATTTGTGATTTTTGTAATATGACTATTTTGCATGTAATATCAAAATAAAGACCTTTTCTTAATAATCGTTAGACATGCAGGACATGTGTAATGAAATAGAAATTTTGATTGATAGAAAAATTTTAATTAATAGAAATTTTCAGAAGTTACTTTTTGTTAGGGTAAACCAAACAAAAATTTTGATTTTTAAAATTTTAAAAGTCACTTTTCAAATGTGTAAACCAAACGTTGTTATATCTACCGAATGACTTTGTCAGACTTCCCCAAAAGTTATTTCCTACAAATTAGCTTTTGGGAAGTATTTTTCTTCTTTGAGAAGTCTATCCAAACGCCACCCAAGTATTGCAGGCTCCTCTCCATTAGCAACACGCAGAAGGAAATCACTAAAATAAGAATCAGATTTTGCCCTCATATTTCTTGTTAATTTTAACTTTTGCATTTTTTACTATAAATATGACACAACCAAAGTTGCGTTATGTCATATTCACCCTTTTCACCCTAGTACTTTTATTAGTACTATGGTGAAAAGGGGTTATAAGACAACCATAATTCACCACTGAAAATTATGGTTTTCAGTGGTGATTTTAGACAAGAACTTCTAGTGGTTCTTTATAGTACAAGAGCAAAAACAGTTAAAGTTGCTTAATTGTTTCTTCTGCTTTTGTGCCACGAAGAACCACTAGAACTTGTCTGAAATCACCCCTGAAAACCATTATTTTCAGTGGTGAACTATGGTTGTCTTATAACCTTTTTTCACCATAACTGCTAATAAAAGTACTAGGGTGAGAAGGGCAAATATGACATAACGCAACTTTAGTTGTATCATATTTATAGTCAAAAATGCAAAAGTTAAAATTAATAAGACATATGAGGGCAAGATCTGATTCTTATTTTAGTGATTTCCTTCTACGTGTTGGTAATGGACAGGTGCCTACAATACTTGAAGATATGATTCGACTTCTAGATGAGATGGTTATTAAGTGCACGAATGATGATAAATCTGAAGATGAATTGGTTGATATAAAATTTCCCTCATTACATGAGAATTCTCATTTGGTTGAATACATTACACAGAGCAATCTTGTCAATTAAGAATGATTTTCTCGATAAATTAAATGAGAAGTTGATTGAACAATTTCCAGGAGATACAATGACTTACTACAGCTTTGATAATGCTACTGATGACACACAAACTAATTATCTGGAAGAGTTTTTAATCGCAATAGCACCAAATGAACTACCACCACACAAGTTGATTCTCAAAATCAATTGTCTAATAATGTTGCTACGCAATTTAGATCTTTCACACGGGTTGTGCAATGGTACAAGATTGGTTTGCTGAGGAATTATGAAAAACGTCATTCAAACAGAAATTGTTATTGGACAACAAGCCAGAAAACATGTCCTCCCAAGGATTCCACTTTGTCCAACAAAAAATGAAGGATATCCATTTCATTTCAAAGGAAACAATTTTCGATACGTTTGAGTTTTGCAATGACAATAAATAAAACACAATGACAAACTATTCTGCATGTAGGTGCTTACCTTCCTCAACATTTATTCTTGTATGGGCAATTGTATGCAGCATTTTCCAAAGAGGTATCAATGAGTACAACTAAAGTTTTAGTGAAACGTGATCATAACAATGACAAAAGAGGAACTTACACAAAAATGTGGTTTTTAAAAGGGTTCTAATTGCAAACAGGTAATTTATTATCCTTCATTCAATATTATCTTCACGACAACAAATATTTGTTAATTATATATTTGAATATACTTTCAATGTTTAACTTTTATTTTGTAGATGGGATGTCTCAATTAATTATCCATGGTGTTTTTGCCATGATTGGTTCACTTGATGCACTACAAACAAATTGGACTATCAAAGTGATAGTGCTTCGAGAAGGAATGATTGAAGAGTACAACAATCAAAAAGGATGCAAAAATATTTTAAAAATAATAATAATGGACAACAAGGTTAGTAAATTATATATTATTAATTTTTATATTTTTTATTTTTATCATTTAATTAATTTTTTTACAAGGAACGAAAATTCAAGCAATATTATTGAAAGATTTAAAGATGTGTCACAGCACAAATAAGACTTACATTATTTCAAATGGAATTGTAAGTCATGTAAATTCTCAATTCGTAAATATCCACAAAGACCACGAATTAAAATTTACAAAAGCAACCATCATTGAAGAGGAAACAGTTGATGTTATCAATTTGGAGAATATAAAGTACAATTTCATTCCATTTGAAAAAATACTTCAGAATACACTCAAAGAGAAAACAATAGGTATGTATTTAACACCTTAATATTTTTGTATATCTCACTACATATTATTTTAATAATCTAAAACATTTGATCTTTTTTATTGTGCACAGATGTATTAGGAATGGTAATTGATGCAAAATCTTTTTTCCAATCATAAAAAGAATAGCAAAGATGTATTAATGATGCGAAAGGTCAGCATCATCGATATGGGGTCAGTATATTCTTATTTACTAAATTATGATATATTTAAATGATGCAATAAAATTTTTAACTAATATATTTCTTGTGATAGATCAAATACAACTCCTTTAACATTATGGGGAGATTTAGCTGAAAAAAGTCCATCAAATTCTTATTAAAATGTTATCGAAAGACTTATAATTGCTACAAGTTGTTTATCAACTAACACTTATGAAGGTAAAATACTCTTTTTAAGTGTTAACAATATTTGTTATAACATTGTTAAAATTTCTCTTATATTATCATCTAACATTTAAATTTCAGGCGTCTCTTTTCAAACTCTCTCGGGGTACCACAATCCAAATAGATCCAAATATCACATAAGCTAAGGAATTAAAAAATTGGTATATTTTTAATGCTCTTTGATAACATACAAATATATATATATATATATATATATATATATATATATATATATATATTAATTGTTGCTTATGATTTTATTTCAATTAAATTGCAGGTTTGTTACACAAATATGCGTTAAAGATCTTCCTTCTACCATACCTAACTCAAAATTTGACATATTTAAAATTAAAGAAACTGAAAGGCTTGATCTTGAAGAGATTATTGGAAAATCTCATTCGTCATTTGAGGTATTTTATTAATATTTCTTTTATTTCAATTTTTAATTCTCAATTTTTTTATTTAAATATTATATGTTTTTTAATAATTATATTTATTTGCACAAATCATATTACTATTTCAATGCAACAATCTCAGAAATTCTCAACTCAACTGAATCATGGTAAAATGCATATAAGAGATGTAATAGAAAAGTAATTGTCAATGTTGAAGGTGCTGAATGCAAAGTCTATAAAAAATAATTTACAGACTATGTCCAACGACAATAAAATACATCGTATATATATAATATACATACATATATAATTCACATTTATTTCTAATTAAAATAAATATTTGTCCAAGTATATGTTAAGGTTCAAAATTAAATATACTGCAACACATGCATTTGTGACAGTTTTTGAAGAGAAAAAAAATTACAGGATGCCCTTTAGATGATCTTTTACGTCTAAATGAAGAGGTAATATATTCTCTATATCTCATTACATTTCAATGTTTTCTTTTCTAAGTATAAGTTTACATTTTAATGTTTAACACTACTACAGGACGAAAATACCTTTTATAATAAAGTGACAAGTTGTAAAGGCAATTACAAGTTTCTCATCAAGATGGACAAAAGAAGAACGAAAATATGTCAAACAATTTTGTAGCACAAGAAGTAGAAGAAGACAACATTGAAGACATCAATTATTTCTGACAATGGTAGACCATCAAAAAAGTTGAAAATTTGAATAGTTTAGTTTCAGAAGTAATGCAAAACAAATACAATTACATTTTACATGTTTTATTTAGTTTAGATTATTTTAATGAAGAATATAATAGATTTTGATTTCATATATTTTGACTCATTGTTATTGACAATTCATTTTCTTCTTAAGGTACATCAAATGATGTCGACCAATCATTTTATCGATATATACACACTTTAAGTCCTGTTGTTGTCCCCTTAGATGCATCCTCCTTTTAAGAGCGTGATCTCACTCATCTTAAATTAGCTATTATATTTTTTATTCTATTATTTGTAAAATTTTCATATGTTTAAATTAATCAATATATTTTATGTGCATTGCACATGCACTTTTACTAAGGTTAAAAGGGACACACGGACAAGTAAAGAATCAATCCCTTTAAAAATAAGAAGTTAAAAAAAAAAATTTGGGTTGGGTTGGGTTGGGTTGGGTTGGGTGGGGGGGAGGATGGCCCCTCCTCGGCCCCTAACTCCGCCCCTGGGCATATACGTATATAGCATATGCTCTGATTGTAAATTGTAGAGAAAGGAGTGTGTATCAACCCCACTTACTTCATCCCTCGAGGTTGAACACAGCAGGTAGGCCTCCCACCTCACCCCCTCTTCTAGGAATACTAAAAGCATGTCTCAAGCATGAACATTGATTTGTATTTTCAACCTTAATCACCAAGGACGATCATTTCTATGTCTATATTGTGTAAAGTAATATGCCGAAAAGGGTTGACCCGTCATGGTTTGCCGACCTCAATAGATTGCTAATCATTTGAAAAACACGCAAATTATGCTTGTTTTCAAGACTTTCATGGGGTTTTAGTCTAGCAATGTAATTTTTTGTCATATTTCTCTTTTTCCTAATATGGTAGTGGCACATGACATAATCTTGAATCAATTAAACAAAAAGTAGTTGAGTAAATTAAATGTTTGGTTTTTTTAGCTTACCCCAAAATTTTAATTTTGTTCGGTTTAAACGTGCTTAATCATCATTTTTAAAATATGTGGTTCCAAAACTTTAAGGCACGAATGTACATAAGTCCATTGTCAATCTCTTGGATGAGATTCTTATGGCAAATAAGGATAATATAGATTGTTATCTCCATCCAACTAAGGGTAAGATTAGCGGTTACCTTAGGTCTGATGTGTGTGTGTGTGTTTAGATTACCTCTCTAGCCAAAAAAAAAAAAATACTATGGGTAAGAATGTTGATAAACATTGTGCATTACAAGAAAAAAAATTTGATAGACATTTTGTAGATGAATTAATTTGTCCAATATATTTCTTCATGTTGAACTTCTACATTTTGACATTATTTAGTAAAACATAATCCCTATATTTTTTCAAAATTGGAGAAATTTTACCTAAGAGACATTTGGTCCATTGGTAATTGTAGTTGGCGATATAGAATTTCATATTAGATTTTGTTTGCAATAAACTAGTGTTACCTAGACACTTCAGTTTTTCCAAATTTTGTTGTGCCGACACCTTAGACACAACACGACACTCCGTGGAGCGACACGAAACTCCTTGGTACATGCCTATACCATGCCATGCCATGGTGACATCAACATTATGGTTAGGCACGTGGTACTTTAAGTATGCCGTGCCATTTAAAGTATGTATACATATATATTAGATTGCTTGGAACTTTTTGTTAAGCCTTGTAGCTTTTTCGGCAATATAGAGAAAAACTTACTAAGAGAGCAGCGGCACCAACCATCAATAGGTCTCTCCCTCCCTCTCTCTCTCGTTTGCTCCTCTCTGTTCTGTATATGAGTATTGTTTATAACTTTGCTACACTTCTAAACAAAATTGGGGAAATGTGGTCCCATATTTCTCTATTCTTGTTATTATTTTTAAAATTTTGGAGTTATAATATATTCATGTATGTAATCATTTTCACAAATTTGTACATTTGTGCCACCGTATTGAGGTTTTAGATCTTGTCGTGCCAAACACCTCTAGACACCCAAACACTTGGCACCCGTATCACGTGCATAGGTAACACTGCAATAACTGATGCTTTTGTATTTGCATATTATTTATCATCAATTCAAATTAATTGATACGCTTACTGGACCGACACATGAGTACCTATAAAGTAATGTTATTTTTTAATTTTATCATATTATGTTTTTTATTAATAATAATTAATACATACAAAGCACATGCACCTTTACTAATATATATATTGAGAGAGATAGAGAGAGTACCAAAGTAGGAGTAATGATCAGAGATGGGGCTGCAAAAAAGGAGGAGAAGCAGAATTAAGCAAACACATAAAGCTTTTTTAAAGGGTACTTAAACGGGACAGAGGGGGTGAGGCACCAACCTTTAATCGAAGCCGTGGAGCTGTGCACCGGATCAAAGAAGCGGAGGGGATTTATAGAAGATCCTGCAAATGAGAATTGAGTGATGGACTCCTCTCAACATGAAAAACAACCTGACAATGCCTTTCACGGGTGTATAATATGCATGTCACCTGCATCGACGTGTAACGAATGCGACTAAATGTTTTTAGCACGACTGGTGATTCTCTACAGTTATAACCGGACTCCTTGGCTGTTTAGGGTGATCCACGAGTTTTATAATTTGCCCTTTTCAAGGATTCTTCTGATTGTTAGAGTTGTTGTGTTGGGCATGGCTACAAGGAGGACTTCATATATTTTATATGAATATATTTAATAATTAAATTAAAATTTTATAAATATAGTTTCAACTTTCAACATATCTTCTTCTTTTTGTATGTTTATGGCTTAATTTCATAATGGCTTAAATTCGTGTTCGAGAAATTTTCTTTATTTAAAGGGACTGATTCATTTTATCTGAGACTTTGAGATATTCATGACATGTTAGTTGAGATGTAACACCTTGCACACTCTTTAATTTTGTGTTTATATTAAATTACTAAATAATACATTACTATGAAAACTGAGAACGGAAGATAAATTTATAAAATAAGATGCAAATAGAAGCTTTTGTTCAAGATTTATAATTAATGATGTCATAAATCTTTCTATGACATTAACAATAGATCCGACATATTGGTAACAAATATGCAGTTATTTGTGAATTTTATGAGATGAAACAAAATATCACTATAAACATGCTAAAGTAGAAAAAAAAAATATTTCAACAATTCAAGTTCATATTTCTCGTGAAGATACTATAAGATCCAACCCTAGGTTCATTCAGATGAACCAGATATTCCTCCATAGGTCTACATGATGATCAAGACATCTTATACTTTATTTCAATATTGTAGGTAAGAATTTACAAATGAAATTATTAGTAACAAATCATTTAAAAATACATTAATATTTATTCTCTCTTAAGTATTATATCAATTATATATCTTTTCTTTTTATTGGTTTCTGGAATTTAACATAGTATTATATACCTCTAATTAATGTATGATATAGGTAAAACATCATGATGGATTTGAGTTGATTAAGCCAATTAGAAATCAGAATTCAGGAACTGAATTAAAAGGTTAAGTAATTTTAAGCAAATTGTTTTAAAATTTTCAAAAGGACACCAAGGAAAATGTAGATTAACCAACAGTAGGATACTGACCTCTCCACCAAATGGGGAGCAATAGAACCAGCAATAGAGTGGGTTGGTGCTAGTTTTTCAAGCTTTTCCTCTAAACCTGGTGTAATGGCCTATAGTAAACGCATAAATACACAAATAGTTTAGCATTCAACTTTAGCAACAACGAATATCAAAATATGTACACAGTGAAAAAAAATGGGCATATCTTAGTTTCAAAATTTTTATCTAAAAGAATGTTTGATGACTTGATATCCTGCTGAAAAAAACGAAGATGGCCTGATATATACGTAAGAGGAAACAACAGTAAAATAAGTAGCAAGGACAGTCTAGTTTAGGAGGAATATGCCCAATGACTAATTTTGGTTAAGCCATCAAACATAAACACAAAAGCAACGCAAAGAACCACATTTCTATATCAGCGGGAATGGTAAACAGGGTCCAAAAATTGGATCCAAACACCACTCCATGGTTCAGATCTAGTGTACATTTCTATATAGTACCAATTTGACAGCAATTAGAGAAACTTCTATACCAAAACACCCAACCCAACCATTAATTGGGGTTGAAAAACTGAGACCCAAATTCAAGTAAATGGGTTTGGATATATCAACAGGATACCCATTGACAGTTTGACACCTTCAGGCTCAATTACATTATAGGAAGCATTATACTAATTATCATAGAAATCTTCCAGTTGAAAAACATTAGAAGATATACTTATCTAAAACCAATGACAAAGTGATTATAATTGAAGACAGTAGTACCTAACATAATTAAGTAAAAATGCATGGTTACCAGTCCAGTCTAGTTTCCTGAAAGAAGTGCACATATAGATTATAGAAGACAATTGGAATTTCACAAATTTCTATTGCAATCTAAAACTAATCATGAAAGTTCTCTACTTACAAGCTAATCCTACACCCATGACAAATTTCCCATAATATTGTTTGGACAAGCTAGTATGTAATAGATTCCATCAAAATTATATTTCACTTCTCTATACACAGATTATTAGATAAATTTATTCCATAGTTTATCAAAAAAATTTAAAGACCTAGATGCAAAAAGTTGGATACATCTAGCTATACAAGGAAATTAAGAACGTGAATGCCACAAAAGAAAGAATAAAAAATTCATGAATATTCAATGCCAATTACCGATTTAAAAAATGAATATTCAATGTGAATCAAGTTTTGAAAGGGGAGGGGGACGAAATGAAATCAAACTCAAATCATCATTTCAATCTTTAAAAAAAAACCTACCTAGCATAGCAAATTGCTCTCATATACTTCTTTAGCGTTGTAAAAGACGATAGAATAGAGACCTCTCTCCAAAATCAGATTTCTCCTCTCATTTTGAAACACGAAAACCTGGTTTGATTGGCGTAACGAGAAACGCTAGTGTTTCTTTTTGGAAGAAAAGTGTGAGTGCGTTTCGCTAGGGTTTTCGATGCAGATACCCGGGTTATGTTGGCTCCAATCAAAAAATGGGAGCTTTAATGTTTCCTGAATAGGTAATGCCACCCAATCACTCCCAATTAAGATCACCTCTTATGTAGAGTTTTAGGGTGTTATGGAACAAAGGCCCCATAACGTTTGGGATAGAAGCACTCGACTGTGTTGGGATCCAAGAGAACAACCACCATGAATACAATCTCGGATAAAAAAAGCATGAACAAAGTCTGTTATTCGAAGCTTGTACCCTGATAAGCTCACCGAGCCTTAGTCCAAAGAGGGCCAAAGTCCTTCAACTGTATGACTATTCTCCCATACAAGTTTTCTGTTAAATTTTTTTTTATAAATATATAAAATAGAGTAAAGGGTAATTATGTCCACATAAAGTTTGGTATACTCCTTTTACTTTTATCATTTTTCTCTCCTCAATACCAATAAAATAGAAAAACATATAATAATAAGTTTATAAAATATTACCAGCAAAGTATATTGTAAATAATTTACCTCCATTACTTTTGGCTCCTTTATCAAAAATGTCTTTCTCGCGCGTTATATCAAGCGTGACATTATGTGTATCATTTCTCTTTTGAATATTTTGATGTCATCCAACCTCTCCATTTGGGAATTTTGATGTCATCCAACCAAAATGATGTCCCCTTTATAATAATAAAAGGTTGGAGGTTCATATTCGAATTTCTTTGCCCCGCAATGAATACAAGAGTTAAGTTTCTTCAGCTCATGTAACTCAGAACATATTGGCTCGTACGATAATTCACTTGTACATTTTAACAAGACATATATTTTTTTGATCGGTAATCAGAATATATAAATAGAGCAGAAAAAAGCTAAACAAGAACACAAAAGGAGTTTACAAGGAAGTAAACTCAAAAAAGATAAAAAAAAGACAAAGCAAGCAAGAAAAAGATCCTTCAAGACAAGAAGGGTGAAAAGCTAGGCTTTAGCCCAAAATCTCACCAAACCCCTCCCCATTATGCCTAATGAACACCCATTCCCAAACAAGTAAGCGGATATGAGAGCAAATGAGGAGAGAAGAAGGGGAATCTTCAAAAACCCTATTGTTCCTTTCTTTCCACAATGACCAAACTATGGCACCAGGAAGGACCGACCAAATAGTGCTTCGCCCCCCATCCACACTTACCCCAAAACCAACAGGATAAGAAGTTTAGAAAGGAGGAAGGAAAGACTCACTCCACACCTACTCGAGAGAGGAAAAAACCTCACACCTCCTTCGAGATAGGGCAATGTAAAAGCAGATGATCCACTGACTCATCCTCCCGGAGGCACATGTAACAACGATTAGTCATCATCCACCCTCTATTTTTCAAATGATAACAAGTCAAAATCTTATTCAAAGCTACATTCCAAAGGAAAAAGATATCTTAGAAGGAATACCAGGATTCCAAACAACCCTATGAGGAAAAGAACCGGGAGGAACTAATTCCAACGACTGTAACAAATGATCTAATTGAGAATCGCCTATTGTTGCCTCTAGACCAAACTCTGATATCTCTACCCTGAGAGCTCACCTGAGAAGAAGTAAGGCGCTCTAAAGTCTACCCAAAACCTCCACTTCTCAATCATTCAGATCACGTCTCAATTTAGGACACCACACCACCTTGACCTCACTCATCTAAAAATAATCTCTAATTAAGGCTTCCCTATCTTTAGCAAGCATGAAAATGTTGCCAAACTCATCCTTAAGTTTCATAGAGCCACACCACACATCTTTCCAAAATCTAATCTCTGACCCGCAACCTACCTTGAAACTGAAGTTCAGCACAACCAAACCAGCACTGCCATAATCCCTTTCCACGACCCTACCCCATGCGAACACTTTACCTCCTACGGAGCCTACCGCGAGAGCTCACCATGTCTAGCCACAATGGCAGCACGCCATAAACTCTCCCTTTCCTCCCCAAATCTCTAGATCCACTTTCCTAGCAAGGCCTTGTTCGCCTGAACAAGCAATTTCAGATTCAGACCCCCTCCTTTCCTGGACCGACAAATCTTATCCCAAGCCACCAAATGATGTTCCACTCTATCTCATTTGCCTTTCCAAAGGAAATTCCTCTGATACTTCTCGAGAGAAGCGACAATCGATTGGGGTATAGTAATGAAGGACATAGAGTAAGTTGGAAGGCTGCTAAGAGTACTTTTGAATGACAAAGAGTTAATTTACCCCCTTTTGAAAGGAGAGAAGATTTCCAACCAGAGAGTCTATTTTGGAATCTCTCCAATACCGGAATCCAAGCCATCTTAGAATTGAAACCAGCCTCAAGAGGCATGCCTAGATAGATGGATGGAAAAGATCTCACTCTGCACCCTAGACAAGACACTAACTGCCTAATATCCGAAGCCTAGCCCACCATCATAATTTCAGATTTAGTCAAATTGATTCTCAAACCCGAAATGGCTTCAGAACATCTGAATAAACATCTAAGATTACCAAGGTTCCGACTTGAAGCATCACAAATGATCAAAGTCTGCAAACTGGAGGTGAGAGATGCGCAAATTCTCCTTGCTAATAGAAAAACCATCAAACAAAAGGCCATCAACTCTAGCAAGCATCCGACTCAAAGCTTCAGAGTGATAAAAAAATGGAGAAAGAGGATCCCCTTATCTCAAACCCCTACAGCTCTGGAAAAAACCTGCTGCACTATCATTGTCAAGGATAGAAAAGGACAGATGATTTACACTTCTTTATCCAAAAACGCCATTTTCCCCCAAAGCCCATTTTATTCATCACATAGTCCATAAAACCCCAGTTAACATAATCATACAATTTTTCCATATCAAACAAACAAAGCCCAGGATATTCGACTTAAGACGCTCATCTATGCTTTCATTAGCGATCAGAATACCATCTAGAATCTGTTTTCCCTCCACGAATGCTCCCTAATGAGAAGAGATGATGAATCCCATCACAGATTTCAATCTAACAGCCAACACTTCAGAGAGAATTTTGTATATGGTACTCACAAGGCTAATCGGACGAAAGTCTGTGATGTCTACTGCTCCCTCTTTTTTTGGAATCAACACCACAAAAGTACAGTTTATCACACTATCAAAGTTCCCCGAATCAAAAAACTTCTTCATGACCTCTAACACATCTCTCCCTACAATCTCCTAACAAGCCCTATAAAACTCAAAGGTGAAACCATCGGGAGTAGGGGCCTTGTCCCCACTTAAACCACGAATGGCACTTAGAACCTCTTCTGCTTGAAAAGGACCCTCCAAATCCTCTCGTTGCTCAGAAGACAAAGTCTCGAACAGCATACCATCTACTTTAGGATGCCAAGATTCCCTCTCCTTATACAAATTTGTGTAGAAGGATACAACATTATCCTCAATCTCATGCTTCCCTTCCTTCCACTCCCTGTCCACTTTCAACTTGGCTAAAAAAAAAATCTTATGAGAATAGGCCATCTGATGAAAGAATTTGGTATTCCGATCTCCTTCTTTTAACCAACCCTTGTCTTCTGTTTTCAACTAATCTCTTCCATTCTTAACACATTCGCATATTCCAACTTTTTGGCTTCCTTATCACGAATTTCATTCTCATATAGATTTCACTGGTCCTCCAAGGTATCCAAGACTTCTATCTCCCTAAGAAGATTGACAAGCCTTGTCTAAACATTACCAAAAGTATCCTTATTCCAAACCTTCGACCGAGCTTTAAGATTTTTAAACTTTAAAGCAAAACAGGTGCTAGGCCAGCCCCAAAACCCCTTGGATTGCCAAACCTCAGACACTAACTCCTTAAATCGCTCATCCTCAATCCACATATTTTCAAACTTGAAAGGAATGGGACCCCCTTGACAACAACCAGACTCCAAACCAATAGGGAAATGGTCTGAGATAGGTCTGGGAAGGATACTTTGAATACAATTAGGAAATATGCTCTCCCACTCCATACTCACAAGGAATTTGACCAATCTGCTAGCCCCTGAATTAGTCGACCACATGTAGTGCCCTCCTTTTAATGGTTGATCTATGAGGCTATGGCGATTGATGAAATCCCCAAATCTCTTCAATTTCGCATTGAGATGACATCCTCCTTTTCTTTCATTAGAAACATGAATGCTATTGAAATCCCCTCCCAAACACCAATGAGCTTCTCATCTAACACTCACATCCTCTAATTCATTCCAAAATACCTTATCATCTGATCCTCCAGAAGGCCCGTAAACACCCAAGAAGACCCAAATTAATTCTTCTCCCACTAACCGACATAGAATCAAAATAGAATAGGCCCTAACTCAAAACTCTAAAACCTCCAATCTCTCCTTGTCCCAGATCAATAGGATTCCTCCATAGGAATATAGGATAAAGGCCCCTAAAGATGGAATTGCAAGCCATTCAAAACCTGAAAAGTTCCAAACATCCCTAATCATGTCTCCTATATAGTTTCCAGCTTAGTCTCCTGAATGCAAGGATTGATGGCCTCTTAGACTTCACCAAATGCTTCACAACCATCCTTTTCACACCCTGCCCTAATCCTCTAATGTTTCAGAAAGACCTATCATTTATGAACTCTACGATCCCTTCCTAACCTTAAACTACATGAAACACTACTAGAACTCGCTCTATCATAATTGACACTGCACTCCAATCTCCTCAGCTCCGATGCTGAGATTCTCCCTCGACCTTCTGTGAGGTTGGGTTTAGGGATCTTCACCTCCTCTAACCGAACCCTTTCAAGTCTCTGAAACAGAGCCTTTACCTCATCTTTGTGTCCCTCATATGAGAGACCTAAAAATACCCTCTAAATGGCTTAAGACCCACTTAGTAACCTTTTTTGGATCTCCTTGTGATGCTTCCAAAGAATCACCCCTAAGGGACTCCGGACGGACACAAGGAATTAAGTGCAAAAGAACCGACTCTGGGCTAACTACACTCTAAGAATCATAACCAATACCCATCACTGAACTAGCCCTAAACCCGATGTCATTTTCTTCATAAGGTTGTGGTATCAAATCTCCTTTAGATTGCAACAAAGAATTGATTTCCTGACTATATGAGCATAAAGAACTTCCCCTACTTTTCCTATCTTTTTGGAGAATAAGGTAGGTAGGAGAAGAAGAGGATGAAGGCATACCTTCCAAAGGAAGAGGAGGTGGAATATCTTGCCCAAACAAGCCCAAACCGTGACATGGAGATTGTTTGAAGGTAATATCCCCGCCCAAGTTGGGCATGGACTGATTCTTCGCACTACCTCCCGGCTTTACTTTCTCAAAACAAGCTGGAGTGAGGAATATGGGATGACACCCTAAGCCTTTACTTTGGCCTGGTAATACCATATTTGTTGCCCAAGTATTGACCCTAGAGGAGGGGTGAATAGGGTCTTGGCAAATTTAAATTTCTAACTTAACCCCTTTTTGCAGAAAATTAATTAGGGAATGCAACTAGAAAATCTAAATAAAGCAATTTAGAGAAATAAAGGAAAGAGTTAAAGAAGCAAACACAGAGATTTGTTATCGAGGTTCGGCAAATCCAGCCTACTCCCCGCCTCAAGTTTTTCCCGCTAGAAGGTTCACCACGATTCACTAATCGTACAGACTTCTTCCGGGTGAAGCCCAAACTTTGTACAACCATTTTTCAAGCGAGGATCCCACCTTTACAATCCCACTTCCGGGTGCAGATCAGACCTTTCTTGCAAAGGAACAGTCCTCCCTTATCTTTCATAAAGCCTTCAGCTCCAGTGCAAGAATCCTCAAATTCTTGACTTTACAATACAATACTTTGTAATTGGATTTGAATCCGAAAAATGCTCCTTGATTGAGCTGAATAAGATTGGAATTAATGCTCTAAAAATCACTCAAAGAATTAGAGTTGAATAGCTCAAGAAAAGAGTTTTTGGGGATTTTGGATTTTTCACTAAGAATATAAAAATTTGACTTCTAGTGAGTAATGAATCTTTATGGATTAATCAATGGTAGTTCAAGCATACCTAGAGATTCATAAATGAACTCCTTATATACCCCAAGTAATTTTATGGCCGTTGGTAGGAGCAATTAATGCGAGATAGCCGTTTAAAAATAGCCGTTACGGACTAAAAATCGTGTTTTACTATTCATCCAGTCGACTGGATGAATCGCAACTTCGTCTGGATAGGAAAAAATGACTTCCAATTGCGTTTTGGCTTATCTGCTTGAATTTAGCCTATCCAGTCAATTAGATGACTCCATCCAGTCGACTGGATGGTGCAGATTTTGCTCAAACTTGGATTTTCATTATCTTGATGATGGGATTTGATCTCAAGGCCTTCTACCTCATCTTTAACAAGATAAATACCAACTTTTTAGGTCCTATAAATAATTTTTCAATTTGGTCTTAAGGCACCTATGGACAATCTAAGTTTTTAAGTTTTTCAATACCAACCATTGAGGGCTTTTTACAAAAGTCCTAAATTCTCTGAGAAAGTCCTAAATACTCTCAGAGACTGAAAAGTAAATTTTAAAACCATTTTGAGAGTTTTTAAATCTTGATTCTTGGATCTTCAATAAGGCTTTAACTTTGAGATCTTTCAAGACTTGTTCTTCATCTCTTTGAGAATTTTGGCATGAACTCCAATTTGGTCTTCTTGAATGATTGAAACTTCTTGACTTGATTACTATGTGCTTTTTCATCAATTTGACTTAAATGCCTCTTTTAGCAACTTGGATGGTGATACCATGTCTTTTGAGTTGAATTGTTGACTAATGCTCTTGTTCACTGTTTTTCATAGTCATTTTAAAATAGACATTAGCAGTACAAAAGTCATTTCATTATTTGGGTTATCATCAAAATTAATAAGGGTCCCTAAGGTTGTAAACTTTAGGCTAACAATATCCACATCATCACTAATAGACTTCTCTGAATCACAAATTGAGACGAGATTCCCTATTCCCACCATGTCACTGGAACCCCCTCCCTCCTCTAAAACTGGTTGGAAGAGATATTTGCTCCCCTCCCTGGAGACATCTTTCTCCATCTCGGTTTCCACCCCCGCTTCCTCCAATATATCAGAATTACCCTTGTTTTGAACTTAGAACCCCGCGACCAATGACTAAGACTCGAAAGCCTAATATGGTGATCCCTCGATACCAATTAAAAAGCTAACGAAGAAAGCTTTTGAACAGAGAACTGACCATTGCCCTCCTCCAAATCACCTTCTTTCCCCACCTTTAAGAAATCTACAATTTCAAACTCCTCCAATTTCCTACCACCCTGTGATTACCCTAGTGAACCCGAAAAAGCTAGAGGTTCATCCACAACCCCTCCACACATGATCTCTTTAGAAACTGTTGAAGCCCCTTCCACGGCATGACACTGAGATAACCTCCCTTCTCCGAGTCCAGGTCGTAGAGTGTTGGCAGAGCTAGAAAACGTTGAACCATCGTCTACCACTACCAAAGGAGATGATACTGCAATGTCTCTATCTTGGTGTTGTGAGATCAGAGAAACCCTCAAAACCTTACTATCTCCTCTCCTCCCTTCTTTTGGATGATTAGGTCAAGCCCAAAGAGATCACAATCCACCTCTTCGTCCGGAACTACATCAGGGTCCAAAGAAACTAGTGTGATCTTAACTAAGAGAATAGGCCTATCACCAGGCCCAGAAGATCTCGGTCCACTAAACCTCGAAGATAATGGGCTACGAGAGCAGCCAGCTTGCTCCACTTCGTTAACAGGGTAGAACGGGCTAAGTTTAGAGGCTTCAATGAAACTTGATTTGCTTGCTAGATGATCCAAGTTGTTGCCACATGTAAGGTCCAGATTAAGAGAGGATCTATTTGAAACCCTAATCTCATCTTCTACGAGATCTTAGCCAACTGAGAGCTTAGATCAAAGCTTCCAGATTTCTCCTCCCCTCTCTGCACGATCTTCTTCCTTTTCTTTTGGCATTCCTCCTCTTATTTCGGCGAATATACCTCCCCTTGGACCTATGATGGAGCTTTGTGAAGGCAAATCTATGCTTAACAAATGTTACCGAGTTTTGAATTTCCATATTTGCTTCCCTTTGATTGGGGGATGGATCACGCTCCACATAACTGACGCCCTCACCACTCTTCTAAATTGAGCAACGACTGATACTTAGGGATATTTTGATTTTCAACCAATCAATCAACACCACGTGGACGACTGAGACCCTCGATGAAACCCTCTCTATCGAAGCTGTAAAGTCCTTGAGGCTCCATGGATTCTGACAAGACCTTGCAAAGACGACAACCTTCATCTTCCCAGAGCGCCTTATCGTGTTGGTAGATGGGCTCGATGGCTCCTCATTTGGATCATTTGTGGGCACTCCTCCGAGGGGCTATATCATGGGCTATTTGGAAGGAGCGTAACAAACGGATTTTTGAAGACACCTCTCTTACTACAGACCGTAGGATTAAGAGGGTTTGTCAGCTCCTTGTGGACTGGTTTTCTATTAAAGGAACAACATCTAGCTAGGAGGCATTAGAGTTCCCTGCCTAATGGTTGATGTCTCCGTTTTAGTTTATGGTGTCTATTTTCTCCATCACTTGAAATCTTTTTTTCACTCTTTTGGTTCACTCTTTGTGAATTCTTGTACTTTTTGAGATCTCTTTATTGAATCTCTTATTTACCTCTCAAAAAAAAAAAACAGTGTAACAGTTCAGTATAAAAAGACTAACATTCAAGCTTATAATTTATGGTTGTAATTCAATAATTCTTATTTAACTCATTGCATATAAGGTTTAATGTCTAAATTGTATTTCCTATACTTGGATAAGTGACTATAGTTTGTATTTTCATACATGTATATCAGCACGCACGCCTTTTTAACTTATAAAATCCTTAACTCTAATATGTGTGGTTATAAACATAGTTGGAGGCTTGAAGATCTTCATTTAGTTTGTTTTTAGCTTATATTTGCATTAAAAGAAGTTTTTTCTTGCGTATCCAAGTGTTTCTTAGCGTATCCGGATTTTTTCCCACCGTATCTATCTGATCTGGTCTGATACGCAGATACGTATCCTGTTTTGTAATTACCGATACGGCACCCGATACCGATACTTTGAACCATGAGTGTATGATGGGGAGAGCCGCTTCCAAGTTACACTGCCTGAGAAGATCTGAGAAACAAGATGAATGAGAAAAGAATCATAATAACTCTTTTATAGAAGTGAAAGTCCTATTATGACCCAACAAAATCTTAATAAACTATTTTCGGTTGTCGACACTTGAGAATAAAAAAAAATGTCAAACAAATACAAAACATCAAACAGATCGATAGTATTGCGTCCATGACACATAAAGATTGGCAACCCGTGGATTACAAACATGCAGCACACCTACATTAGTTGTTGCTGCTAGTGTATGATGGGGAAGGCCACCTCCAAGTTACACTACCTATGAAGATCTAAGATAGAGATTGAATGAGAAAAGGATCATAATAACTCTTTTATAGAAGTGAAAGTCATGTGATGGCCCAGCAAAACCTTAACTAAACCAAACTAAACCTTATTATGAGTTAAACTAACCATGGGTGATAATGATTTACAGGGATATTTATATTGTATACATAGTAATCTAAAAACCAAACTGCCCCTTCTATCTCATGCAATCTTTTATATAATGGTTTCGGTATGCATAACAAGTCTTATCAAAACTTTTACATAACAGTTTCAACCATTATGGCCGAAACTCATAACGCTCGCACTAGTTTTTAGGTCAAAAAACTACATTGAAGAAAAATATTTAAGATTTATAAACAAACACAATCAGTGGGCAAAAAATTCGTATTATGCATAAAGATAATACTTTATCAAGCCTAATTAACAGATAATGAGATAAAAATAAAAATGCATAATCTAGATCATCATAAATTCATGAAATTCTTTGTAAAATCCATGAATCTATGTTCCTAACTTGCAAATATGCATTAGCTAACAAAAATTAACTGTAAAAAGTTAACGAATAAGTTGGATGGCGAGCTTGGTCTAAGGCATGATGAGAGCACGTCCAGTGAGGGCAATGGCAACCCACTTGGGCTATTGATACCCTATAGGGGTATAACAAGAGACTGTGGTTTGGTTGGTAGTTGGTACAGAAGATGCCCACTGATTTGGGTTGACAGCAGCATCAAGGGAGTGGACCCCCAAACTCTTGCATGATTTGGAAGCATTGTCATTCAAGGACCATGGCTCTAGCCACCATCCCTACAATGACTTGGCATCGCCTTTGTCAGCCCACTTTGAGAGTTGAGAACACAAGGGAAGCCTTCCATTGATGCAGCATCCTAGATAACAACATGTGAGATAGCGTGTAATTAATTAGCGGGTAAGAAGGTGTTTAATAGCTGGGATTTGTTATTGGTTTGTCCTTTAAATAAGCTCCATGTGACTCAATAAATGAATTAATTTTGTACGCATTGGATTTTTCACCCTACCAAACCAGGGTTAAAGATAACTTAATCCAAATAGCGGAAAATACAGATTCGCAAAACTTATCCTATTTTATGGTAAGATAGGAATCCCCAAGTATAAACCCTAATGGAAAGAAAAGCAATTTTGGCATATTTTAGAGATTGGGTCAGGAGATTCAAGTATGTCGAATGACAATACATTAGTCACCCCTAGAAATCCGTCAAATTGACGGTTACCTACTCCTTGAATCTGTTCCAAGTTTATAAAATGCCTACGTTAAAATCCAAGTAAGCTTGATAAGAAGTCTACAAGTATAAATATCCCCAAGGAATTTTTCAATATCTTAATTAACATGAATTAAGGAGACTGTAGCATTTGGATCATGGTTCTAAAACTCAGCGACTCAACTCGAAACTCGGCTTGACCAGGTTTCGAGCCAACTTGCCTTAAAAACTCGAAAATGCCACTTAAAAGTGAGTTTCTCGATCGAGTCACCCGAATCGACGACTCGGCCGAGTTAAGTTGCATTTTTTTAAAACACCCCCCGCATATAAACGTGAAACAAAAGGGGTAAGTCTCTCTTCCCTCTCTCCCTTCCTTCTCTCTCTTCTCTCTTCCCTCTTTCTCTTCCCAGATTCAACGCATTGCGTGTTGCGTGTAGCACCATTAGTCTTCTCTCAATATATAATTATATATATTATGTATAATATAATTATTCATTAGTGAATTACAATATTACATATCTCATTTTAGGCATATTTTATCATTAATTTTGAATTTATACCATATATATAGTACTAGAAAAATACTACATATGTTCAAGTTTTAAAGGTCAAAACTCGGTCAAGTCAAGGCCGAGTTTCAAGTCAACTCTGATTGGCAAGGTTTCGAGTCAAGATGGGTTTTCAGTTTTTAAAATACTGATTGGGATAACTAAGAGGTGTGAATTAACATGATCGAAAGAAGCACTAATATTTGAATTAAAATAAACCTTAAAAATCTGAATTTGCATAATTCTATAAAAGTTAAAAGTTAAGATAATCCTAAGAATCTGAATTTTATTTTCGTTAATAGTTTGTGGGAAGCTAGGTTAAATAAACAAAAATCTGAACTTTAACATGATCTAAAGAGTGGCAAAGTGGATTATAACAACCCTAAAAAACTGAAATTCATATGATCCAAATAATGCTAAAATGTAAATTATAATTTATAACACACCAAAAAATCTAAATTGTTAACATGGTCAAAAAATACCAAAAGTAAAATACAAAACACCTAAAAATCTGAGTTTTAACATGATCTAAAGCAAGTTCATGAAGAAAACATGATCTAAAGAATGCTAAAAGCCTAAAAAGTACACAAAAACACACCTAAGATCTAATATTTATGTAACTGAAAACCTGATGTATAGTCTGAATTATTGAAGGGCTAAAACTTTATGGTTTTGCAGACCAAAAATACAACCCCCCCCCCCCCCCCCAAATCGACATATAGTGGCAGCGCATACATCAACACCCAGAAAACCTGCATTATAATATCCCTTTTCGCAATGAAATTTTGACAGGAATTCCAGACCCGAAAAGGGTTTGTAAACGCTAGGTTCTCGTAGCAAAACGGGTTCCCAAAAGGACTACCCATCTGAGCCATGACCACAACTCTAGACAGGAACCCCTGTTCAAGAAAACAAAATCGTCTAAGATTTTACTTGAATCACTGTGGAAACAAAAAAAGGGTAAAAATAGCAATCTAATTAAAGCATAAGACATCAGTTTTGGTTGACTGGTGTAAAATCTGAAAAACAAAGGCTAAATTTAAAATTCTGAAGAACGAAAAGCGTAAACAGTTGTGTTAGTACCTTCTTGGCCGTGAGATGCTCCAAAACTTCCAGAGAACGAGAATTCGCTGGTAACTCATTGTGAGAACCGGATTTTTTTCCAAAAGAGAACCCCTTTTTGGAAGGAGTAGTTTTCCTTTTGAAATTCTGAGATTCAAATTGTGGCCGTTTTGCCAAATCAGCATACAGAGAGGATACAGGATTCTCTCGAGTTCAACTCGAGAGATTCTCTCGAGTTGAACCCCTAGAGGTCGCCACGTGTCTCCTTTGACACCCCTTAACCATGGGTAAGGTTCACCCATCCCTAGGGTTCACTAACCCATCCTTGGTTTTTTTTTTTTTATTAATTATTATTTTTTTAATTAAAAAAATATTTTAAATATTAAAAAACTCTAAAAACAGTTTTTTAATTTAAAAAATAATAATTAATTAAAAAAAAAAAACCAAGGATGGGTTAGTGAACCCTAGGGGTGGGTGAACCTTACCCATGGTTATGGGGTGTCAAAGGAGACACGTGGTGACCTCTAGGGGTTCCAACTCGAGAGATTCTCTCTAGTTGAACTCGAGAGGATCCTGAGCCTATTTTAATGTATGCCCTGGATTGTCTCCGGCAAAGCCAGAAAGGGCTTGTCTCGAGGTTCCATAGAATAGGTGACAAGTGGTGGAGAAGTCAAAATCATGGGGCCCATGATTTTGACTTCTCTACCCATTATAAGACATGTGGCGATAAGTGTTTGAGAATAAGGGGAAGAGATATTATTTGGGGAGAAGTCAAAATTATGAGGAGAAAATGGAATGAATTCTCCCCACTTTTTTGCCAACTGTCGCAATCGCACAATGTATGGAATCCTGAGAGGGTTTTCTGGCTTCGCCAGAGGCAATCCTAGGCCTTTAACGTAACAAGCAGCAAGCAGCGTGGTAGAGTTTTGAAGGCCTTGGCTTGTCTCTGGCGAAGCCAGAAAGGGCTTGTCTCTGGGCTCCATAGAATAGAGGACAAGTGATGGAGAAGTCAAAATGATGGGGCTCATGATTTTGACTTCTCCACTCATAATTAGGCATGTAGCTATAAGTTCGTGAGAGTAAGGAGAAGAGATATCAAATGGGGAGAAGTCAAAAATCCAAATAAATGACTTCTACCCTTTTATGCCAGCTGTCACACAACGTATGGAACCCGAGAGTCCTTTCTGGCTTTGCCAGAGACAATCCGAGGCCAGTTTTGAAATAGCAGCCAATTTCTATTGTACTAAAAGAGCGAGTTAAGACTTAAGCGAGATCAAATCACGATTCAACTTGGGGACAGTTCAATCGCATCCACAAGTTAGCAAGTCAACACGTGTTATTTTTAACCCTATCAACCGTGGTTAAAATTCCTTAGCCCTTAGAGTTCAACATTTCTAATATTGGCTTTTAAAAAATTATATTTTAAAATATTAACCTTAGGGTTAAAAAAATTTACCCGAGAGTTAAGTTCTTTTTAAAAAGAATTTCAACCAAGGTTAGATTGTTGAACCCTAAGGGTTAGTGAATCTTAACCATGGTTAATAAGAGTTAAGAAGGACATGTGTTGACCTATGGGTGTGATTGAACTCTCCCTAAACTCATGAGAAATAAACTCATGAGAAACACACTATTAGGTATGAGTTAGAAGTTTTATTTTAGATCAACTTAAAATATATTATCCAAGTGATTAATAATAGTAAGTAATTTCTATTAGAGCACTGCTTAGCGGACCCATGGGTCATTTCCTATCTTACCCCATGTCGTCGTATCCCTTTTAACACCTCTTTAACCCTGGTTAAACTTAACAAAATTAAAACTAATTAGGCCTGTTTGGTTGCACTTCCGTTTTCTGTCTTCTTTTTTTAAAAAACAAAATCTTGGAAATTTTTACACAAAACATATTTGGTAAACATCTTTCTGTTTTTTATTTTTAAAAATTAGTAACAAAATTTTTGAAAATAAATGTAAATTATGTTACCTCCGTTTTTGAAAACAAAAACATAACCACTATGCACCACCCACCACCACCACCACTCCACCAGCACCGACCACTCCACCACCACCACTCTCCACTCCACCACTACCACCACTCCACCATCACTACCACTACCGCCACTATTGATTGGAATTGTTTACTCATTATTATAAATCATATTTCTCAAACACAATTTTTTTTGTTTTTCCTTTTTTAAAACAAGTAACAGTTAGTAATGTCAAACATATTTTCTACTTAAAAATTTTGAAAACAGAAAGTTGTTTTCAGTTTTAAAAAATAGAAAATAAAACTAGAAAAACGAAAATGTATCCAAATGGCCCCTTAGATTTTTTTATTTTTATTTTTGAAAAACCATGGTTGGATTGCTCAACCCTAGGGGTGAGTAAATCTTAACCACAGTGGGTGAGGATTTAAAATTGTGGAGTGGACCAATGAGGATGGGCCATTCTGTTTCAAAAGGGGAACTCCGGGTACGTTAACTATTTTCCTTTCTATTAGTAAGGACTTATTAATTAGACTACTTCAAATTTAACTACAATGGGTCTCACCAACTCATACTTATCCATGGGAAGAAACTGAGCCTTATCAAACACTATAAAGAGTCCCTTATTAATAATCAAAAGTTATTAGAAAGTCTCTACTAATAGAGAATCCCTAACAATAATATTAACAACCACAAATAGAGCAAAACGTTTTAGACAATACTTACTAATTAATATGAGATTATTATTGTCTTATGGAAACTTTTAAATATAATTTCTATTAAAATTATCATAAAAAGTCTTATACTTTTAATAATAGAATAATAAATAGATAGATTGGGTCCTAAGATCTTACCAATCTCATACGGAACTGCAGGGTCCTTGGTTTTTATTAGAAAGATGAGTTGGTTAAAAGAAACAATATTCTGCGGTAACTAGATGCACACATTCAATTGCTCAAAGGTTTTCTTCTCTCAATGAATATAGAGAGACCAAACGTGTTATATTTATAGGACTGTTTTACATATTTACATAGAATCCTTTGTGATATGTACAAACAGGGGAATGAGAGAAAGAGAGGAAAGTCAGCTATCATAATTGATCCGAATTGATTTGTTTCCTTATAACTCTCTCCCACGAGTTGTATAACAAGAGATATCTCAATCTGTTGGGATTGGTTTCTAAATCATGATCTGTGTGACTAGATTTTCTAAATTTGTTGAAGAGACCAGATCGATTAGAGGATTTTCTAGCCTTACTGTTGTTCTCTCTGATTAGCATGGAGACTCCTCATGTGCCACCTCATTCTGATGGTCATGTGCCACCTCATCCTGTTGTTGTGACACATGTCCATTAATATTGGTTTGTTGTGTTCTATACATGCTTTGAAGGGCCTCTTGAACCTAGAAACACATAAATTATTGATAGGAAAATGCTATAATAGGCTAGCAATTGAGTACATTTACTGTGTACTTTAGAGGATGTGGACTTTAGATGTCCCAACCTCGTGGGAATGTCGCTGAAGCAAAGCAGTCACAAGGTCAAGGACATGGGCTTTTGATCAGTCATTCCCACTGAAAAGAAAGACATGTTTACCATGGAGTGGTGTTTTGTTCTATGACCCTGAGGAGCTGCATTGACTAATCCTCATATAAATAAAAGTTTCAGGCATGCTTAAGTAAGTATCTGGTTTAATTTTAGGCTTTGTTTCATTGATTGGATATCACAGATTAACAATTTATGACCTGATATATATTTTTTTGGTAACACGTACGAACACACACACTCTATGTACCACACACAAGCGCGTGCCCAGCTCCCACACATGAGACAACCCTCTCTTATGACTTGATGTTTTGCTTTCATGAAAAAGTGGAACCATGGCTGACCGATCATTATATGCAAAATTTTCACTTTGGCGGGCTTTTAGGGTGTGTTCGTTTGGCGAGAAAGTGAGAGAAATGAAAAGAAAAGTGTTTTTTCTTGCGTTCGGTTTGCAAGAAACACATTTTCATTTTCTTGCACTTTCTCAATAGTGACAAACTTTATGCCAAAAACTTTATGCATCTTTTGATGGTTATTTTGTGAGAAAATTTAAGTTTCTTTTCTTTTTCCTTTCTTTCCTTTAACTTTCTTTTCTTTTCTTTTCTTTCACCCACTTTATCGCTAAACGAACACACCCTTAAGGTTTGTTCGATACTAAGATCATGTTGCTTGTTTGGATGACCACATGAGTAGAAGAAAAAAAACCACATTTTTTGACAATCGGTTCTAAAGTCTCCTTCTCTATACGGATGGCCATTGAAACCCTAAGGCTGTATTAGTTTCAAGAGAAATTGGGGTAAAGTATAAAAAATAAAAAATAAAATCTCTTTTTCTCTTTTTTGGTTGGTGTACGGAAATTTTCTGGAGAGTCCACGCGTCAGCAGTTGCTCCAAAAGCTCTGGTTTACTGGTAGAAGGTTGAAGGTGGAGGGTTTGCACCCTGTCTTGTACTCCGATGTCAAAGTAAGTATGTGGAGAAGATGATGAACAGTAAGAGCAACAAGAGTAAAAGACACGAAATTTCTTGGTCCCGAATCACTAAGTCTCTGAGGGCATTTATAGGTTTAGCTCAGGATGCCCATAGATGGCTATGGATGACCATGCCACTTACTTTATGATCATTACCAAATATGTTAGACAGATTTGGAGCCTTATGTGTCACACGTGTGAGCCTATTATTAGTTGAGTCGGTTCGGGTCTGACAGCACACAGAAGTAACCAACAGTAAATGCCAAGACAGTGCTTTTCACCTACCAACAGAGTCAGGTGATCACCTCCTGATCACTTCCTCCTGCGAGTTAGTCTCGTTTTAGACTCAAGCTCGAGTCCATTGTGTATTTGTCACGTAGATAATGAATACATTGTCCATAAGACAATGAGTACGTTGTCGTGAATACAACGGGAACGTTGTAAACAAGACATCGGGTACGTTGTGCATAAGACAACGAGTTCGTTATAGATAAGACAACGGGTCATTACTCTATTTAGCCACGGGTCTCCCATCCGTTAGCACATCAACGAAGACTAGCTTGTTCTGCAACACTTAATTATTTTTACGAATTTTATCCCTTACAGTTGGTGTTCGGTATGAGAGAGAAATATACATTTTTCAAGGAACAACTTTCTCCACAGTTGAAATTTTCTTCAACTTTCCTTTTAAATTGTTCTCTTAAATAGGTAGGTTATTTTGAGAGAAAGAAAAGACACAATTTTCAAGGTGAAATTATTCCGTGTCTAACGTTCAATTTTTTGAATTTATTTTCTTCTCCTCCAACTAATCTTGCAAACCAAACACATGAGAGAAAAGAAAGTTGAAATTTTCTTTTCTTTTCTTTTCTCTCAACTTTTTTCTCTTAAAACAAACACTCTAAAAGGTCTTAAGACCGTCTTTAAGCCTTACGATATAAAGGTGAGACAGAAACTAACTAAAACATGTTAATTTGATGAAGATAATGGGAGATCAACTAAGCCTAGCATGCCATTGGAGTTGTTTAAACTTCTGAATGTAGCTTGACCTAATTAAATAGTCAGTCTAAAACCCCTCTAAGACAATACCCCTCTAAAACAATCTATTTTTTCATCATTAGGCGTGCTTAGCCCAAGCTTGGATAGCCCAGTCCGATAAGACCCGTTTGTTAAAAATCCTCCAAAGTAGCTTATTTTTTATTCTTCATTTTAGGTAGGCTTGGCACAACCTCAGTGTTTTTAACAAGAGTCATGCTAGCCTTACTCTCATACATTCCCTACACTCATGCAAAAACTAACCTATGTCCTAGCTTTAACTAAAGTGTCTTTTTTTGCTTTCAACGAAAAACTAATCCTTCCTTTAACAAATGTTGGAGTGCCCAAGAGCAGTGGTAGCACTAGTCGCCTCTTTTAACAATGAGCAATAGTTCGTTCCACGATGAACTATGGGGTTTTTCCCTGATTGCCTATATAGTCTGGCTTCGTTCTCAAAATTTTCACCTTTTAAAAACCTTTCTCTGAATGCCCTCACACACATGTGAAGAAGTTTGCACGTGTGAACTTTTCCATTTTATCCAAACCATTTGAAGGAAAGGCATTTGTGTCCCCTCCATTTTTCATCAACCATGGAGAGCTTCCTTCATTCTTTATCAACAATGGAGCTCCTTCATACATCAAGAAGAGTTCTCAAAATTTTCATTAACTATCGTTTTGACTAAGATTCCCACAAGAGAGCTTCGTTCCTCTAAACTACTAATCACGACTATGAGAGAAAGCCATTAATGGAAGAAAAACACCAATTTTCGGATTTCTTGTATTTAAAAAAAAATAAACTTGTTTAACTTAAAGAATAAGGATTATAATCATGACATTTATAATTTTAAACCTTAAATCTTATGTTAGATGAGTTTACATGTGTTTTCTTTACATTTTTTTATGATTTACAGTGTACGGTCGATACTTCGTATCGATACTGTAACGCCCCCAAACCTCCACCATGACCAAAATGGGACTTTGGGCCATCACACTACTTATCCCTGCTTAAACCATAAAGTATATGAGGCAAGAACTAATATAAAGTCTCCAAAACAACAACAATAAAATTTCGAAATAAAGTTGGACCATCCTGTATAACAAGCAACAATATAAATATCACCCTCCATCTGGGTCAACCTGCCCCCAAGTATAATGAGTATAAAAGGTCTAATACAGTATTTCTCAAAATAACTCAACATCAAAGGCCTAATAATATAGTCATCGATCTAGGTCACGGACTCCCTCAGCAAAGGGATCACCTTCTTCAACTTCCTCTTGATAATCCTCTTCAATCCAAGGAGCGGTTGTCTGCTCCTGCACTAAACCTGACTACAATAACAGGTCGACTGAGTATTGAAAATACTCAACGGATATCCAATCTAACTATTAATAGCAATAACACATGCACATGTTCAATATCGATTCATATCACAGTTATATAATCAGTAACAATATCATGTGACAATAATATAATCAGAGTACGAAAGCATGTAAGCATAACATGTCATCACCTTGACACATGTACTTGTATAACAATTAGTATATAACCCCGAAACTCATTCACCTAGTTGGTGAATAGTGTCTATGAATAGTGTCAATGAATAGTGATTTTTGGTCAAAAAGGTCTTCGATGTGTTATGGTGTATGAATTATGAATAAAAGTGTTAGAACAAAAAATATAATGGTATATGGGTGTTAAAGCCAAGGTAAAAGAGTAAAAACATTCTAGGTAAGTCAATGGAAGAGTGAAAGCACTCTAAGTGGAAAAAAAATAGGAAAAACAAAAGGATTCACCAAGTTCTGGTGAATCTCGATACACCGGCCTTGAGGTGCGGTCGACCGGCTGTCACAAGAAAGGCCAAAATGGGCCAACAGAGTGCTTCAGGTTCGAGGCCGGTCGACCGCCCCTCAAGGCTGTTCAACCAACTATGGAATTTTGGCCCCAAATGGACTAACAGTAAGGTTTTTCCCAAGGCCAGTCGACCGCCCACCAACAATCCGAGGTTGAAGCATAGTTGACGTTGAATCTAAAGGATCTACTGCTGAATAGATACCTTTGGCAGCTAATCCTCTTGATAGTACGGTAGTAGCATCTAAATGTGCAAATGTCGTGGCAGGAGTAGGGTCGGTCAGGGTGCTTCATTTGTGGAGCCGTTGGGCACCGGGCCATGGACTGCCCTAAGAGGAAGGCTCTCAATGCCCTTCTGAAGACCAAAGAGGCGAAGGAAGCCGCTAGTGAAGAGGAGCCTGAAGAGCCTAAGATGGGTGCGCTTAGGCTACTAAACGCTGTGAAGAAGCAGCCTGCAAGTCCCAGGCGGGCCACAAAGGGTCTAATGTACGTGGATGTGGGCAACTCCCGTAGATAAGGTTTCAATAGTACAAGAAAGGAAAGACAACTATAGAGTATGCCCCTAATAGAGTAGGGAATGATTATATGAAATATCTATCTCTAGAGGCGTATACCCTCACTGCCGATCGCCTCTTGCCTCTCAAAAGATCAAAACCTATTTATCCCTATGGAGAGACACCCCTGGCTAGATGGGGGTGTCTTGTCTATGTGTAGATGTTGAATGGATCAACGGCGAGGGTACCCTCCGGGCCCTTTTGCAAAATGATATTTTTGACAACCCTCTCGCATTCTATGACATGAGGATAGAAGGGACTCCCTCTTCTCGGAAAGGGCAATGTATAGCCTGGGTGATCAGCTCTAGATGCGGCACGGAGCAACAGAGATCCGATCTCATGAGAAGTCGTTCTGGAACCTCCATCCACCAAACCGAAAAATCCGAGACATAGCACGCCCTTCGAGAATCCAAGGGGCGACCGGGAATCCGCAATTTTGCCTAGTTTGGTCTGGTGAACCATTTCATTAAGAGTATGATGGTCTTTTGACCTCCTCTTTTCCTATAAATGCCTCAATTTCATGGTTTGAGTTTCATAAACCCTCAAGGCATCAATTTTAGGGAAATTGAGAGAGTTAGAGAAGAAGAAATGGGAAGAAGCTAGGGTTTTCTATTTGGGGATCAAGGTGGAGCTTCAATTCCTTCTTCAAGTTTGGTTCCTTCTTCAAGCTTGGATCTCATCTTCTCACCATTTCTCAAGCTTTTCTCCAATCTAAAAAGGTAAGTACCGTACTATCTAGCTTTGTTATGTTATAAAGATTTAAGTGCGGATTGAATGAATGATTTTGAATAAAATTTGCTAATACTCTCTACTAGACGACTTCACTTTGATCCCATGAGTAAATAAGGGGTTTAAGATTTGGATTTTCAATAAAATGGCAAAATATGAATTATGATTGTATAGGGTTTGGATTTTCCTACAACAAACAATGATTCTAAGTATGATGTGATGAAATAGGCTTAATCGCCAATATTTTGTGATGTAATGCCATGAATGGAGATGCTCTATGTTTTTTTAGAATTTGTTCAAGTATACTATGATGCTAATATGTCTTGTATGAACTCGTATGCAATGTTTAAAGCTTTCCATACATATCATGATGCTCACAAGCACTTCATGCACCTTATGTTTTACATAACCGAGGTTTACACATAAGCATCGTATTGCAAGAATCTTAAGAAAGGTTTTTCAAGGGAAATTTCAAAAGAAGAAGCATAAGTGCATAAGCATTGACAATGTCAAACTTTGGGTTGGTATTTCTAAGATCGGTTACCTCATGCTCCCAAAGATCAAGTCTAAGATCTTGCATAAACTCCAAGGATCATAAGTCTCGCAAGGCTTCTAAGAATTTATAAGAAATGCATAAGTCTAAGATTGGTTACAAGGCTCACAAGGTTATAAGGCTCATAAGTGCTCACAAGCTCTACGGATCATGTCTAAGATCTTGCATAAGTCTCCAAAGATCATAAAGCTCATAGGAACTCGTAAGCTTACAAGGAACTCATAAGAACTCGTAAGCCCACAAGGAACTCATAAGAACTCGTAAGCTCACAAGGAATTCATAAGAACTCACAAGGCTCATAAGCATTCAAAAGAACTCATAAGGCATGTATAAGGTGTTTTGTTTTCCACGAAAGATAAGATTTTATGAAAGGTTTTCGATGACAAGTTTTAATCATGAATTTCATAAATGATATTCTTTTAATTATTTGCATGTGGTATTATTGTTCTTATAGCATTTGATCGGTGTTAGTTGTTATACATTTAAGCACTTTAATCTAAACTTGTTAGTTCCTTAGAGTAATCTTTAGGACTATTTTACAGTACTTGGTTGTCTTTACTGATTTCAGGTTCATGCGAGAAAAAGAAGTTAAAAATGAAGATATAAAGGCTCTCAAAGACTTAGAAGAGTTTCAACCATGTGAAAGACCAAAAGAGGAAAAATCTACAAATTTTGTACCTTGCGATAGATGAAGAAGGTGCGATGGATCGCAAAGAAGGCACAAAGCTACTGGAAAGATTTGACTATGTGCGATCAATCGTAGTTGCTTTATGATCAATCGCAATTGGCCTTTTTGTCTTGTAAAGAACATCCAGAAAAAGGACTTCAAGTCCTAATAGGTTTACAACAATCCTAATCCGAATGGTCCTCCCTCTCTCTATAAATAGAAGACTCTTTGGCCATAAAAGATATAGAGAATTTTAGATCTAAAGAAGAGAAGAAGCTTTGGAAATCAAAGAAGCCATGAAGATGAGTTTGGCATTTTTGTCTATGAAGACGGCGTGCTCCTCCCTCGCAATGAACCAACTTTCTATTTTAGGGTTTCGATGAAACCCTAGCCAAGTAACTGTGTCGTACTTTGTTTTTACTTAGATTTCTTATTTGTATGACATTGATTGCATAATGAAAGAGTTGTTTTAACAACCGAATTTATTTGAATTAAATTTGATTTCAATTGAATTTCTATCATTGTCTTAGGTGTTAGGAAGTTGAAATTGAATCCACTTGTGTTAATTTTCATTAGAATTTTGATATAAGTTTTATGCAATGGTTTTAATATATCAACAGATTAGATCATAAGATATTTTATGCTAAGGGAAGATAAGTGATCATACTACCCTAGTTTAATGTATATCACTCGTGCTAACCGAAGATACAATATGCCTAGGATTTTGATCACTTGTATCTTTCTTGATCAGTAGAGAGGGGATGCGCTGTCACTCTCACTGTAATGTTTGCAAATCAAGAGGTCTGAATAAATTCATAATGAGATTAGTTATGAGGTTAGTGGTGGATTTCAACACCCTAGATCTTCTCTCCAAAGGATTTAAAACCCCAATAGTTGATAATTAAATTAGAAGTCATCATTAGTTCAAATAATTGTTTTAGTTTAATTCATTGAAAATCAACTTTTCTCAATCATTAGTTTAAAATTAATTTTGATAAAAGGCAACGAAACCAGCGCAATCCTCAGAGGTTTGATACCCTTATTAGTACTATTCTACGAAATTATTACTATAAGGAATAATTAAATTGCGTAGCGATCAATTTTTGGGGACATCACATGGGATTGCTGGAACGATCTAGTTGTTAATTTGATAGATTAACTTTAAATTGATCATATAAAAAATCGTAAAATATATTTCTTATTTTTCTTGATTCGAAATATTTATGTTTTTAGGTACCCAATCGCTCTAATTGCAAAAGCTTGCTCAATATCTGGAAAGCAGGAGAGTTTTGTAAGTATTTACTTCTTTAAGTAGATATTTATTTTAATTTGGTGACTATCAAACATAGAGTATTTCCATAGGGCGTATGCACAGTAGGAGGTCTTGTAATCCTGAACTATTTCCCCTTGATTCTGAGTTAGAGCGTACTACTAGGTTCCTCAAGGCTTCTGCCTTATTCCAATCGAAATCAGAAGCTAAAGCTTCTACCATCCCTAAAGCGAACCTAGAAGTTATTCATTTCCCTAACATGACGGAAGAACAGGACCCAATGAAAACTTTGAATGAATATTTTACTCCTTCTACATATTCATCCCCTTCATGCATCTGGCTGTCGGACACTATGACAGCCCATTATGAAATTAAGTTCAGCATCATTCAGATGATACCATCCTATCATGGACTTAACACTGAAGATCCCTACAAACATCTCAATGAATTTCATGAGATCTACACAACCTTCAAGTTGTAGGGATTTTCAGATGATGCCCTTAGATTGCATCTCTTCCCATTCTCTTTAAAAGACAAAGCCAAATATTGGCTTAACTCTTTAGAGGCCAATTCTATAACCACATGGGCTCAATTGCAATAAGAATTTCTCATGAAGTTTTATCTCATTGGCAAAACCAACTTGATAAGGCGAACCATCACGAGCTTTGCTCCAACTGATGGTGAACTATTTTATGAAACATGGGAAAGATTCAAGGATCTTCTCCGTAAGTGTCTCCACCACCAAATTCCCAAGTGACAGTTAGTTTAATCTCTCTATGATGGATTACTTCAAGTCAACCATCAATTGATTGATGTCTCTTATGGAATGACATTTATGATGAAAAATGAGGTTCAGACATAGGAGCTTTTTGAAAATTTGAGTGAAAACTCTCTCCACCATGCCTCGAATAGTCGTTCTGAGAGACAACCATCTATCTTAAATCCCAAAAAAGGCATCTACGAAGTGGACCCTTCTTTAGATATCTCATCTAAAGTGGATGAGTTGTCTCGCAAAATGGACCAACTCATGGCTTCAGGCAACCTCCATACACACCCCCTCAACCAATTCCTAATCAGAAGGAGGTGTCCTATTTGTTCTAGCCCTGCACATTTTGTACATGAGTGTTCCTCTGTTGCCCAATTCCTGGACCTTGTCCAGGAGTATGCAAATGCTGCCTATGGGTAATGATCCTTTCTCAAACACTTATAACCAAGGATGGAGGAATCATCTAAACTTTTCATGGCAGCCTCAAACTCAAGGGAATAATTTTCCCCAACCTCTAAGACCATTCAATCGGTCTTTCCAAAATCAATCTAACTACCAACCCCAACAATTTCAATGGTCAGTTCCTCCTAATTCTAATCAAAGAAATCCCTGTTTTGAGGAGAAGGTATTGAACGCTCTAAAATGCTTGGAAAGCAATACCCAATTGCCTCACTCACACTCTCAATCCATTCAAAAGTTTGAGTCTCAAGTGGGACAACTTGCTAATGCTATCAATAGGAGAGTGAAAGGAACTCTTCCAAGTCAACCTGTGAATAATCCCAAAGGTGTCAATCAGGCCAATGAGACAAATTGTGAACAAATTCAAGCCGTGATAAACTTAAGGAGTGGGAAGGTAGTAGAAAATCAGGTTGAGGAGAATTCGGGCAAAAAAGAAAAGCCCTTTCTAGGATCTTCTGAAATTGAGGGCGAATGAAGGGATACTAATAAGAAGGATCAAGGTTCTTCTTTCACTCTAATTCTCATTCCCGAGGCACCCTACATGCCTAAAGCCCCTTATCCAACTTGTTTGAATGATTCCTCACCCTTTGATAAAAAGGGAGCAAGGGTGGAAGAGATGATTGAGGTCTTCAAACAAGTCAAGATAAATCTACCTTTGCTTAATGCAATCAAGCAAATTCTGGCTTACTCCAAATTCTTGAAGGATTTAAGTACACAAAAGCGTAAATCAAAGACTCATGTGTCCAAAAAAATCTTTCTAACCGAGCAAGTGAGCTCTTTGTTTCAACTTACCACTCCTCCTAAATTCAATGACCCTGGTGCACTTAGCATCTCTTGTATCATTGGACAATACTCCATTAACCGGCCCTTATTGATTTAGGAGCAAGTGTGAATTTGCACACTTTCTCGGTTTATGAGAAGTTAGGGTTGGGTGAACTGCGCCCTACATCAGTTATTCTGTAACTACCTAACAGATCAGTTAGAATTCCTAGAGGGATTGTTGAGGATATCCTCGTTAAAGTCGACAAATTCTATTTTCTGATCGACTTTCTCGTTTTTGATATGGAATCGGTCCAAAATCCTACAAAGCAAATCTCAGTGATCCTTGGTCAAACCTTCTTGGCTACAGCTAATGCATGTATAAATTGTCGAACCGGAGTGATGGATGTGTCTTTTGGGAATATGAAGGTCCGGTTGAACATTTTCAGCACCTCATAACAACCCTCGAATGATGATGAGGCATGTGTTTTGGTAGATTCCATCGGAGAGATGGTTGATGATTCACTTCTTTACATCTTGTCCAATGACCCATATAAAACATGTCTCTCTCATTTCATGGCAGATGAATTTGATGTGGAAGGGTCCATGGAAGAAGTCAATAATTTGTCAAATTAAACTTCTCATATGGATTTCTCACATTGGAAAGCCAGGAAAGAGTCATTACCTTCTACCCCTAGCATTCCTTTCATCCATTCCTTAGAGGCTCCACATACTCTTGAGTTAAAGTCACTCCCGGTTTCACTTAAATATGTTTTTTTGGAATCAAATGATACTCTCCCTGTCATCATTGCATTTGACCTAATAGATGATCAAGAGAGTCAATTACTGGTTGTGATAAAAAAGCACAAATGAGTTATGAGGTGGAGCATAGCAGATTTGAAGGGAATCAACTCTTTCGTGTGCATGCATCGCATCCATCTTGAAGAGGATGCTAAAACTTCAAAGGATGCACAACGGAGGTTGAATCCCAATATGAAAGAGGTGGTGAAGTTGTTAGATGCGGGTATCATATACCTCATCTCGGATAATAAATGTGTTAGTCCTATTCAAGTGGTATCAAAGAAGTCTGGTATCATGGTAATTACTAATCCGGAAGGAGATGTTGTTCCAACATGCATCACCATGGGTTGGCGTGTGTGTATTGATTATAGGAAACTAAATTCCATGACTAGGAATGATCATTTTTCACTCTCATTCAATGATCAAATTATAGAAAGGCTAGCAGGAAAAAGTCATTACTGTTTTCTGGATGGTTATTCTGGATATAATCAAGTATCTGTCTATCCCGAAGATCAAGATAAAACTAAATTTATATGCCCTTTTGGCACTTTTGCCTATATGTGCATGCCATTCGGACTTTGTAATGCACCCGTGACTTTTCAAAGGTGTATGATCTGAAGGGACTCCAGATAAAAATATGCAGAAATCTGGATCCCGAAAATCTTTACACCATAGAAAGCATTTAAAAATTATCTACATTAAAGAAGAAGAACACCTCAGTGAATGATGTTCATCGATGACGAACAAAAATGATAGAACTTCAGAACTCTTTGTAGAGATTTCTCGAATAAATAATCTCAGCTCGATCCTCGCTCTTCGCTATCTCTACGAAACTTTTGAATCTTTCCTTAGCTTTATGAAGAACAAAATTATCCTCGGATCAATCCTTAGAAGAAGATCCTCCACTCTTGGCTCACAAAAATCCTTGTGTTGAATAATAATCTCCCCGCACGTTTTGGCTTGTGGTGTATATGGATGTGGATCTAATCCATATCTTAATCATTATCTTTTAGAGTTTCTAATAATGATAATACTTATCATTAATAAACTCCTAGTTAATCTATAAAAAGTTTGTTATCACAAAACTTCTAAATTAAGTTTCTTTTTCCAAAAAGGACTCCTTAATTAAATGAATATAACCAACTTCCTAAAAAATAGGGTTCATTGAATCTAGACAATCTAGATTCTCCACCAGGGGGGGGGGGGGCGTGAGCTTAAAGCTAGGGATTAGTGATTATCTCTTTTGTTTATTCACAACCAAGTAATTATCTAATCTCATTAGATAAGAGATAATTAATTAATAATTATCTACTGACCAAAATCCTAAAAAATCAAGGAAGATAAAAGTAGGCGCCACCTGAGGGTGTTTATCCCATGGGCGTGGGCCCACCTATAAGGTCCTTTTTAGTTGGGTTTTATGATTATGGGTCAAACCCATATTCCCTTATATTTGGTTGGCCAAATAATTATTATTTTATCTCTTTAAATTATATTAACATTTAATCTAAAATATACATTAACATTTAATCTAAAATATAAATTAAAATTTAATCTATTAATATAGATTAACATTTAATCTATTATTATAGATTAACAATTAATCTATTTGTACGAGCTTGTATTTCTTTATGAGCACCTTCACAGATTGCTCTGGGACATTCTAACTCTGGCTTACCCGGTGTTATCCCATTGACCCTTTAATAGGAAGGATACCGGGATTGCAAGTGACGTGAGGTCTCCATATTGCAATTGAATCCCAACGAAAGAACATAAACCAATAAGGATCCTGCCACATGAACTAATGCATTTGAATAATCCTTCCACTAACATTATCCCTAATAGGCTTTCGAGAAATATACTATCTAACCCATAGCCTATTGTATATCATCCAGGGTTCCATGACATTTGATTAAGCTATAAGAAACTATTTCTCATGTTAAAACATTTTGAAAAAAATCTTTTATTAAATATAATATATTTTATTAAAAAATTATATTTCAAATATATTTGATTTCAAATTCACATGTGCGGGCTTCTAGCTTAATGATTGTCTTACGCCGGAACTTGGATAATCTCTCAATTTAATGAGCATGGATTTCTTGTTTGAAATTCATCATGACTCGAATAGCTTTCTGATTATCCAACTGTCACCTTATTGTAGTCCCTCAGGTGAAAGTACTTAGGTGCAATCAAAACAGCTAGATCACTGTTCAGTTATATATAAACTCATCATATCTAAGGATCATCAAATCTATTTAATGTGAATTAGAGACCATCTATCTGATAGTATGTTTATGCAAGAAGTCTCTCATTGAATGCAATCAGTCAATGTACATCTAAGCACTCATATGCCGATGTGTAGTCTTCACTATAATAGTTTGAGATAAAACTACATTTCAACCATTGAGAACATCTAAGCATTGTGGCAACCATATAAGTGAAGTGCCCAGCTTCGCCCATAGCTGTGACTCTATAAGGTATAAGAAATTGGAAAGTTATATCTACCTGTGTCAGTCCAAAACCAATCACATAGCTTTACTACAATATATCCTAGGGACCTTGTTCGATATCTCATATCGTATAGATCATCTCATGATCTTGGTCAATTATCCATAATGAATTCACAATAGATAAAGAAGATGTCTTTATTAATCTTACAATTTAAATGACTTTTTAGGGCATAATGTCTAACATGATCTCTATTTTTTCCGATATGGTAGAAAAATTTCTTGAGGTCTTCATGGATGACAAATATTTAACCTTGGTCTTACAAAGATGCGAGGAGACAAATCTTATTTTGAGTTGGGAGAAGTATCATTTCATGGTTCAATAGGGTATTGTTTTGGGGCACATTGTGTCCAAAAGAGGTATAGAAGTAGACAAGGCCAAGATTGACCTTATAGCGAGTCTTTCTCCACCATCCACGATGCGACATATTTGATCTTTTCTAGGTCATGTGGGGTTTTATCATCTTGTTTCATCAAGGACTTTAGTAAAATTTCTACACTCTTGAGCAATTTACTTTGCAAGGATGTTCCTTTCTCCTTTGATGAAGCTTGTCATAAAGCTTTTGAGAAGCTCTGCACTCTGCTTTCGATTGCCCCTATTATGCAGCCCCTGGATTGGTCTCTCCTATTCGAGCTCATGTGTGATGTCTCAGACTATGTAATAGGTATAATTTTAAGGTAAAGGGTGAATAGAAACCCACATGCTATCTACTATGCTAGAAAAACTCTCTCGGATGCTCAGTTACATTACAACACTACCGAGAAAGAATTACTAGTTGTAGTATTTGCCATAAACAAATTCCGATCCTATCTCTTAGGGTCCAAGATCTTAGTGTATACTGCTTATGTCGTTTTGCGGTATCTCCTTCTCAAGAAGGACACTAAGACTAGGTTGATTAGATGGATCATGCTTCTTCAAGAGTTCAATTTAGAGATTCGGGACAAGAAATGTTTCGACAATGTGGTCGCTGACCATTTATCTAGAATCCTAGTCGACTCTTCTTTAAAGCCTTGGCCCGTCAATGATTTTTTTCCTGACGAGCACCTGCTCGAGGTAAATCAAGTTCAACCACCATGGTTTGCTGATATGGTCAATTACCTTACAGTTGGAAAGATCTCATCTCAATGGTCTAAGTAAGATAAATCTCGGTTCTTTTCCCAAATCAAGTACTATTTCTGGGAGGATCTGGAATTGTTTAAGTATTGCTCAGACTAAGTGATCCGAAGATGTGTGCCCGAGAGTTAATTCCAAAGTATTCTCACCTTTTGCCACTCTCTTGCATGCGAATGTCACTTTAGAAGGAAAAAGACTACAACTAAGGTCTTACAAAGTGGTTTTTATTGGCCCTCAATCTTCAAATATGCTCATGACTTTTGTCAGGCTTGTTTAAGGTGCCAACAATTAGGTACAATGTCTCAGAGAGACATGATGCGATGCTTCTATCCCCAATTCTAGTTGTAAACTTTTTCATATATGGGGTATTGACTTCATGGGTCCATTCCCGCCATCCTTTGGATTTGAATATATATTGGTGGCGGTGGACTATGTCTCCAAGTGGGTGGAAGCGGTTGCCACTAAGACTAATGCTCACAAAGTTGTGGTCAAGTTCCAAAGAGAGAATATTTATAGTCGTTTTGGCACACCGCGAGCAATTATAAGTGATGGAGGAAAACACTTCCTAAATCGATATTTTGAGACTCTAACCCTCAAATACTTCATCACTCATAAATTGGCTACTCCTTACCATCCCCAAACGAGTAGCCAAGTCGAGGTATCCAATAGGGAGATCAAGAACATCCTCATGAAAACAGTGAAGCCAGATCGAAAAGATTGGTCCATAAGGCTTAATGATGTCCTTTAAGCTTATCGTATGACTTTTAAGACCTCAATTGGAATGTCTCCCTACCGCCTCATTTTTGGCAAAGCTTGCCACCTTCCGATGGAGTTGGAACACAAATCCCTTTGGGCCATTAAGAAGTTTAACTTCGATATGGCTCTAGTGGGATTGAATCGGAAACTTCAACTCTCCAAATTGGAAGAAATGCATAATGATCCATATGAAAGTGCAAAAATCTATAAAGTTAAAACTAAAGCTTTCCATTATAAGACAATCTTATGAAAGTCCTTTGCACCCAATCAGAAAGTTTGACTTTTTAATTCTACGCCTCTTCCCCTGTAAGCTACGCTCCCAATGCGATGGGCCATATAGTGTGACCACAGTATTCCCTCAAGGAGTAGTTGAGCTTAAAGACCCTAAAGATGGGAATCTCTTCAAGGTTAACGGTTAAAGATTGAAACCCTATATTGAGGGTATTATGACTGGTGAATTGATAGAAACCTTGGTTTTGCATGATCCCATCTACCAAGATGGTTTATTTAATTACAGGCGTCCAACTGAAGACGAAAACTTAGCGCTTTTTAAGAGGCAACCTGTTGGTGTTGTACTAAATTTCTTTTGGATAGTTTGAGTCTAAGTTTGGGGTGGATTATAAATCCACCCAGGAGTTTTAAAAAAAAATTCGGGAATTGCGATAGATCGTACCAGTCTGCAATAGATTGCATACAGTGGCTCCATCCCAATAAGTTTCTACCACATGTGCGATAGATCGCATATATTTGTGATAGATCGCAGACAGTGGCAACATTCCAACAAGCTACTGCCCCAAGTTTGATCGATCGCAGCTGCTTTGCGATCGATCGCAACAGCTTATATTTGATTACAAACCCAGTCCGCATTCACACCTCTTCCCATTCTTTCTCATTTTCTCTCCTTTTCTCTTCCCTATTCCATTCTCATTCCACAAATCTTTCATTCCATTCTCCATTCTTGCTTGAGGTGAGTGCTACAACAAGAAATCACGCGGAGTTTTGCTATTGGGTTTGTGAGAGCATCTATTCCAAGGTAAATCCCTAAATCCCTTCCATTTCCATTATTTTTATTTCTTTCATGTGATTGTGTGGAGGAAGGGCTTATTTGGAGGCCGGGTTGGCCATGTGGGTTGCGAAGGGATTGTGTGTGGAGGCCAGGTTGGCTGTGAGTTGATTTGGTGGAGTTGTGAAGGGGTTGTGAAGTAGTTCAACTGGGGACACGCCAAGTGTTTGTGAAAAAGCCTAGCCTAGGTTTGAGACCAAATGACACCCAAAAGAAAGAAATTGGCCGATAGACCCAGCTCTAGTAGACCTACCTAAGGCCGATTATAGCAGCCAATAGGACAATTCGCCACTTGGGTGGTTACTCCTCAAACCCAATTCCATGTTGAGTATTTTTGAAAGTGTCTGGAAACGCCCCCTACCATTTTGGAGTTGGAAAATAGAGGCCTAAAATTTCTTTCTGGATCCCCAGCCAAGGCATACCCTCGATTAGTTCACCTCTTTTATCAAAACATGGTTCAAAAGGGAAAATAATAATTAAAAAAAAAAGAGCGATGAGGAAAATTCAGAGGAGGATGAAGAGATTGAAGAGGACGTCCAGGAGGCCCTCAAAGTCACTGTTGAGGGTCGCACCTTTGAGGTCACAATTACCTCTATTGCCCAAGCCATAGGATGCCCCTTAAATTCATACCATGGTTTTCCCTATGTGCTACACCTAAGGTGTCAACCACCCTGCATGAGATTATAAGGGAGATGTGTGGAGGGAAATATGACAACCCAAGAAGAAATTGTACTCGTAGGTCTTACCTCCCCCCTAAACAGAGCAAAAAAAAAAAAAGGCAAATCTCCAAAATGATGAAAAGAAGCCAGCTGGTTCCATCTGTGCGTGCAACAAAAATATTTTAGGGTGCCCTACCCCGACGAGAAAACTTTGAGCCTCAATCATTTCTACCCTTACTACGTTTCGTCCTAGTAACTAAGCCCTCCTTGATCTATGAAAGGTCTTGAGCATCAATGGTCAAAAACATTATTTTCTACCATTTTACCAGGCAATGACAGGAGAAGACAAATCAGTTTATCAGAAATCGCAGGCCTAGTGAAAACCTGAAAAGGCACTAAGGCGCAAAAATTATGCGAGCCCAGCCCTGACATTGTTGCCAGGGGCAAAAAAGGGAACAAATTAATCAATTACACAGGCATGAGTGAAAACCGGAAACGGCCTCATTGCGCAAAAATTATGCGACCCCAAGACTTGGTCATTCCAAGGGCAAAATAGGGATAAAGAAATTTTTTGATTTCACGGGCTTAGTATGGAATTATCAATCCTGCTAGTGCGCAAAAATAACGTGAACCCAGTCCTGGTGAAACCCGTTAAGGTCCAGGGGCAAAACAAAAAAAATGAAAAATCGTAAAGTGCGAGCTTTTAGATCAAGCGCCACCAGCAACAATCAGCTAATGCAGTCAAGTACTATCTTATGCATCAGGCATCTGGCAAGGACATCCAGGAGCAGATTTACCTATCTATTTCAGGAGCTATGAACCCAGACTTATTCAATTACTTTCTAAGGCAAAGGAATCCTAGCTAAGCTTCCCATCAATAGGCAATATCCGACATCTTTCAAATACTTATGTAAATCTGTCAGTCTGTTAAGTCATTTTTTCCATCTATCACCAAGACGTCAGTCTACCATGTCAAGTCAGTCGGTTAGAGTCGTGTCTTCGTGTAAAGTCAGCTCAAACTTGGCTAATCCTTTCGGTGGTGCAATCGGTTCTCCTGAACTTGACATTGGTTCAAGCAGATTATCCTGCCAGATTATTTCAGTTGGACAAACCCAAGCATAACCTCAGTGCAGTATTGATACATCAGGCAGAGAGCAGATATCAGATAAAGGCTCAGGGTCGTGCTACACTCTCTCCATCCTCATACCCATTCATTTCATTTTCCTGCTTATCGGTAAACCACGTGGCTATCCCCTTTCATGCATTTACATTTTACTAGCCGTGTGGCTATCTCTCCATTTGTACATATATCGCATCCATTTGCTTGCTTGTTTCATACCCGATGGAGATGGTTGTGAAACCAATCCTCACTAGTCGTGTGGCTTTCCCCATTCATACATCTTGCTTGTACAATGGAAAACCACGTGACTGTCTCCATTCATCATATACCCCGCTTGCTTATACACCTTGCTCGTGGACTAGCCGTTCGGCTATCTCCACTTATACATCTGCTTGCTTGTGCTGAAGTGATCGTGTGATCCCTCCAAAACCTGACTTCATTACATCTTACCCGGTGGGGCAACCGCGCGGTTGTCGGCACTAATTGCATATCACCCATTTTTTGAAGGAGTAACTGAACGGTTGTCTGATCGACCTTCAGTTGCGGCCTCTCATTGCATCTTACCCGGTGGGGCAACCGCGCGGTTGTCAGCACTAATTGCATCCTACCCATTTTTTGAAGGAGTAACTGAACGGTTGTCTGATCGACCTTCAGTTGCGGCCTCTCGTCAAGCTGGTTGTGTAACCAACCTTCATTCATTTGCATCATTCATCACATGTTCACATTTCACTGCACATCACTGCAATACTTGCTCACTCTTAAAGGAGTAACTGACACGGTTGTCTGATCAACTATCAGTTGCGGCCTCCTGTGAAACAAGTCTTACACACTTCATACACTGCAATACTTGCTCACTCTTAAAGGAGTAATTGACACGGTTGTCTGATCAACCGTCAGTTGCGGCCTCCTGTGAGACAAATCTTGCACACTTCATACACTGCACAGCACTGCAATACTTGCTCACTCTTAAAGGAGTAACTGACACGGTTGTCTGATCAACCATCAGTTGCGGCCTCCTGTGAAATAAGTTTTGCACACTTCACAGCACTGCAATACTTGCTCACTCTTAAAGGAGTAGCTGACACGGTTGTCTGATCAACTATCAGTTGCGGCCTCCTGTGAAACAAGTCTTGCACACTTCATGCACTGCACATCACTGTAAAACTTGCTCACTCTTAAAGGAGTAACTGACACGGTTGTCTGATCAGCCATCAGTTGCGGCCTCTTGTGAAGCCAGTTTTGCAACAATCATCATTCACTTGCATCTCACTCATTTGCATCATGCACCCCGCTATTTGGTCATGGGATCACTTAGCAGGCAGCTTCATACACCATAACCCTTCCCAATCCCCAGCAAGTGCCGACTTGGCATGAGCACACCCTTCCTCTGTCACCCTTCAGTCATCCAGTCCCTAGTAAGCAGTCTAAGTAGATTTTGTCTTTCCCTCAATCTTTTCTCAGGTTTTCTTCACACACGCGTGCAAAATTGAAGCGTTATCAGCCTTTGTCGTTCACGTGCCCGCACCCTCCGACAAAGCGGGGCAACTGTAAACACCCCAATTTTGCACCCCCTTAATCACCTTGCACACCTCTAAAAAATTCATTTTAAAACCATCTTTCCATGTGCTTCGATTTCCGAGAAATGCCCCACACGTAAAAATTGACCAAAATACCCCTCGGGTGAAAAATTACCAAAATACCCTTGAAAAAATGCTAAAAAATTGTCATTAGGTTCAAAATGATTTTACAAATTTTTTGATGAATTTTGGCTATTTTTGGGATTAATTCGGATTTTAAAATGGGAAAATGACCAAAATGCCCCTAAGGTGAAAAATGACAAAAATACCCCTAGAAAATACTTCAAAACTCACTTTTTATCTAAAATATTTTTCTTGGATTTATCAGTTAAATTTCGGCTGTTTCCGGGCTCAAATCAGGCTTCAAATGCATAATATAGCTCAAAATCACTTTTTAAAAGCTTTATTTTGGTCGTTTATACCAAAAACGACCAGCCTTTTTTAGGCAGGTTTTGGCTGGTCGTTTTTGGCAAAAACGACCAAATTTTTTGGGTTTTTTTGGTTTGTCGTTTATGTCATAAACGACCAAATTAATATCCGGTTATTTTGGTCTTTTCCCCCCGCAAACCGACTTACTTTCCGTCATCGCCGACCTTTTGCCTTGGTCGTTTTTCACAAAAACGACCAAAGCGAAATTTTTTCAAAAAAAGATAGTCCCACATCGAAAATTTTGGTTTTTTCTCCTTTTTTCATCCCCTATAAAAGCCCAACCCCTTTCCTCAAAATCTCACCAATTCACTCACCCTTTCCTTGGTTTTTTAAAGTCCTATGACTTAGAAAAACCCTTGGAAAATTATTTCCCGGGTGTTCAAAGTTCTAAGTTCTTTTCCTTTTCTTTTGGAGCGTCCCCTCTTTGTCCGAAAGTTCACCGTACTTTCGGGAAGGTAATCTCTCTATCCCTAATCTCGCTTTCAATTTTTTAAGCTTTATTATTAATTGCTTAAATTATGTTTTGTCTTTAAATTTTACTCTTAGACTGCTTGCTTAGTTTACCCTGTCGAACCCTTGCCCGGTTTTACTTAAACCCGGCTTACCCTGTCGAACCCCTGCCCGGTTTTACTTAAACCCGGCTTACCCTGTCGAACCCCTGCCCGGTTTTACTCAAAACCCGGCTTACCCTGTCAAACCCCTGCCCGGTTTTATTCAAACCCGGCTTACCCTGTCCAACCTCTGTCCGAACTTCGGTTCAAACATGCCATACCCTGTCGAAACCCTGTCCGAATCTCGGCTCAAACCTTGATTCAAAACCTCACCTAAACCCTACCTAAACCCTAGTTACCCTACCTAAACTCCAGTTACCCTACCTGAACCCTAGTTAACCCTAGGTAGACCTTAGTGACCTCTAGTTAAACCTTAACTAAACCCTAGGTCAAACCGTACCCACTTAGTTGAACTTTTGTCTAGAAACTCCGCTCAAACCCTGTTTCAAATCTCATCAAACCCTAAACCCCCAGGCTCCTTGACATGAGCTAAAACTGTCCAAGTGCTCCTTGACATGAGCCAAAACTGTCCAAACGCTCCTCAGCACGAGCTTAAAAGGCCACCTCGCTCCTCTAACAGGAGCAAAAACCCCCGAACCATTCGAAAACATCCTAACATCCAAAGGTCAACCTCAGCTTGTCCAACACCCACAATCCAAATCAAACCATCAACTACCCACCTGGAACTACGTGTGGCTTGATTCCACTGACTGTGGATACGTAGGCAACCCTGATCGGGTTCAGCTCACCTAGGATAGAACCCTTATCCTGTCCCAGCTTACTTTAACATGTACATTACTGTTCATACAATATTTGTCAAGCATATAGATGAAATACAAGTTTCTCTTATGGTTTCCCCACTTTAATTCAGACTTAAGGAGTAGGTAACCATCTCCGGATGGGAGTTTAGGGGTGCCTAACACCTTCCCCTAACTCAAATGAACCCTTACCTTGAACTCTATTTCCAGACCAAAGCCTTATCCAACCTTTTAAGGGACCCTATTTTCCCTCACAATCTAAATAGGTGGCGACTCTATCTTTTCAACATTTTTAACACTATTCCTCATCGGGTTCAATCCTGATCGGGAGTGGGGGTTAAAATCCCGGGTCTACAGCTTGGCGACTCTGCTGGGGACTCTGGTTTCGCAGACCAGTATTCGAGCCAAAACCTAAGTCTGAACTGAACAAGGGAAACCATATCAGAAACTTTTAATTATATCTATATGTTGCTAATTTTATTAATCTGCACATATGCTAACTTATACTTCTATTATTCATCGAATCTCAGACATTTGTTTGCCACCTTAGCAACATGCCTAGGATTCCATTTTTATTCATTGCTTGATTTTGATTGATGTATATACATTCACATTTATTGCATACCAGAATAAGAACCCTTTCACCTATCTAGATTGGATCCGGTAAGCTTACAATCGAGGGATGGTTATCCCCGATGCTGGAGCCCAAAGATCTGTGGAAAGTACTGGTTGTAGACCGAGAGATGGTTATCTCCGGTTAACGCGACTGGTCTTTCCCACTTGCACCAATCGTCCCTTTTCAGGTATGTCCTATACCGGGGAGTCCTATATACGGTCAAGTGCTCATCAACCTTTTAAACAAAAAACTTGCATACACCAGCATAAGCATATATACTATAGGTCTTTGTTTGGGCATAAACCAAGAACACCCTTCAGGAGGGACAACCTTATCCCTATTCTGTTACTGGTTTAAGCCACTCCAACATCAATTGTTCAGGTATAGGGACAACCGTATCTCTATACCTAAACCATTTTCGGAGTTTGTGTGAGCCTTGATTGCTAGATAGGTCTAACCCTAATCCATTCTTTAGCTAACTCAATCATAAGCGAATCATATGGAGAATCCATTGATTCATTTCGATCTTGACCCATTGGGCTCTGGCTCCCAACAACCCAGATAAGTGAAATGGACCTCTGTCCACTCACCTCATTGGATCACGCGTTGAGCTGACTTGTCCATTTTCTGAGTATACTTGCTCAGTTCATTTGACTCAATTTAATTCATTCATTTCATTTGTGTGTATCAACACCATTCAACATGCTAACAATTGAAATTTTGTGCATCCATCATTCTTTGTACATATTTATATTCATGACCAGACAAGGGGCAACATCCCATGTCGAAACGTCATCCATCAGATCATATGTGTGTCGCATCACTACTTTCATCATTGTCTTAACTTAGTCTTCCTTCAGCATCTTGACCGTCATCTGATCCATCTGTACATACATCTTATTACCACTCAGTTTATAGCACCCTGAGCGGAAGCAGTACCAAGCTACCTGCCCTCTTCGAGATGACTCCAGTAAGCACAAGACTAACTGATCGAGATGAGCCAGTTGTCGAAGGTTTGGAAACCGACCCTGACAGCCCAGTATCACCTCAACATGTACTGCAGCAAGTCCCTGATTTAGAGTCAAGGGTATTCGGGACTGAGCAAGGCATCCTAGAGTTGAAAAACATCATGCAGGATATCTTGAATGCCGTGAATAGGGAGCAATCGTCCTCCTCTTCTATCCTGATCGCCGAACAACTCGCCTTAAACCAATCAAACCCGTCATCTCACAACCCACCACAATCAAATCCACCACCTCACAACCCAGTACCTCCAAATCCACCATCTCATAATACATCACTTCCAAATCCACCATCTCATAACCCACTACCTTCAAATCCACCATCTCATAACCCGTCACCTTCAAATCGGCCATCTCATAATCCACTACCGTTAAACCAACCATCCTTCAACATCCCGCCACCACACATTGGCCAGTATCAGGAAGAGGAGGCAAGGATTGCCCAAAATACAGAACAGCCAGGCATATCAACCAGCTCAGCACATACCCCAGACTTCTACAAGGACAGGATTGAGAGGTTAGAACAATTGGTGAAGAGGGCCCAAGGGTCCTACAACGTACCATCCACGGACTTCCGAGATATGTGTCTACATCCAGGGATTCAATTACCTCGAGACTTCAAAATGCCCGAATTTGAAAAGTACAACGGAAAAGGATGTCTAGAGACACACCTGAAAGTCTACTGCGGAGAGTTGTTCCAACTAGAGCACGGTGACAAGCTGCTGGTGCAGCTATTTCAGAGAAGTTTGAAGGGACCAGCCCTACAGTGGTTCACCAAAATTGACTCAGCCAAGGTCCGTACATGGGAAGGCCTCTGTGAGGCATTTATTGCTCAATACTCTTACAACATTGACTTGGTCCCACAAAGAGCAGATCTAGAGATAATGACTCAGAGAGAGAATGAATCCTTTATCGAATATTCTGTTCGATGGAGAGAAAATGCTGGAAAAATGAACACTTCTCTGCCCGAGGATGAGTTGGTGACCACATTCCTCCGCACACTCAAGCATCCATTCAAGACTCTGCTAGCAGCCCAACCTATTTCCAACTTCAGCACTATGGCCAAATGTGGGGCCAGGATTGAGGCTACAATGGGAGATGTGGGAGCAGTTGACATGTTCTCAGGATCCAAGGGGTTGTCATCCTCTAATCGTCCTCAACCACCACGGAAAGATACACGGAGAAGAGAGGATGAGGTACAAATGGTGACAGCAATGCCTATTCATATTCCCCATTTACCCCAGCAACCTCGACAACCAGAGCAGACTCAGCAACAGCTTCCCTCGCAGCAAATGACCTTTGAACAGAAAAAGAGAAGAGTTTTCTCGCCCATGCCATATACCAATTCGCAACTCCTCCCTTACCTACTAGACAAGAAATTGGTCACGCTGAGGGAATCCAAGCCGCCACCAATCACGCTACCAAGGTCATACAGGGCTGACCACCATTGTGGGTATCATCAAGCCCCGGGGCATTCCACCGATATGTGTTTTGAGTTAAAGCACACAATCCAAGACATGCTTGAAACGGGAAAAATTGAGTTTGCACCAGGGAACGCCGACATCAACCAGGTCCCTCTCCCTAATCATGCACCAGCAGGAAACCGAGGTGCACCAGCCTGAGTCGCTCTACAGCCGATTTTGAGTAGTCCCATCAGTTTTTTTGTCTTTTTGGTTTATTCCTTAATTTCTCTTTTTTTGAAAATGGCCATGATGGCCCAAATCAAAGTCTTCCCTGCCAGTCAATATATTGGCCAGTGGCCACCTGTCTTTATCTTTCGTAATTAAGTCTGTACATCCGTTCATACTATAATGAAATCTCCCACTTTTGTTAAATCTGTCTTGCTTATTACTTCGAGATGCCTAGTTTTGGGAACTGAACTAGATTCTAAAGCCTTTAAAGGATAATTGCATGATCATCGGATGAGTAATCTAAAAACTCATAAACTAGAAAGGTATTCTGCTCTCTAAAGATTTCAAGGCGAGCTACCAACCCATTAGAAGACGAGAAGCAAAGGGGCGACGAAGACCTCCCCGAGCTATCAAGCATCAAACATATTTGAACGAGGATAATGCAATGACCACACATGCTCTTGACCAATCAGAGAAAGGATAAGAGGCCATCCTTGGTTAACCCTTAATATCTCTTTCGTACCCATGCAATAATTTACGCTAGTTAGCCCATTGAGCCTAATAGCCTTTTTTTTTAAACCCATATACTGGGGCACCCTATCAATGACAAGTCAAACAGAGAAGAATTCGACCAATCAAAAGCAAAGCTTATTTTGAACTACGACATGACCTGATTCCACTAATCGTGGATACGTAGGCAACCTAAAACAGGTTCGGTCACATTATGGCAAATCTTCATCAATACCGGACAGCTATCCCTAAACAGAGCAAAAAAAAAAAAAAAAAAAAAAAAAAAGGCAAATCTCCAAAATGATGAAAAGAAGCCAGCTGGTTCCATCTGTGCGTGCAACAAAAATATTTTAGGGTGCCCTACCCCGACGAGAAAACTTTGAGCCTCAATCATTTCTACCCTTACTACGTTTCGTCCTAGTAACTAAGCCCTCCTTGATCTATGAAAGGTCTTGAGCATCAATGGTCAAAAACATTATTTTCTACCATTTTACCAGGCAATGACAGGAGAAGACAAATCAGTTTATCAGAAATCGCAGGCCTAGTGAAAACCTGAAAAGGCACTAAGGCGCAAAAATTATGCGAGCCCAGCCCTGACATTGTTGCCAGGGGCAAAAAAGGGAACAAATTAATCAATTACGCAGGCATGAGTGAAAACCGGAAACGGCCTCATTGCGCAAAAATTATGCGACCCCAAGACTTGGTCATTCCAAGGGCAAAATAGGGATAAAGAAATTTTTTGATTTCACGGGCTTAGTATGGAATTATCAATCCTGCTAGTGCGCAAAAATAACGTGAACCCAGTCCTGGTGAAACCCGTTAAGGTCCAGGGGCAAAACAAAAAAAATGAAAAATCGTAAAGTGCGAGCTTTTAGATCAAGCGCCACCAGCAACAATCAGCTAATGCAGTCAAGTACTATCTTATGCATCAGGCATCTGGCAAGGACATCCAGGAGCAGATTTACCTATCTATTTCAGGAGCTATGAACCCAGACTTATTCAATTACTTTCTAAGGCAAAGGAATCCTAGCTAAGCTTCCCATCAATAGGCAATATCCGACATCTTTCAAAATACTTATGTAAATCTCATAAATCCATAAATCCATACATAAGCATGTAGACTCCTTAATATTCCATAAGCATTCTTGTTTAATACACAAAATCATTACTAGAGATAGATTAGAGAGGATATCAACTTTAGAGATCGTTCCCTTTGATCCAAAATGCTCAAGGAAGGCCTTGGGGGTGATCTCCAAGCTTTTCTTCCCTTCTCCAAGCAATCTCCTTAAAACTCCTAGGGTTTTCTTCTTTCCCTAGCCAAATTGGGTAAAAAACTCTTACAATACTTTAAACCTCGAAAATAATGTCCTATTTATAGTCCTAGGGTTCAAAACCCAAAAAATCCAGGCTTAACCCCTTTCTAAAAAAAATCCTTATTCGAGCGAACCTTATTTTTCGTTCGAACAAACCTTATTTTTCGTTTGAATGAAACTCGGGCTTTTCTAACGGAAATGACTGCTGAATTTCGCAATTGAATTTTCTGGCTTCATTCAAACAAAAATCCGAGAATTGCTTCTCTCTGCTTTTCTTCCTACTTTGCTTCACCCACTTAGGCTTATATACCTTTTAAACCTTCCAATACATATTTTAAGTTAAACACTCATCAAAACAATTTATTAACAATGAACATGGCATACGACTTGATTTTTGACAATTTTACCCTTGGTGCATATAGGATTTACATGGATGAAATTCGGGTGTCTACATCTTCCTCCTTATGAGAATTTCGTCCCCGAAATTACAGAACTTAATCAAACAAGTGGGGATATTTTTTCCCACACTTCAGCTTCTCTCTCCCCCCTTTTTTTAAACGAAAAGCCAAAACAACATGCGTACATAACATTAAAAGGTACTAAAAGAAATGGAGGCATATAAAAACTTTGGTTCATTGATTCAAAATGGTATTACATCATTGGAATTCAGGATTACAATAGAAACATAAACTACTTCTTAACTAGACACTCAACTTAAACCCATCTCCTCAACTGACATGAACCAATGAAATAAATCCTAACCTACCACCACTACCCACATCCAACCCAAGCGTACTAAACACCATATGATGACTACGCATCCCCGGGCTCATCGTCATTCGTAGTAGTATCCGGGACAACAACTGCAGGCCACATATGAGTATGAATCTGGGACAACTCCATGCGAAGGTCTTGTATCGAAGTGTTCAGTGACTGATAGGAACGCTGCATCTCATCCGCAAAAGTCGCATGCTATGACTGGTATAGTAGGTGTTGGGCTTGAACTTCATAGGCAAAAGAGGCATGGTTGGACAACATATGGGCTGCCAAAAAATCCATGGATGGAGCACCATCCGTAGCAGACTCATTCTCCATCATGTCTTCATCCTCAAAATCTGCAGCTGGCCTTGCAGGTTGTGTACTTCGCACATGTGCACAACTATTGGACACCATGAGATCTTTCCAATATAACCCTTCGAGTCTTTAAAGGAGTCAGAGGATGTAGGAAGGACACCATGATATTTCAAATTTTAAAATATTAAAATACCAAAAGGAAGACCGTCTCGCTGAGAGGTAGACTCACCGGCCGAAACCATCCGCTCGGCTATCAGAGAGCAAATAAAGATTGACTCAAGAGAGATGATGGCATAGAGAAGGCAGGCTCGGTATGAACCAATATCGGCAGTGTGTCCACTGGGGTCGATGTTAACACACATAATCATGTGCATAATGAAACAAGGTTTTTCGGTCGTTGAAACGAATCTCCCTACTTCAACAATTATTTTTTTATCCGATTCCTTTCAATTCCTGCAAAATATGAATTATGCAAAATTTGAATTAAAAAGTCACCTACAAAATTTGAATTAAATGCAATAACATCAAATAATAAGAAAAAAATAAAAAGAAAACAAATGGTGAGAGCCATAGGTGTAGGGACGGCTATGAAGAGATGAGCGAGACAATGGTGATGCCGTGAGCTTGTGGAGACCTTAGAACTCCTTAGGTGAGAGAGAAAGCCGTGAGATGAGAGAGAGAAAAGGGATTGAGAAATGAGAGAGAGATGAGAAGAGAAGTTAGGGGGGAAGGAACCATTTTTTAGAGGAAGAGATGGTGTAGGTTATATAGGATCATAGTTAGGGGTTGGAGAGAAAGAAGGTGTGATGGGATGGACGGCTAGGATTTCGTAGAGAAAAAGAGAAATTAGGGTTGCACTTTTGAAAAGTGAGTTGTTAGGATGGGAGAGAAATTAGGAAAGAACGTAAGAAATGGAAGGGGATTAGGGTTTTGAAAGAAAATGAGATGGGTGGCTAGGATTTAGGCTAGAAGGTGGTGGCTAGGTTTAGGAAAAAGAGATGAGATTAGGGTTTTTGAACCAACTAGGGTTTTGAAAAGTAAGGATGGACGGCTAAGATGATTAAGGTTGGACGAATAGGATTAGGAGAGAGAGATTAGGGTTTTGAGAAATAAAAGAGAAAAAGAAGAGAAAATGATGGTAGAGGGTTTTGAACCCTGGTCTCTAACACAGACTCCCATAGATTTCACCAACTAAGCAAGCTTTTCTCATTTGTCTTGTATAGTGATCTTTATTACTCAAGTCCTCTTTCTTGGAAATCAACTTTTCAGCTCCCTAGGCCTCATTCTATAATTGTGATCTCTTGGCTTAGCCCATACTTAGCCTGCATCTACTTGGTATAGCCTGTTGGCTCTTTAGTCTTCAGTAATGGGCTTTGATGCTTAACTACGGCCTCCGGTCCTTGAAAATTGTCCAGTTAGAGTTCTTGAGACAGTTCAAACACGTAATGAGGGTTCATCGAAATGACTCAATATCTAGACTTTTATAAATGTGTTTAAACTATGTAAATACACCATTTTAACTAGAAAAGTGTGTTCTATGCAATTGATAAAACTCTTATGTAGAAAAGTTTGTAAAAATAAAAGTTTTACGTAGAAGAGTTCAATAATTCTCAAAGGATAATCGTGAAAAACAAACACTTTTAAGCGAATATCACATAACATGAGTAACATGAGTGAGACACCGCTAAGTCAAATGTGCCCAAAGACGGCCATCCCCACACAAAAGGCAGCAGCAGAGTCCAGGAATTGGGAGTTACCATTATCCTGGAATCGATAGGGAAAATAAGTCTCAGGGATTAGGGGAGTGTCAAGAAACTCAGAAAGAAAGGCTGGGGGAATGGTGAAGTGCTTACCCCGAACATACAGCTCGATTGTCTTGGTATCATGTTTGTCACATGAGATGTTTGAGTAAAATTCTTGAACTAACTCAACATGACATCAACCGGACAAGGATATAAGTTTTTCTTATTGATGATATCGAAGGATATCGGGAATGGGTGTGTGAGATAACTCAGAAAGGTTGGTTTGATGCTCAATGAGAACCGTCCTTTTTGACATATACCGCTCAAAAAGCGTTCGGCTTACGAGATTAAGGAATCTATCAACTTGGCTAGCACTCGAAGAGTCACTGCCCCTTGATGCACCACCCTTCGTTTTTGTGGGTTTGGAAGGTCGAGAGGAAGAGGACAAAATTCATTCATTTCCTCTTCCTCCTCAATATATGTGGGGCGTTTACTACGCCTACCCGCCCCTCTCGACATGAGGACAGCTATGACAAGGATGGATAGGATGAAAGCCATAACAAAACAAAATATAAACTGAGAAAATTTTCAAATATTACGACCTAGAAGATGGGATCTAGATGACTTAAGCTGGAAATCAAGGGAGAAGTAGGAATATAATCTTTGGAATTGGAGAAAAGGAATAGGAGACCAAAACCCTTGAGCTCGTTCGAACCGAAGTGAGATACAATGGATCTCGGCCAGACTTTATAATCACAGTCCCCACAAATTCATTCGAATAGATACACTTTCGTTCGAACGAAGTGATGATTTTTGTTTTTTTTTTGGTACAACACAATTTCTAAGTACTGATCAATCATAAGAAAACACCCCTAGAGTATAAGTAACAAACTTATACACATAAGACAAAACATATTGCATATCGTTAATAATTATAACTTAAGCAACTCTGAATTGGGCATACCTTGCACAACGTCATCGGATTCCTGTGCATCCTGCTCCGTGATAGCAAACACTTGACCCTGAACTGGCTGATGGGGTTGCTGGGGTCTAGGGCCTTGAAGTGGCCTCTACTGAGTGGGCTACCTAAAAGGGGGCCTGACTCCCTATGGTGGCATACCTGGAGGTATTTGCTGGGTTGGGACCGGGCACTCTTTCATCCGGTCGGTAAGGTCCCCACATCAAAATCATCCCCCAGTGATTGATCGTCACTCCCCCACTGTGTCTCCTGCCACAATGGCTACATGATGGGTGTGTCAGTACCCAAGGAGTAGGAAAGGTGGCCTGTGGTGCCTGAGAAGCTACTGGTGTAGGCCTTTGGTAAGGGGTAGGCCTAACAACTGGCGTCGGACTCATCATCCTTGGACTTTTATCTTGCTGGTCACTTTACTCTGCTAAATCCTCCCCCTCTTCTTTAAGAAATCTTCCGAGTTCCTCTCAGCTACTAGAGCATGCTGGTATACCTCCCTACAAGTCTCAAGTTGTAGAATCGAGACCTTATCTCAAATGAGATCCCTCAACCTTCTCTCAAACGTCTTTGCCTTCATCCTCTTGGTGATGATTAGGTGAGGTGCAAACCTCGAGAACTCTACGAATTTGGCTCATACTCAACCATTGACATACCTCCTTGATAAAGGTAGAGAATTCAATCTCCTTTTGATCTCTCACAAACACCGGGAAATACCTTTCATAGAAGACATTCGAGGAATTCTCCCCATGTCCATGCTTTTCCGGCTCGTATTTCATTCCTCTGCCTGGCTGCGGCCCTCCACCGATGTTCGGCCTCACCTTCCATGACGAATGAAGCCCATTTTACCCTCTACTCATTAGTGGGCTCAAGCACGATGAATATTTTCTCTAGTTGCATGATCCACAACTCGGCAATCCGTACTGCCATAGAAAGCGGAGGACCCATCCTCCTGAAAGCTTCCACTTCGTGCTGTCGGGGTGGATAAACATCAGTCGGCCTTTCCTGCCTTACTTGTCCTACTAGAGAGGTGGTTTGTTGAGTAATGGCGGTGGTGAAGGTCTTCAAGATACGACCCATATTCGGATGATGAGCATCCTCTGGAGTATCCTCATCAGTCACACTGCCTCTCCCAATTGTGTTACCTCAAGTGTCGCATCTTAGAGCGATAGCCCTGAAGTAACCACAAGACATTTAAACATCATTCCATAGATAAAGCTATCACTCAGAATTAATCTTAGAGTAAACCTAAATCCTAAACTTGATTTCTCTTCCCTAAGTTAGACAAATCCCTTATTACTGAACCAAATTCCTTATCCCTAAGGACTCTAATGTCTTTGCTCTAATATCACCTCTGCAACGCCCCCAAAACCCATCATGACCAAAATGGAACTTTGGGCCGTTACACTACTTATCATTGCTTGAACCATAAAGTATAAGACAAGAACTAATATAAAGTCTCCAAAACGACAACAAAATTTTTTTGATATAAAGCTGGACCATCCTGTATAACAGACAACAATATAAATATCACCCCTATCTAGGTCCACCATCATAGCCCCCAAGTATAATGAGTCTAAAGCAACATCATCTATAAGTATAAAAGGTCTAATACAGTATTTCTCAAAATAACTCAACATCGAAGGCTTAATAATATGACCATCGATCCAAGTCTCGGACTCCCTCAACGAAGGGATCACCTTCTTCAACTTCCTCTTGATAATCCTCTTTAATCCAAGTAGCGGTTGTTTGCTCCTGCGCTAAACCTGACGACAATAACAGGTTGACTGAGCATTGAAAATACTCAGTGAATATCCAATTTAACTATCAATAGCAACAACACATGCACATGCTCAATATCGGTTCATGCCACAGTTATATAATAAGTAACAACATCATATGAAAATAATATAATTAGAGTGCGAAAGCATGTGAGCATTACATGTCATCATCTTGACTCGTGTATTTGTGTAACACTTAGACTTGTACAATGAATGTCATGCATGTTTGTTTTCCATGAGATAGTATTTTAGGTCTTTGGTCATACCCATGAAGGTGCATCGATGGTAAGCATATGCCCCCAGAGCTCTTGTTGACCCAATGTATATGATGCATTGAAATCATATCCATGGAGAGCCACACGGTTTCCTGGGCTTCTTGAAAATTCAGGGTCCATGATTCAGTGTACTTATAATTCATACACAATGTTATTGTACTTGTATTTCATGCACGGTATCCTTGTACTTGTAATTCAGTGTCCATGACAGGCTTGTGTACTCGTGATACTTGTAACTACTAAACATGTTAACTTGTGAATGAGTGTCATGATTGACATTTGACCTCAGTCAACTTCTTATATTCCAATATTCTGTCAAGAAACTCCGCTAGGATACATCTACCTGGTTAGAGAATTTTCGACATGGGAGACTTCCTCTAAGTGTTGGCCTACCCGAATACCGATCACCATATCGTATAAATAGGGCATAATTTATCATGACAATCACAATTAACATATTATCATAATTTCACATTTCCATATCATGAGCAATAACAATCATATCACATTTTCGTTCTCATCATCACATTCGATCACAAAGTCTACTTCCTTCAATACTAATACCATTTTTCACTTCACAATACCTCACAACCACCATAATTTTACACAATCTCTCCATAACAATTTCTAATACTCCATTTCATACATACAAACCATTTAGCACATGTTTCATCAATGTAGAAGAAGTATAATGTTTTATCACATTTATAAAACCACAATAAAATCCCATTTTCAAGTATATAATCACCTATTTTCTCAAATTCAATCAATAGATACAACATCTAGTAACCATATCCAATAATCTCATCTAATTGGTGTTCAATCATTCAAAACAGTAAAACAAAGTTAGATTAGAAAGGATGTCAACCTAATTTCATGCTCAATCTCATAAATCCATATATAAGCATGTAGACTCCTTAATATTCCATACACATTCTTGTATAAGCACACAAAACCATCACTAGAGATAATTAGAGAGGATATCGACCTTAGGAATCGTTCCCTTCGATACAAAATGCTCAAGGAAGGCTTTGGGGGTGATCTCCAAGCTTTTATTCCCTTCTCCAAGCAATCTCCTTAAAAAACATAGGGTTTTCTCTTCTCCCTAACCAAATTGGGTAAAAAAACTCTTACAATATTTTAAACCTAAAAAATGATGTCCTATTTATAGTCTTAGGGTTCAAAACCCCAAATATCTGGACTTAACCCCTTCAAAAAACTTTCCTACAAGCATTCGTTAGAATGAACTTTATTTTCATTCAAACGAAAAGTTCGTTTGAACGAAACTTGGGTCTTTCAAACGGAAATGACTGTTGAATTTCTCTTGCAATTGGATTTTCTGGCTTCATTCGAACGGATGAGATTTTCGTTCAAACGAAGTCCCAGAATTGCTACTCTCTGTTTTTCTTCCAACTTTGCTTCACCCACTTAGGCTTATATACCTATAAACCTTCCAATACATATTTTAAAGTTAAACACCCATCAAAACAATTTTATTAACAATGAACATGACATAGAACTTGATTTTTGACCATTTTACCCTTGATGAGTATATAATTTACATGGATGAAATTCGAGTCTCTACATATACTGGTTGTATTACAAAGTTGAAGACGACCTATAATGATATGTTTCAATATTATGGATACATGGTGTATCATTCACATGGTGAAATGATATGTCGATATATGTGTATCGATAATGTAGGCAAAAATTATAAAAATGCCACTAGAATTGTAAAAGTGCCCAGAAAACCCTTTAAACAACCTCGAGATGGAAATCTGAGGGTGAAAAACCTAGATCTATCTCATAGAGATACCCTAAATCCATCTATTATAATAGTCAATCGGACTTCTAGATAAAAAGTTATGGCCAAAACAAGTTCTGCTGTTGGGTATCAATATGGTATCAATATGTATCGATATGGGTATAAAGCAGGTGGATCAGCCATATGTATCAATTGGTATTGATCCTGAGCGATGAAAAGTTCATTTTTTGTGTGTGATTTTAAAAAATATTTTTCGAGATAATTTATACTAAAACATCCATTAAAGGAGAAATAAGTAATGAACTTCGTGAGATGAGGGACAAGAAGAGTGAGAAGCTTCTCTAATCTCATACGCACATATGTAAATTCTTTTTTTTTTCTTATTCTTCAAAAATATTCTTTTAAATACTAGTAATAGTTGAGGGACGTTTTAGACTTTTCATAAATATGAAATTATGAGAAAACAATTATAAGGGCATTATGAGAAGAGTTTTTAAAAGATGAGTATTTTGAGAACAAATGCAATTTAGAAAAAACCCTACTAACTATTGCTCTGGCTCTCACAATGCCCCTTCAATGGGCTCTCACAATGCCCCCGAACTCTAGTTATTTTTTTTAAACCTTTGTGTTTAATTAATTAATTTTTCTAAAAATCTAGGATAGATGGGTGAACTTAGGGGTGAGTGAATCTTAACCACAATTAAAATGAACTTAATAAGGGACACGTGGCAAAAAGGGACCATCCTCGGAGGTGATTATTTTCCTTTTAACAATATGCCCACACTTGGTTTGTGTACGTGGCGCCCTATCATTGGGCAAACACAAAGATTGTGTGCACACATTCACACACACAAAACGGACTGATCATAAAATGGCACATATTCCGTTCAATGGTGGAACTCAATTGGCAGACATGGCGGACAAAGGATTCGATACCTCCTTCTTGGAAGACCATTGAGTTCCAGTTTCCATTGTCCTCTTTTTGATTTTTGACATTTCAAAGGGGTAACCCGACCCGTAACCCTCACGGCACCCTTTTTTCCTCAGATTTCCCAGTTCCCTTTTTTCGCCTCTATTTAATTTTAGGGTTTCGCTCACCACAGCATTCTCAAACAGACAAAACTATCTAGGGTTTCTGCAAATCCAAATGGCGTCTGAATCCGAAAACCCTCCCAAAACCTCCCTTCCCAAGGACGGTAATGGCGCAGAATCATCTACAGTTGCAGACGAAGATGGGAAGACTCTAAGCAAAAAGGCCGCGAAGAAGGAAGCCGCGAAACTTGAGAAACTGAGACGTCAACAAGAAGCTGCAGCCGCTGCTGCGGCTGCTGCAGCAAGCTCTGAAGAATCCGATCCTCTTTCTGGAAACTACGGTGATGTTCCGCTTGTAGAATTGCAGTCGAAGGAGGTGAGTGGTCGAAAATGGACAGAAATTGGGTTGTTGAATGAGGAGTTGAAGGATAAGGAGGTTTTGATTCGTGGACGAGCTCAGACTATACGTGCTGTAGGTAAAAACATTGCCTTTTTGGTTTTGAGAGAGAAGGGTTTTACGGTTCAGTGTGTCTTGACGGTTGCACCGGAGCTCGTTAGTAGACAAATGGTGAAGTTTGCAACGAGTTTGAGCAGAGAATCTCATGTCGACATTGAAGGGATTGTGTCGGTTCCTGGTGTTCCAATCAAGGGTGCTTCACAGCAGGTAATTTTGCTTTACCGAGCTGAATTGTGTAGTTTGGATATTTTGAAACCCAATAGAACTGATATTGTTTCCTGCAGGTGGAAGTTCAAGTAAGGAAACTTTATGGCATTAGCAAAGCTGTGCCAAATCTCCCTATCAATATTGAGGATGCTGCTCGAAGTGAAATTGAAATTGAGAAAGCTTTGCAGGTTTGCTTACAAATATGAACTTTAATTCTTTTCTTTTATCTTTTTCCTTATTGTAAATGATTTTAATTCTGTTCCTTCACCAATTTATCCAAATAACTCAATTTGCAAATGCGCAGCAATAAACATTGATGATGTTCTGTTTTTTCGGATGAATTTCTGGCAAGAAATATTGTAGTTATCCATATAACCCAATAGACATTGATGATGTTCTGTTTCTACAATCTAAAGTAATCAATTTAGCTTGCTAGGTTTTTTTTTTTTAATATGTTCTTTTGAAGGGTGCAGGCAGGGGAGCAACTTGTACGTGTTAATCAGGACACACGTTTAAACTATAGAGTTCTCGACATGCGGACACCTGCTAATCAAGGAATATTTCGTATTCAGTGTCAAGTTGAAAATGTAAGTTCTTATAGATTATTCCTTTTCTTTTCAATATTCTTAATCTTTCGACTTCATGGTATGGTAATAAATATCACCGAAACTTTTATGCAAAGGTTTCGGTAGGTCTGCCAATGTACCGGTTCAAGTTGGGCTTGGGTTGATCCTAAATGGGCTTTGTATATATAGGCCTGAGCCCGGCCTATATTTTACTTTGGCCGGGTTAGACCAGGCCTGATTAATAATAGGCACTGGCCAAGCTCGGGCCAGCTCGTCTCTTCCCAATATATATTTTAATAGTCTAGAATGTGATCACTTGTGAGTACTTAGCTTGGAATGCTGATATTGTATTGTTTGGTGCTATTCAATTGGGGTAGCTGCTGGTAATTTTCCCTTTTGAAAATAATGTTCAAACTATTGCTTGTTTAGCACTTGACGATAATGTAGTCAAAATGTCGCCTAGGCAACGCTTAGGCCATTGCCTCACCTAGCTAAGACCCCTTTAACCTGATCATAATCTAGGCAAGCTCTCACTAAATTTTAATAGTTTTCACTAAATTTTTTTGGTTATGTAGGCTTCGCCTAAGCAATACCTAGGGAACCCCCTTGTTGCCTAGGCTTCGCCTGGATGCTTTGACTTCATTGCTTGATGGATTAATCATGTAATGGATTAACCATTGCACTTAAAATTAAAATCTTAATATATGTTATATTTGAATTTTAAATATTATATATTCAATTTTTTTTTAAATTATGTAGTGTTGTTTGCAATAATTTATGTTTTCATATTTCATATTTTTCTTTTGCAATATTTCGTAGCATTATTTAAATAAATTTTAAACATGACAATTTCCTGAAATCATAATTAAAAAAATACCCTCTATGTGTCCTCAAATCTCTGTTGCACAGACACGAACACGAGTGACCGTATCAGACTCGGGTATGGGGCGAACCCCAAAATACAAGATTTGGGGACATGAGAAGATATTTTAAAATTTTTAATTTTCCTTTAAATTTTAGATGTATAATACTATATAAGCTTAAAAGGAAAACAAATTAAATATGAAAGCAAAATTATGCAAAATTGCAAATTACACTAAGTAATGTATTACTAGCTACAGCTCATCAAACAATATAAATAATATATGAATTAAAGCAAATTAAGTAATGAACTAATGAAATAAATGACATATTAATTCTCAATGTTAATGCTAATCTCAAGAGGCCTAATTTAAGAGAGATGTTTTTGGCCCGAATGTAACCCGTTGACAGATCTCTCTCTGTTCCCCTTTCTTTTCTGTTACAGGAATTGATATTCCTCGTATTCTTTCTCCGTCTTTTTCCTATTGAAAACAACTAGATCGTGATTTTTCCCCAATTTCCATATTGATTTCTTTTTTCTAATGATAAGAGTAAGAAAGAATTTGCTGAAATTTATGCTAATTGTATGCATTTTTTGTATAATGAACATTACAAGTTTACGGTATCAGGCGTGTCTGTGTCTATCTATGCCAAAAATGCATAGATTCTTCTGATATGAGTCTCAACAGCTGTATCCGAGGCATGTCCGTGTTTGTGTCTACATGTTTCAACACGGGACACTATGTTGTCTTAAAATAATCTACACAACATTGCCTCGAATCCTTTTGTTTGGGGTTCTCCGAATTCGACACCTCACACTTGTGTCGGATTCTAACACCTGTGTCCATGTACGTGCAACACAAGTCCTAGGCATGTATTTGGCTCATTAGCATGAACACCTAGGCATAGTTGCAGGGAAGCTATGTACAAGGTGGGAAGCTCGTTTCCCAAACTTGCTTCCTCAGATCAACTCGTTACCTAGGAAACTCGCTTCCTCGGACAGACTCGCTTCTTAAGAAGCTCGTTCCTATCACGTCTCATCTAGTAGTCAAAGAGAGTTGTATATGTGAAATTATGTGGTAGATAACAGTCTATAACCTAGGGTGTAGACTCTAAGCAAGTATCATCGGTTTGAAACCTAAAACACCTACTTTTCCACAAAAATCTCATGTAAGATAAAATTAAAGGTATATCTACCCATAAATAACATAATGGAATTGGGAGCCTATATCTCATTTCTTGCTTCCCGTTTCCTAAGGTTTTTTTGAGTCTCGCTTCCCGCTTCCCGCTTCTCGCTCTCGTTTTCGCTTCTCGCTTTCGCTTCTCGCTCTGGTAACTATGCACCTAGACATCTCTTAAATATCTAAGCAATTACCTAGCATATGGCTGCCTTGGTGTCCTCTCATCGTCTCTTAAATAGCATGTGTTGCCTAGTAGGAACCTATTTGCCTGGCCATGTGCCTTTAACATCAGCAGTGCTTAAATTCTATGTTGTTTCCTGTCTTACAGCCTAGAATGCTATAGCCTAGCCATCGGATCCTTTGCATATAGCATATTGCCTTGGCACATAACCCCCACCCCCCTACCTTTATGAAACCCACTTAGTGTTGCACATAGCTTTGTTAAACCCTTCAAGAAGGGTTGACTTGCAGGTCTGGATTTAAATGAATAAAGTAGGCAGTTGTGAGAGTCTAAGGTCAGTAACCTTGTGTACCTGGGCAAGACTTGACATACTATTACTTCTACATGTGTGTCTGGCTACATATTTTTACAGTGAGTGTTTCCCTTTCTTTGGGACTGGCTATTATCAGATTGAGTTCTTGTTTGGAATTTCACTCTCTCTCTCTCTCTCTCTCTCATCTTTACTATTATAATGTGAGAGGCTTGCGTAGATGAATTTTCAAAAATTCCTAAACTACCCTTATATAAAAACAAAATATTGATTTAATGTTTTAATTTAATTCCCAAACTACCCCTGCATTTGATTTAATATTTTACTTAATTCCTAAACTACCCCTTGCTCATCTATCTATTTAGAATCACAGCCAATCGCGATTGAACTCAGGGAGAGTTCAATCGCACCCGCGAGTTAACATGTGTCCCTTTTAACTCCTATTAACTGTGGTTAACTCCTTCATCTCGCGCTCCCGTACATCGCACGTGCCACTAGCGATTTCAATCGCACCCGCAGGTTAGCACATGTCCCTTTTAACTCCTATTAACTGTGGTTAACTCCTTCCCCTCGCTCTCACGTGCATCGCACGTGTCACCCGCTAGTATATATATATATAATATAGTTTGGCCCTCTGTCTTCCCCCGTGCCTATACTTATTTTTGTACTAGTAGATTAGGGGTTAAATTTACTAATATGGGAAATAATTACCGAATAAAATATCCTATTTGAACCCAGTTGCATTGTTGTGCAGATATTCAGGCAGTTTTTGCTATCTGAGGGTTTTGTTGGAATCCATACCCCAAAGTTGATAGGAGGCTCAAGTGAAGGTGGTTCAGCTGTATTCAAACTGGACTACAAAGGGCAACCTGCATGCCTAGCACAGTCACCTCAGCTTCACAAGCAAATGGCAATCTGTGGTGATTTTGGGCGTGTTTTCGAAATTGGTCCCGTTTTCAGAGCAGAGGATTCTTATACTCATAGACATCTGTGTGAGTTTACAGGTCTTGATGTTGAAATGGAGATTAAGGAGCACTATTTTGAGGTAAGGTTTTGTTTTCAGGGTTATTTGTGTGAGTATTTAGATTTAGTAACATACATTGTCTCTATAATAAGAGAGGAAATGAGCTTGTTTTATGCAGGTAATAGACATTGTGGACCACTTATTTGTTGCAATGTTCGATAATTTGAATGAGAACTGCAAAAAGGAGCTTGAGGCTATTAGAAAGCAGTACCCATTTGAACCTTTAAAGGTCATATGTTCATTTGAGTTTCAATATATTTGATCTTGGGTCACTATATGAAAATATGCCTTTATGATTAAATAGAGAAAGTCAAATTGATGATAAATATATTATTTTCTTGACTCTATTTTGATTCTGATTTGTGACATTTTACTGGATGTGCAGTACTTAAGAAAGACTTTGCGACTTACGTTTCAAGAAGGGGTTCAAATGCTCAAGGTAAAGATAGGGATATCTTTCCTTTATGTCACCTATAAATAAATGAGTGAATAAACTGGCAAAGGTTGACACATAGCACAAAATGGAGAGAACTGTAATAGAGTGGCATAGTGGCATGGGATTGACTCAGTCTAGTCTTTGGCCGGGTAAGAGAACTGCTTACCTTTGGGGGAGCACCAGGCATTTTGAGGACTGGATGTCACTGAGATGTTGGGGATGTCCGAATCTCATCCACCTTTAGAGAGGCGAACTTTATGAAGAGTAGCTAATTAAGGATGGTTTCTTTTCTAGGTTTATAATTGGTTCTAGGCGTAGATTTGTTTTGAGTGCCTTGCTTTTTTCTTATGTTGACAGTAAAGATTTTGGTAGAGAATGGAATAAATAATAAAAAGATGGAGAAGGGTGATCTTACAAAGCTGAGTTAACTTTCCTTTGAAACGTCATGGCACTGAATAGTTACAAGAGTGAGAAGCGGAAAGTGAGGCTCAAATTGTTTTATGAGAAGCGAGAAGTGAAATATGAGAACCTCACTCCCATTTATATTAGTATGGCAGCCATACCTTCAACACGTGTGGATTATTACGCGTCTTGGGTTCCAATCCAATGATACGCAGTAAAAAACTACACCCTAAGCTTTAGACTCGGGTCTATCCCCTCTCGTCCCACATTGATAGCCCTCTTTAACCACCAAATGGGACAATTATGGAAGTGAACATCCCTCCCTGTACATAGCTTCGCTGCGACTATGGTGCTGATATGAAACTTATATTACTAACTGGATATAGCCTATAGGGATATTTTTCCTTAATCTCACCTATAAATAAATAATTAAATAAATGAATGAATGAATGAATAAGTATGGCGAAAATGGACGCATTTTACAAAATGGGGCGAGAACCATAATACAGTTGCATGGTGGAAAAACATTATAATGAGACCTCAGTCTGATGGTTCTGATATTTGGGGACTGGATGTCAATTGATATGGTTGGGGATGTTCAATTCTCACACTTTCAGAGAGGCAAACTTTATGAAGAGTTTTGCTGATCAAGCATAGTCTTGTTTCTAGGTTTATATTTGGTTTCCAATCATAGGTTTATGCTCTCTCTGTTATTAGCAGTGATTCTGGTGCACAAAAGAATAAAGAATAAAAAATTGAGCAGGGTGATATTACAGAGCTGAATAAAACTTTATAAACTTATAGTATCCTTGGTTTCAACTTTCATTTGGAACTTCATGGAACTGATATCAAACTCATGCATGACATGCTGCTTTTGGGTAATATCTCTTTCTTTCACTACTTCTACTAATGTGGGTTTGACTTGTTTGTACAGGAGGCTGGTGTAGAAGTTGATCCTCTTGGAGACCTAAACACAGAGGCAGAGAGAAAATTGGGGAAGCTAGTTTTAGAAAAGTAAGTTGAATTTGTTCTTTCCTTTTTCTTCTATTCAATTTTCAGAGTTCTAGACTTAGTAATGGATTACTTTTGAATGTAGGTATGACACTGAATTCTACATACTTCATCGATATCCCTTGGCTGTTAGGCCGTTCTACACCATGCCCTGCTATGATGATCCGGCGTACAGTAATTCATTTGATGTCTTCATTAGAGGTAAGAAATAAATAGTCCCGTGTAAATATTAGAAATTCACTACTATTTGACAATCATTTTGGTATTCTAGTTCGCCCTCTCTACCCCATTTCTTAATAATATAGTTCTCTTTAATTGCTGCTTTCTGTGGCCATCCTATATCATGTTGTGTATGTGATGGCTTTCCCATGTCTCCAGTTCTTGAATTGTTGCTCTTTTGCCTCAGCAATGAGGCTAGAAAAAACACATAATTCAGATGTTATGCTCAGGAAATTTTGGTGAGGCTAACTCAGTTGCTGATCTCAGTATAGTTAAAACATCCAAGTGATGCCTAGGTTTTAGGGGGTTCTCTAGGTGATGTGCTGCCTAGATGATGCCTAGGCGACCAAAATTTACTTTTTATTTTTGGTTCAAATGATAAAATTTTGGGAGTGGTCGCCTAGATCAAGATTAGGCGATAGGGGTCCTGGCTAGACAAGGCAACCTTTTGATTACATTGGTTGATCCATCAGCGAAAGAGGGAGTGCCAAAGGGCCTTTATGCATTGGTAATTCACTTATGCTTGTGTAGGCTTTTTAAATATTTGATCCATGCCTTTTTCGTAAAATTCCCAAGAAATGAAAAGAACCTAGTACTTTCAGAGTTTTGCATGCATGTGACATTTCTTTGACTTATGATGGTTTACAGGCACATAAAAACTTTCTATTGTAATTTATAACATTTGCAATGCCAATTTATGTGATGCAAAGTAAGGAAAGGAAAAAAAATTAGCGGAAATCCAAGTGTTTGAACCCTAATCTGCTAGTGTATTAGAATCTAAGATGGGTGGAATAATGTAAATCTTCACTCCAAAATTATAGCTTGAAGTTTTCTAGATATGGCGGGTCTCTTAAATTTGAGATTATGAGCATTGTTCTTTGTCAGAGGTAAGGCTTTTTGTCACCCTCTTTTGTTTGTATTTAACTTTTTCAGACCAATAAATGGGTAGAGGCCGGTCTAATCTTCCATGCCCACTGGATGGATTTTTTTTTTCTTCTCTTTCAAAGATATTTCACCCATTTAAAAAAAAATCATGCATCATAAATATAGAATGATCAAGATCATAGTCACAAAGTCGGGATTCGGGAATAATTCGGCAGGGTTCAAGTTCGGAAAAATACGGAAAATTCGGGAAAAATTCGGTAAAATTCGGGAAAAATTCGGGCAAAAATTCGGATTCGGGAATAATTCGGTATGGTTCAAGTTCGGAAAAAATCGGGAAAAAATCGGGAAATATTTTTTTTATAAAATATAAATATGATATTAATTAATATATCTAAGTCATCATCAACAATAATATATTCATAATTTCAACATCCACTTCATTCCAACAAAGCATCAAAATTTACCAAGACATCATCTAACTCCTTCAGATTAAAAGCAAAAGACTGATTGTTTATCCTTACAATTCCATCAACAAAAAAGTATTATGAAGTTCAACCAACTACAAAATAAAATCATTTCACTTGAATTTCTCAATCACAGAAAAGTTGCATCATAATCTAGATAATCAATAGCTGCACAGCCTGCACTCTCTTCATTCTCTAAACTTTCATTGGAAGATGATGCTCCATCTTCAAGGTCATGATCCCCTTCAGCTTCAGGAATATCTGGGAATGGCAAAATTTTCTCAAGACTAATTGGTTCTGAATCCTTCTTTTCTTTACTTGCACTTGTCTTCATAAAATGCAAGTTCATACGAACGAACACCAAATCATGTAATTTATTTGGCTCTAATTTGTTCCGCTTCTTCGTGTGTGCGGCCTCAAAAGCACTCCAATTTCTTTCGCAACCCGAGGCACTACATGGTTGACTATGCAATTTGATTGCCACCTTCTGAATGGTCGGGATTGGACTACCGCACATATCCCACCAAACCCCTAAGTACAATGCAAATACATAATTAAAAAATTTTAACTATAAAATTTAAAATCTTAATCAAACTTCAAAATTGAAAATAAATGTAATGTACTTACTTGGATGTGAATCCAAAAGTGAATCAACTGCCCATGTGGTAAAGATGTCATTATCTAGTTGGTGGTAACTTTTCAGCTCCTTGTTAAACTGTTTTCTCTCCTCAAAAGTAGGGATCATCTTATTAATTATCATCTCAATGCTTACCCTCACTTCCTTATCCATTTTCACAAGTTTATTATAAAACAAGTAAGGATTCAAGTAAGCGGCAGCTGCATGCAAGGGGCTGTGCAATGTCTTGTTCCATCTGTCATCTATTATCTTCCAAAAAGGCATATACTTCTCCGAGTTGTCTCTATATATTTCTTTAATTGCCTCTTTTGCCCTATCCATGCTTTCATATAAATATCCCATAGTAGAGCCATCGCCATCTACCATTCGTAGAACCCTAACAAGAGGCTCTACTGTATGGATTATCTCTCTGCCCTTCTCCCAAAACATATTACCTTGTATTATATTTGTAACTTCTATTCCTTCTTGTGTCTTGCTTTGAGGAAGAGCTCTCCATTCAGCTGAAGCAATCATAAACCGTAAAGCTTGTTCCTCTTTAAGAATAGATTGCAAACACAGAAATTGTGTTGCAAATCTAGTAGCACCGGGCCTTTTTAGTTCTCTCTTTTGTGTGTGTAATCTCATCAAATCAAGAACATGTTGAAACTTGTACAAAAACTTCACAATAAGTCTTGCATTTTCCAAAATTGGCTTCACATGAGGAAGCTCATCTATACTCTCCAAAATCAAATCCAAACAGTGTGCTGCACATGATGTCTTGAAGATATTTGGATATCTATCTTCAATAATAATTCCAGCCGCACTGTAATTGGAAGCATTGTCTGATATGAATTGGACAACATTTTCTGCTCCAATTTCTTCGATCCCAGATGAGATGAAATTCGCAATGAATGTCGCATCTTTCTTCTTCCCCACTGTACACTCACTTTTTAAAAATATTGTCCCTTTAGGACACGCCACTAACAAGTTCACATGTGGCCTTTTCTTTCCATCAGTCCAAGAATCAGACATGATAGTACACCCAGTTGTTTCCCAAGATTTTTTAATTTTCTTAACATACTCTTCTGCTTCCTCCTTCAAGTTTGCCAATAACTTCACCCTAAAGGTTTCACTACTAGGGAGAACATAACCTGGGCCATGATTCGCAACAGCTGTAATGGCATCCTGAAACTCTTGCGACCTTGCCAATTGAAACGGAAGATTATTCGCCACCAAAGCCTTTGCCATCAAATGATCTGCAAGCTCTTTTTCTTTCTTCTTTACAAGTTGCATTACCTTTGGCTGGCCTCCTTTTCCTTGAGGACCTAGGCTACCACAAGTTGTGCTTGCATGCCCAATTGATCCTGTAGAACTTCCACTAGCACCACCAAGTTGTTCTTTACGAGTTAAATTTGATGTCTTTGCCTTTTTACGCGAATCTATCTCTTGTACGACTTCTAGTGCCATTTCATTAACAAAATCAGGCACTGAAGGACAAGGCCGCACATCTCTTCCTAATAACTTTGAAAAATGAAACTTCATACGGGTAATTCCACCCACAAACACTTCTTGACAAAAATTACATCGAATCTTTGTCCCCTCTTCTTCAGTTAAATACTCCCAAAAAGGATCTCTAGCTCTTGGCATGGTTAACTTTGATACTTTGATTCAAAATTTCAAACCCTAGTCCCTAAAGAAAAGAAAAAGCACAAAATAATTCACTATATAAGTAATTAAGCATGATCATAATTCATACATAAAGTGAATCAGTGATACAGTCATTCAAAATAAGGTCTTCCAAAATAAAGTACAAATTAGCTATGATAATTCACAAAATAATTCACAAAATAAATAAGTAATCAACCATTAACATCATTTACAGCAAAACAATTCTTTAACATCAATTAGAGCAAGAATGATAAGTGTACAGGTAAAAGAATGGTAAGTTTCAAGTGCTTGGAAAGGCAAAACAGTCCTACTCCTTATTCTTTAACATCATTTACAGCAAGAAGCACAACATCAAGGATAGGGTTTGCATAATTGCATGAACAAAAAATAAATAGCAGTTCAATGGCAAATCAATAACAGTTCTCTCCAGGTGAATCAATAGCAGTTCTCTCCAAGTAAAGATAGGGTTTGCATGAACAAAAAATAAATGAGAAACAAAGGGCTTTATTACAGATGTATACAAGGGCTTTATTACACACAAGGAATGCAAAAACATGTCTATGGCATGAAGAAAACAAAAGTCGTGAATGGATTTCCATCTAGAACGACAGATGGGGCAAAGGTGGTTTCCATGCTTGACGCATGTTTTCTGCAGCCATTAGCAGTTACAAAACCCATGGCTGGTTCATATTCATCATAATTTTTCATAACCCTAACCCTAATCATAGGGATTTGAGATTTGTTTCCCAAAAGAACAAAATCAGGAACCCTAAAACCGCTAAAATCGAACAAAGATCATTGAAAACAAAGCAGAGAAAAGATCTGCCGAAAATTTTAAATATATATATATAAAAAAAAAGGGAAACAAAAATAAAAAAAAAACAAAAAGAGAGGCTTACCGGTTGAGATCCTGTCGAGGTGAGCCCGTGAGAGATTGTTGGGGAAGATCGTGAGGGGCTGGCTGTCGACGCGAGAGGAAGACCGTGAGGGGCTGGCTGTTGAGGCGAGAGGCGAGAGGCTGTCGACGCGAGAGGAAGACCGTGAGGGGCTGGCTGTCGACGCGAGAGGAAGACCGTGAGGGGCTGGCTGTTGAGGCGAGAGGCGAGAGGCTGCGAGGTAATCCTTCTTCTTCTCCTTCTTTTCCTCTTCTCCTTCTTTTCCTCTTCTCCTTCTTCTGTTCTGATTTTTGTTTCTTTCGAACAGATGATGAATAGTAACGGGTTTGATGTTTTATAAACCCATATTACTATTTTGCCCCTAAGAGAACCGAAAAACTAAAAAAAAAAATCGGTTAACGTTTAAAACGCGCGATTCGCGATTTAAACCCGTTTTTCGCGATTAAAACGCGAATCGCCGATTTTTTCAAAAAAACGCGATTTAATCGCCGATTTAATCGCTGAACTCATTATTCGCGTTTAAAACGCGATTTTTTCAAAAAAACTCCGATTTTTGTGACTATGATCAAGATTACATCCTTTTAAACGAACAGATTTGTGCTAACTGTTGTCCTTCTAGGTGAAATAAACTAGTGTTTGATGCATAGTTGCAGGGAAGCTATGTACTGGGAAGCTTGTTTCCTAGACTCACTTGCCAATTAGTTCTCTTTCATCATGTCTCATTTAGTGATAAAGGGGGCTATATATGTAGGAAGTAATTGGATAGACCCGAGTCTAAATCCTAGGGTGTAGATCTTGAGCAATAATCGTTGAATTAAAATCTAAGGCACCTAGTTCTCCTCAAATATCTTATGTAAGATAAAATCAAAGGTATGACTGGCCATCCTATTATAATAGGAATGATATATCTCATTTCTCGCTTCTCATTTCCTAAGGATGGTTTGATGATAAGAAGAAAGAAAGAAGAAAGTAGGGAAATCGTAGTAATTGTCTAGGATCCCCCAAGGCTCTTTTATTAATATAATAATTGGGGTGATAAAAATACCCCCGACAAAATAACATGAAGAAGCTAATTACAAGAGGAATAATGAAAGGACACTTAAAACAATACTGCGTTTGACAACACTACCCCTCAAGGTGGTGCGTAGATATCTGTCACACCCAACTTCCCTAAGATCTCATTTAAACGAACTTCATTAACTCCCTTAGTTATAATGTCTACAACTTGTTCTTCTGTCTTGACAAAAGGAGTACACATTTGACCCGTCTTAAGCTTTTTTTTATTGTAAAGTGTCGATCCACTTCAATATGTTCAGAACATTCACGTGGAACTGGATTATGGGCAATGCTGATTGTTGCTTTGTTATCACAATATAAGTTCATAGGTCCTTGAGTATGAATGCCTAATTCGAATAGTAAATTGAACCACAATAATTCACACACCCAGAGCCATAGACCTGAACTTTGCTTCTGCACTTGATCTTGCAATTACAGATTATTTCATACTTCAAGCTACAAGATTGCTCTAACAAATGTACTATAGCTAGAGGTAGACTTGCTATTAGTAATAGAACCCGCCCAATCTACATTTGTAAATTCCTCTATCCTCACGTGCTTTGTCTCCATTTGCTAGGTGATGACTTGAGATATCGATGAACTCTGTGAACCGTTTCTAGATGTGGTGTCCTTGGCGTGTGAACTGTTTCTAGATGTGGTGTCCTTGGCGAGTGCATGACTGGCTGATTACACGTATGACATATGCAATATTTGAATGAATAAAGGAAAGATAGATTAAACGACCAACCAACCTATGAAACCTTCTAGCATCGACAAGTGGATCCCTATCTTCCTCATTAAGCCAATGATTCTGCTCAATAGGTGTATCAATCAGTTTAGATTTGAGTTTTCATGTTTCCTTCAAAAGATTAGAGACTTATTTCCATTGGGAGATAAAGATTCCCCTCTTTGATCGATCTATCTCGAATCCAAGAAAATACTTCAAAGGACCAAGATCTTTTATTTCAAATTCCTTTCCCAAGTACTCCTTCAAGGATTGACTTCTCCTAGATTATTTTCCATGACCACTATGTTCTCAATGTACATTGTACACAATCAATGCTGTAATCTTTCCTCCATAGTTTTGAATAAACATGTTGTAATCTGCTTGACTTTGTCTGAAATCTTTCTTCTTAGATTATTTATTTATAATTATTATTTATTTTTAAAATTTTCCATACTTTTACCGTGTTTTTGCCGTAAAACACTCATACTTCTCGAACAGATTATTATTGTATTATACCCGTACCCATACTTGGTAACTATGGTCTGTACCAACCTTCTTCACAAGCTCTTAGAGATTGTTTCAGGTTGTAGAAGTAGAACGCCTTATTTAACATGCACACTTTTTCGTTGCTATTGGAAAACTGAAAACCTAGAGGAATCAATCATATACACTCTTGTAAGTCGTCGCGAGGAATACATTCTTCACATATAACTGTTGTAGAGTGCATAAAAAGTATTTTGCCAAGGATAGAAGAATATATATGGAATTCGTTTTTGCAACAGGTGAAATGTCTCATGTCTGTGGGAATCCTTTAAGGCCTGTTTGGTTCGGATTATTGCAGTCATAAGCGATTATGCTAATAAGCGCTGTCATGAATAAACATTGTTGTCAATAAGTGGTGACAACTGTAATTGTCACGTCCCGAAACCCAAACTCTCGAATCTCAGGGTGTGAGTTCTAATTCAATCTCTTGGCTCATATTATAAAACATTTAATCATTCTTCATAACACATAATAAAGATTTGAACTTCCAAAATCACTTGAATAATATGATTCATCAGAACAACTATTTACATATGTACAATCTACTTTATACATCAAAATTTTCATCACTTTCTACTAAAGTGTATTATAACATTAACCTCAAACCCAAAATATACCTTTGATGATATCTTCTTTTTCACTCTTTATACAAATATACAAACTCCACACCTCAAAAAGAGACAACTACTTCTATCTCCATTAGCCCATTCTTACTTTGCAAAAGTAGTATAAATTTGGGTGAGCTGGAAAGCTCAATAAGTAATTCCCATATGTGTAGGATTCAATGAACTTCAAAAGAAATGCAGCAGAAATATGTGCAATTTTCAAAATAGTTATCAACTAATTTTCAATCAGTATATAACAATTTCCCAAATATATGCATGAGACCATATAAATAATTTTGCTGCAAATCATGAATTTAAACCGTTCGTAAATACAAACCTCCTGTCGAATCATAATTTCAAGTAATAACGAGTCCCAAATAAAATCTAAAGAACTTAGAATATTAATAACTCACAAAATAACTGGATATATCATATTACTATCCAGGTTACTATATATATATATCAACACCAAATACCAGAGTGCTATCCTATACTGACTCACGTATTTTTCACCGATCTTGTTAGCATAGTCGCCTATAAGAGATCACGACAGAATGATCATCTTAAAGACTCTCTCGAAATAAGACAGAACTGAATTGGTACATTGGATTCACCCAATCATTCCAACGCAGCCACTTGGGACCAACCACCCTAATACGCCGGTCTACCGGACGTCCCGTACTAGGGTCAAATCCTTAGGCTCTCTCGAAATACAATGTAGGAATGTAACATCCACAAGGGTTACTCACCAATTGGTTAATGCAATCATAAATTGACTACCAAATCCATGGATAGTCAGGGTGATATTTTTTTTTAGATATCATCCGACTACCAAATCCATGGATGATCAGTGATATTTATAAAAATCAAAATCATATCATAAATACATAATTTGAGCAAAATCCCATAATCACATCACCCAAGGGTATTTTTTTCTAAATCTGATACAAATCGAGGATATTTTTCACAAATATCAAACTTAACCTTTTTTCACATGAACCTATCATTTTATTTAAAAATAGTTAAATTTAGTATGCTTATTCAGAAATTAAAATATAGCATTATATATTATTGAATTCCCAAAATTCTTGCATATCTCGAAAACTTGAACGGAATCATATAACATATCTCGAAAATTTCAATTGAACCATATAACAACTTTGTTTAACTACACATATTAAAATTCAACAATAAATTCCCTTAATGGAATTAAAAGAATCATAAATTAAATAAAAAACATATGAATTTACTTACCCTGCTACAAATCTAGGTGAAAAAAGTAATTTTTCTCTTATTTTCATTCCTTTCTTCTTTCTTCTCCTTTCCTTTCCCTTTCCTTCTTCTTTTCCCTTTTCCTTTCCTTCTTCCTTTTCTCTTTCCTTTCCCCTTTCCTTTCCATTCCTTTTCCTCTCCCTTCTCTTTTCTTTCCTTTCCTTTCCTCTTTTCTTATCCTTACTTTTCTTTCCCTTTCTTTCTTCTTTCTTCTTCCTCTACGTATTGTTTTGTTCATTGCTTTACTGTTCACAGAACAAATGGGTTTTATGTCTAAAGCTAGTGGAATCCACGTGGGTTGTTTCATCACCCAACACATGACTTATTCTCCTTATTTACAAACTCACCCCTCTACTTGATCTTTATTATACTTAAGTCATTAGTTTATAAATTAGTTATAATTAACTCCTTTAAACACTAATTGATTAATAAATTACTTATTAATTGTAATTAATAATAAAAATTAATCTTTATTATACTTCTTTAACTTACCTTATTTACAAATTAACCCTCTCTCTTAACTTTTATTATAATTAAACCCTTAATCTCAAAATAGAGTATAATTAACATCCTAATCACTGATCAAACAACTAATAACTCACTAATCATAATTAGTAATAAAATAATAATATTTTTTTTCTCTCCAAACCATTTTCTACATTAGACTGGTCATTTCTGTTACTGTTAGAGTTTTAAAAATTCTGCTCCGATTGATCGATATTGTGATCTGAAGTCTATAAATTCTTAGGGTCACACCTTCCACTATGTATATATAGTCTTAACTCGTACATTTAACATATTTAGGTGCTAGTAACACAATATTTGGTAATTAGAAGTTGGGTCATTACAGTAATCCTATTTGGTTGGCACTCTACCAATAAATGATTATCTGATCATTTAAAAAAATATATTTGATTATTTTGAAAAAGAAAAAATATTTTAAGGAATCTCTTTCTCAAGCTTAATGGAACTCTTAGGCCTTATTGAGGGCAAATTTGGGTACTTACACTAAATTTCAGTCTTAAAAGTGCATAAACCGTTATGCTCCACAATAATCACCCCCTAACGAGATTATGGAATCACCGATTATTTCCATGATCATCTATTAGATAATCGCTTAAGATGAGTTTAACCAAACACTATTATCGTGACATAATCTGGACATAAGCGATTAAGTCCTAATTTTCAGTCTTAAAGGTGCATGAGTCCACAATATGTTGCCCAAGGATTTGACCTTAGAGGGGGGGGGGTGAATAGGATCTATGACAAAATTAAATTTTATCCAATTCCCTTAAGCAAAATTTCAATTTTAACAAATTAAAAGGAAATAAAATTAATCAATACTACACAAACAATGCAAAACAATAAAGTAAATGATAAATGCAAGAGTTAAGAGAATGCAAACACCAAGACATTGTTCACAAGGTTCAGCAATCCCGCCTACGTCCCCGACTCAAGGTATACCCGCTAGAGGATTTCCTACAATTTACTCAATCGCCAATCTTCTTAGTTCTTACAGATGAAGATCAAACCTTTACAATGCAAGAGAATCCTCTCTCTTGACTTCCTCGATCTTCTTATGGGTGAAGATTCAACCATACAAAGCTTCCCGCTTCAAATACTAGAATTCACGATTCTTGATTTTCAAATACACTTGTTGAGAAGTGTTTACAATTAGATTTTGCTCCTAAAACGAGTGAAATGATCTCTCTAAAGCTCATGGAAAATCTCCCAAAGATAAGATTAGAGTTGAATAGCTCAATAAAACTGATTTGGGGATTCTTAGGTTCAACTCAATGGATTTGGAAATCTAAGCTTTTGAGTGAATGATTGAAAGTATTGGAGTTCTTCTTTTAGTTCATAATTCAATCCTATTTATAACCTAAAGAGGTTTCATGGTTGTTGGAAGAACATTGAAAACGAAACTAGCCGTTATAGTCATTTTCTTCTTCTCGCATGAATTCGTCGATAAGTATGAAAATACTCTTTGAATTCGTCGACGAGTTTAGGTCAGAATAGAGACAATAGCTTCTGTGGCTTAATTCGTCGATGAGTCTTAAAGTTTCCATGAATTCGCCGACGAGTTCTCTGGATTTTTCTCTGAAAACTCATCTTCAGCTGACCAATATGATGGGCATGATTTTCTTGGTCTTCTACCTTATTTTAATCATGATTTTGGTCATTCTAAATTATGTCTAAGGTCTTTATAACGATGTGCAATTAAGCTCTAAGGTACCTAAGGTCAATCTAGACATTTTGAGCATTCAGCCAACAACCTTTGAGGACTTTTTACAAAAGTCCTAAAACACTCTCTCACTAAAATATAAAAAATTAAACCGTTCTTGAGAGTCTTCATTCTTCATAACTTGGACTTAGTATTGATTTTTAATTTGCTTCAATATGATCCAAATTGACTTGATGACGATTCTTTTCATATATGGTGTCATTTTTATGTTTCTTCATTGAATGGCTATGCTAATGCTCTTGGTATTCTGATTTTCATATAAACTTAAACGAGACATTAGTAACACAAATGTCATTATATTATTGTGTTATCATCAAAATCAATGATGTTATCTTCGGTTGAAAACCTAAAGGCTAACACAATAATCACCCCCTGGCGAGATTATGGAATCTCCGGTTATTTCTATGATCGGTTATTAAATAATCCCTTATGATGAGTCGAACCAAACACTATTATTGGGACATGCTTTGGACATATTAAGTTTCAAATACGCGCTTATGAATTGTGATAAACCTAATGAACAGCTACAGGCCTTGCATTGTACACCTTTCAACCAATCCATCTGCCTTGTATTTGACTGTAAAAACTCACCTACATCCCAACAATTGCTTCTCTTTAGGAATGGTCAGTAATTCCTATCTATCATTTTTTCCTAAGGTTCTCATCTTTGTATATTGCTTCCTTACACATAGATTGAGCAAGCGCATCTAAAACATTAGAAGGTGAGGAAACATAGGACAAAGAGGTTGCAAAGGCACGATCAGATTGTGACAATGAATGATAAGAAACATAATTACCGACTAGATATTAAATATATGTATGGACTCCTTTGCAGACAGCAATAGGAAGATCAATATCATCAATAACAAATGACACACCAAGAACATGAGTCACTGAAAAAGAAGTATCATTACCTGGAACCAAGGAGACTGCTTGGCATGGTTTATCGTCAGCAATAGTCTTCTTCCTTGTATACACTTGTAACTCCTTTCCTTTTGTGATATCATCATTTTGAGAGGTAATAGTAGTGAAATCGAATAGAAGTAGGGAAGCTGGCACATGATGAGGAACAAGAATAGACATTTCTTTATTTCTACTTCCCTCTCCCTGAAGTGAGGTCTTGGTGGAAGAAAATAACGTTATTGATTCAAAGAAGGTAACATCCAAGGAAATAAGTCTCTTTTTGGTTAGAGGATGGTAGCATTTATACCCCTCCTGAGACGATGAATACCTAAGGAAGATGCATTTTATAATTGGATCCCATTTACTACCACCGAAACGATGAAAATGAATGTAGCAGCCCAGCCAAAGACTTTAGGAGGAATTTTGATCAAAGAACGGCCAGGTTGAAGGAGCTCAACAAGAGTTTTGAAGTTAAGCACTCTTGAGGGCATCTAATTTGTAAGGTACGGAGCAGTTAACATAACCTTAGACCAATTTTTTTTGGGAACATTCATGCCTAAGAGAAGGGCTCTAGCAACTTCCATAAGGTGTTTGCGGGATAGTTTGGCCTTTCCTCCCGGGGGCAATAGATTGCTCCCTCTGGAAGGAGTGAAATAGGAGAGTATTTGGGACTCCTCCTTGCCAACTTCCAGGATCCAGGATCCAGGCTTGGGTTCATGCCCTCGTCTCAGCATGAGGTGCAGTTGGGGAGGCAGGGAGCTGATGGGAACCCGTGGGGGAACACCTTTGCATTATGATTGTCTCTTTAGTTATTGTTTCTCTATGTTGGCTGTTCCTGTGCTTTTCTCTATTCTCTCTACTTGATTTACTGTTGACTCTATTTACTTATCTTTATATATAATCCCGATAAAAAAAAAAAACTTCCATAAGGGGTCTGGTTTTTCTTTATGTAACACTATTTTGTTGCGGTGTACTAACATTAGTAGTTTATATTCTATCCAATTTTCAGAAAAACAAGAAGTAAGCCCATTATACATATACTTCCCCCCTATTATCAAAATAAAGGATTCTAATGTTTGAGTCAAACTTAGTATTCACCATCTTATGAAACACACAAAAAATGAAATAGACTTCATCCTTAGTTATCATGAGAGGTATTATGAGAATCGTCATCAACAAAAGTCACAAAGTATTTATAGCCAAATAATGAAGCAGTACGAGTAGTACTTCTATTATTGTTGAGAGGAAAATGAGTACGGTAAGGCTTAGCTAGCAAGTTCACAAGTCTCACACTGAAAATCAACTGAAGTCAATGAACTAAATAATTCAGGAAAAAACCATTTAAAGGACATAACAAATAAATGACCTAATTGAGCTGGTTACTACATTAAGCAGTACTTCTATTTTTGTACAGAGGAAAGTTAGTATGAGAAGGCTTAGCAAGTTCACAAGTCCTGCACTGAAAATCAACTGAAGTCAATAAACTAAATAATTAAGGTAATAACTTTTCAAAAGACGTAACAGATAAATGATCTAATTGGGCACTTCACTGCATTAGTCCATCTTTATTGACAAGATCAATAGTACTACTAGATTTATGTGCTTGGGGAACTGCGGAGCTGGACATATCAAAGAGATAGAGACCACTGCCAATCGCCTTTCTTGTCTGCAAGTCCTAAAAGATAGAGTAGGGAAAAAATTGCCACTGCAGTTCAAGAATTTGTAATACTACTAACAAAGAAAAGATTAGTATTAAAATTAGGAACATAGAGCATTGAACATCGAGATAAACATGGAGAAAATTAATATTTCTTTTCCTATACTAAAGAAAATAACCCATCAACAATATGAACCTTGTCTCTGCCCAAACCAGTATTTTATGAAGAAAAAAGGGACAAAATACTAGTCATGTCATTTGAAGCTCCTGAATCTCAGATTCATGACGGGCCAGATGAGTTAAGAGAAGCGCTGTAGTCTGTAAGCTGAGGTAGAAGTACGTATGTGAGCACTTATTGAGGCAGAATTAGTAGAGGGGCCTTCTAGTTGAGTCATATACATTGTAGGTTCTCCAATTCTTTCTTGGAAATAGTAACCACTTAGAGGGATTTACATCTTGATTAGATATATCCTGAAAAATAGAGTGGTGTGATGCACTATAGAAGGACCTGTAGATTAGGCTGTTTGGGCAATAATAAAATAGGGAAGAGTAAACTTGGCTGAACGACCATGCAAATTCCAACATGTCTCCCTGATGTAACGTAGACAACCATAGTGATCACACTTCAACTTGGCATTCTCATCAGTCCCAATAGAAGTCGTACTACATTTCTTTGCACTTTCTTTACCTCCCCTCTTTGACATGGAGGCAATGACAGATCTTTCCCCCACATGCTTTTGAAATATAACAACCCTCTGACTCTCTTCACTTTGGACTTAATCATACAGTTGATTCAGGGATGATAGAGACTTTTCCAAGAATCTGAATCTAAATATTTGCTCGTAGTCACTGTTCAACTTCAATCCAGCCAAAAACTCAAATATTCTAGTTCTTTCAATTTAACATCTTAAACTGAGTAGCATTGGTAGGACACGTAGGTTTGTACTCTTGATAATGATCAAGTTCCTTCCATAAATTACGTAGGGGAGGCAAAATATCCAACAAGAGTCATCCCCCCTTGAAGTGGGTAGGAAATCTCCTGCTGCAAATGGTTTACGTGCAATATTTCATACTTGGGAATATGTTTGGGCTGCAAAATCCCTAATCTGTCTTATTGTTCTGAGAAACAAAAACCCTCTATTGATTTGAGATTGAATTGAGTGCAAAAGCGAAGACATAACTGTTTGATTTTTTGCCTCCCATCTATCATATATAATGGGGGCTGGTTCATTCACTTTTCCATGATATATCCCAATTTGCCTCTACAATCAATAAACATCCTAACAGATTGAAACAACTCCAACTAGTTATTCTCATCCAACTTTATTGTAGTGATATGCAACCCCGCGTTTTCACCATGAGTACTCATGATTCAGTGTGACCCAACACTACCTGGTACATTAGAAGTTGCAGTAGAACTGCATTCTGACATGGAATGGACCAACCAACAATCCTACAACTTCGACAACCACAAGAAAAACCTTCTAAACAACTTTCAAACAAAATCATTCAGATGATGATGTAGAACTTTAATAATGCATCACATAATGCATATTGAAAATCTAAGGGGGGCGTTAAACATGTGAGTTAAGATTCTCACAACTCCTTTAAAAGAACTCTAATTGATTTGAAACCAATTTGCTGTATTCAGAAAAGAAAACAAGCCAAACAGTAACATTTCATCAGAAAATTTCTCATATGTGGACATGCATCAGATTTCAGATTACTCAAATCTGTATATATATCTCATTTTTTCCAGAAAAATAGACGTACGTCCATGTACCTGATAAATATGACTTAAAAAATATGGGAAATCATCCCAATCAGCATAAATCTCCCTTTACAAAATACTTACTTTAATTTATTTTGTACTGTTTCACAGTATTGGCACTGTTCACGTTCTAACAATCTTCAAATAAAAAATAAAAAATAATGCTTTAATACAAGTTGAAATAAACTAGGGTTTGATGACAAGAAAAAAAAAAGAGAATAGGAAAGTCGTACTAATTGTCTTCAATTCCCCAGGCTCTTTTATTGATACAATATTGGGGTGACAAAAACCTTTAACAAAAGAATAAAGAAACTATTTAGAAGGGGAATCCCTTATAAAAGGATAGGAACAATGCTGTCCACGACAAGACTTCTGAGCATTATATCTAATAGTGGGTTGCAACCGCCCTGCTTGGTGCCACATTTACTACGTAGTGTAGAAAAATGCCATTATATCATTCTGGCATAAGTATCATCTAATTATGTCTTTCACTGTCATGCCTAACTGTGAAAGTATGCCTGCTTGTCGAATTGCTCAATCACCTAGCCTATGTCTAAGCTTCATATTCTGTTTTCAGATTGCACATATGCTCCATAATGATGCAAAGATTGTTAATGTTCTTTGGAAGAATGTGAAATGTCATATTGTCTTCCATTTTCATTTTTTTTTCCTTTTTTGATTTGTTTCCTTTTTCCTTCCCTGAAGGTGAGGATATCATTTCGGGAGCTCAGCGGTGTTCATGTACCGGAATTTTTAGCTACTCGTGCAGAGGCATGTGGAATTGATGTCCAGACGATATTGACTTACATTGACTCCTTCAGGTATGCGCTCTTTTGTTTTTCCTGCTTGATTGTCTTTCTCATTCTATTTTATGATTTTCTTTCATTGCCACATAATCAAAGCAGTTGCTTTTGCAACTGTCTAACGGTCCAATAGTTAAAATCAGTAGTTTTTCTACTGGGTTAACACTTTTCATGGAAAAATTAGTACAGGCTGTTGTGAATTCACCTTACATCTCAATGCTCGAAAGCATGCTTATCAGAAACATTTTATTGAGGCAATTTGATTTTTGACGGAGATGCACCGTTCTTCATGTTTCAGTTAATGGTGCATTAAGAATGTGTTAACGAGGTCCAGATAGAGCTGTAGGGCATTCTTACCCATTGACCATTGTTGGAGAAACATGATACAGGAAATATGCTGGAGGGGAAAATGTTGGGTTTATTAAGGTTTGGCTAAAGATGACAGCATTTTAAACCTGGCCCTTATTAGAGCAGGGCAACCAGTGTAACATAATGGTTGACTTCTTGTGTGACAACGGTTTTTACACGTGCAGCTGTGGTGAGGGTACCAAATGGGTCCGCATGTTTCACTTTCACCACCCATATTACATGCAGGTTTCAATTTGAGGACCCTGCTCGCAGACGAATGATTTTTTTCTTGCCCCTTAAGAAAATTTTAAAAATTCAACAGGTACCATTCACAAGGGAAGTCCAATACACTGTAGGGCATGAAACTGACCTTGGGGAGTCAACGTCCACTTGGCTTATCAGAGGGTTTCCGAATCCGATGACGCTCTAGGTGTGCCATATCAGTCCATCCCAAATGATAGAGCTCGTGTCACAATAGACATACAAAAATATATGGGGAAATGTTAGCATTCATTAAGAGAAGTGAATAATCGTAATCTTAACTAGTCTTTTTTTGCTCTTGATATTTTCCAAAAAAGGTAGGATTTTGGTTATTAGAGAGGATGAGAGGAGATAAGTACATGGCACATTTACTTTGAGCAGATCCCCCTCCGTTTTTTTTTTTCCTGAGAAGGGGAAGTTTTTTTTATTTTTTTGAAGTATTGATAAAGTTAGGGCTTTAATAGAATTCTGCTCACAATGGTCTCACCTCCTTTCCAATACATGTAGCACCATCTAGGGGCTCTGGACCTGCTCCACTAAATTGATTCCTATGATAAATTGACCTGGTTAGATGATGGTACCGTCGTGTGATTATGTGTATCAAATTATTTTCTGAATGGTCCAGGAAAAAGTCTTGGTCAAATGGTGATGATCATCTAATAACTAAGATGCCCAGTTATTCTGGTTCATAATGGGCCTCCACCTCACCTGCATGTGCTTGATCTGTACATGCACAGGATGGAGAGGAAGACTCATTGCAGATGCAACATTTGAAATTTGAATTTTGATAAATTATATACTATTCTCAAGACTCATCACTTAATAATTGATATAGAGTAGCTCCTTTTTGTCTTCTTCATCATACTTCTGTAACATTCTTGATTATTTACTCTGCTTTTTTTCCCTAAAAATTTCCTATCTTCTATGTATTGTATCTTGATATTTACTTATATGTAGAAAGCAAATAGAAACTGGTTGGACACATTGTTGAGTTTTGAATTCTATCGAGTTTTTCTTTGGACATTATTCATTTGGTTCGTCGGGGTGTTTGTACAAGAACAAAGGTTGTGATTTCTACAAGGTTGATTATGTGGTCGACCAGTCCTTATATTATTCACCTTGAATCCCCATTTCAATGGTTTCTAGATTGCAATCTCCATCCTGTTATAACACCAGTTTTTTTAGTACTGTTTATATCACATCTAATATCCAGGATTTGCAACAGATATGGTGCAACCCCACATGGTGGGGTTTGGAGTGGGCTTGGAGCGTGGGTGATGCGCTTCTGTCCCTTAATAACATTCCGTAAAGCATCACTTATCCTCGGGATCCACTCAGGCTTGCCCCATAGCATGCATCGACTTGGCGGTTTCTCTTAAATTATTTGCGGTTCTTTTTTAGTTGGATTTATATCGTCCTGCCATTCTTGGAAAATTTGGGAAAACATTAGTCATACCTTTAATATCTCTATGGTTTCGGGGACTGCACATCCTCCTTTGTCAATTATGTCCATGATCTGAAAAATGCCCTCAGTGTTCGATCAACTAGGAACTTACCGTAATTGTCACGCCTATCCTTATTTTATGATAGGGCAAGGAGTAAACTTCTTTTGATGGAGTGATATGCAAGAATTCTTTAGAGAAGGTAATGTTGTCAAACCAGATTTTTTGTTGGTTGGAACATTGATGAAGCAGTTTTGCCTCTATTTTGTGGACAACAAAACGAAAAGGCTAGCTTTGGCCTCCTTTTGCTGCATCCAGGGTACAGTAAATAGTAATTATGTAAGCAGGGCCTCCATATCACCTGAAACTACTTTTTCCCGAGTACACCGGGTTGCACTCTACGAAAAACCAGAGCTGAAAATTATGAGAGCAATTGCCAATGCTGTATATTTTTCCTGTAACAATACCACTCTTTGGAGACAAGTTACAGGCTATTTGGTGCACCTTTATTGTTTCCTAGTGCTATGTACAGCAGAGATTGTTGGGTGTGAACCGATGCAACGCCAGGATTGACGTTTGACGTTTTAAAAAAAAAATATAATATACTATAAAGATTGTTTTTTTTCCTTTTTTTAGAGAGTACAATGGGGTTAGGTGACCGTGGACCCCTACCAAATATATAAACTGTAAGAGAGAAATTACCACTTTGATATGTACCCCAATTTGTCCTGGTAAACAATAGAAGCTACATTGGAAGGAATCAGTTGAGAGAATTTAGCAAAATAGTCAAATAAGCGCAATCTCCGTTTTCTTTTACATCTAACGGCTCCCTTGAATCAGAGCCGATTGAAATGTTGAAATGAGTGCAATGAGATCTTACTTTGCATGTGACGTTGTACACATAGGACTCACCCCATAGTGTAAACATCACTCCCTTGTCTCATTATTGGAGTCTGAAAATGGTTGCCACTAAAAGAGCATTTAAAAAAGTATTTTTACCTAACTACTCTTAATAATAACTAAAAATTTTATATTGTAGGGTTCAGAAATGCGACTTGCTTATGTTATTGTGTTTGGGTACACTTTAAATCGATTTTTTTAGTGACTTTTGGCTCTTGAAGAGTTAAAGTAAAGTTAAAATGTCATTTGGTTTCGGCACTTTTTTTTTAGTTGAATAGTTCACCTTCGAAGAGAGTACCTTCTCACAAAACCAAAAGTTGAAATGTAAGCGTGTTAAGGAGCCGCCCCCAACTAGCTTTTGTGGAAGTCTCAAGAATCCACACCCTTATTAGAGCGAACCAAGCTCTAAGAATGAGTTTTAAAAAAAAGAAAAGTTCTAATATGGGCCCGGCTTTGGGTGTAGAAGTCAAGCCCTCCCAAACTTTTCGACAACAAACCATACTATTCGTTTTCTATCATACAAAAAAAAACGAAACGATTCACTTTGTTTTTTTTTCGGTCTTTTTAGGTTTTCAAGACAAGATGGTACCACTTACTCCCTAACGCTCACCGGGGCATCCTCCTCGGTGGCCACGATGGTCAACTACGCATGCCGATTTGTTGTTCTATTCGGCTTCAGGTCAACAACCGTTGAGGAGATTTTGAAGCGAGCGAAGAAGCTGAAAACTAGAGGACGCTATGCCCCTATAGCTTATATACCGAGGGATAGTAGTTTGCCATTCTTCACCTATACTGATTCATTAATGTGGATCCATATTATGCAAGTAGACATTGTCTTTTGATGTGGTTTTGCTAGAATGACAATAATAGATATTTTAATTTAGTAAATGATTCGGAGACCACAAGGGATGGGGAGGCTGGTTAGCCAAAGTGGTTTTGTTTTCAGGATGCAAGGTGACCTTTTTTTTTTTTCAGGATAAAGAAGGTCAGAGAAAATGTCTCGACCAATGTCCTGAGTACCAGCGCTAACGACGCTGATTACCCATGCCACTACGCAAACCAAAAGCTCCCAGAAAGCTCTGACGAGCCTTCACCACGTACTTACTCGAAAACTGACACAGGTGGTTAGTAGAGTACCTAGGCTTAATCCTAACCCTAAATAAAATAAAAAAAACCAGAGTTACACACTACGCATCTTTAGCAATTATCCAAATGATCAATCGCATTTTTATCCACCATACTATCTAGTTTTTTTCATTGACCAATAAAAAATGAAGCCGTTATTCACATACTTTATATTATTTCCTAAAAGAAGGACATAAGGTACTTTTTTCTAGCAACCGTGAGGGAATTATGTTCCTACTTTAAATAATGGTCTACCTACTATGGAGGTTGTGATTTAAACATATGACACACACTAAAAGAGTACGCGACACTACATTAACTCTCGCCTGGATTGCTCTAAGAGAAAAATATAAGTCCTACCTACCATGGTTTTGTATTTTTGGATTTATGCAGCAATAGGATACGGATGTTGACCTTGTTGCATTAGAGAATAAAACTCTTAAAATCGTCTGGGAAATTCTAATTATTTATGAAACTGCGAATTTCGTGGAAATAAGCCATGGCATCGAGTTGGCTTGCCCCAAGGACAGTCCACTTGAATGTATTTTGTGTATATCATCATATGTTGAGATCCTTTTATATGCTATAATTACATGGTGTATATGTTTGGCCTAACCAAATCTGGATTTATACATAATCATGTCGAACATACACTTTAATCTCCACCCTATACAATTAACCCCAAGCATTTTGCCTTGAGTACCCATCTTCGAGGGCTATTCATCCCACGCAATTCTTCCGTGTGATGATATAGAATTTGCATACGACTTCAAATTTATAAATATTAATCCTATTTGGTTCATTGACACTCGTGCTATAAACGGCCCGTTACCAGTGTAATTTTTTTTTTTTTGGTCCAGCATACGAACCCCTAGAGTCACTTTCATTTGATAAGCCATTTTGTTGCCGCTCCAGTCTATTAAAAATCCCAAAAATACAGCTCCAACCCGTTACACGACCCATTAAACACCTCTAACTAGCGGTAAGCTGTCTATGTGATATTGAGAGTTTGAGACACGACTTTGTTGTATTTGAGCTGAACCCTGTGCCTCCTAACTCCCGCTTTAGTTCCCCATCATTTGGATACTTAGGCTTTCGCAAGGGCGAACTCTTCCATTAGTTACGCCCTTTTGAGTCAGTGTGTGAGTTTACTCTTATGACCACCTTGGAGTAGTGGTAAATGATATCTTTGACCAAAAAAAGACAATGCAACGCTGTTGTAAACAGCCGTAGTATCTATCCCATTTCAAGTCCACCCTGATCTCCAATGATTAGACATGCCCATTTTGGAGTGACTTGTTTAAGTTTTCCATGGGCGGTTTAGAGGCTTTGCTGTTCCTCTCTGTAACAAAACTGATGTTTTTTTCAAAACTCGCATTTTCACGATTATTAAATTCCGATTCTTGAATTACTTTACAAAAAATTACTAGGTTAGGCATCAATTGTTGGTATAGTTTTTAATTATTATTTTATTTTTATTTTCATCCAAATTTTCTTGATCTATCTCTTCGAATTTTTCAAACTTGCACCCTGCGAATCTCTTCTTCTTTATTATTATTGCAAATAAGTCCTAAGTATGGGTTTAAGAAATATTGTACTCTTATATTTCCATTTCAACAGCAGTATGATCTGCCAATTTACATGTTTTTGAACAATGATACTTCGTCTTTGCCATGACAGGAGATACCATTACGTAGTCTTCGAGTTCTTACGTTCTGAAAATGTTTTGGGTCCAATGATACTCTGTCTAAAAAATTTCTTCTATGCTCAACAAAACTTGCGGTGGCTATAGTACTTTATACCAACTTTATAGTGGAATTCTAAGAAAGACTTTCCTTTTACATACCTTTGGTATTCTCTTTACAAAGAAGACTGAAGAAACTATTGTGATCATCCTCCTAGAAAAATTTAAAATAAAATATAGGAGGGGAAGGCCAAAATTTTGTATGAGGCTGTCATGTCTTATCATTATGTTCTTTCTTCCTTATTACTCCTCTCTAACACATTTATTTCCAAGTCCATTGAAACAATTGATGACAGGCTATTTGTTTGTTTTGGAATGATTAGCAATTCCAAAGCTTTTTTTTTTTTTATTACGGCTTGACACTCCTCCAAGCTTCCCAAGTCTCCTTTTGAGGCTAGTCATTCCAAAAAAAAAAAGCAAGCCGTCATTTATCAATTGTTAAAAAAAAAAAAAAACAACAATGACTGTTGTATTGCCGAACATTATTTTTTGTAAAGGATTTTTATTGACATTAGTGTCTACACAATCTTTCTTATCCATTGATTTTGGTAAAAACCGATCCAAACGCTCACCTAGCGTCGTTTTGCATCCAATCCAAGGGCTTGGTTTGGGTGTTGTTTTATTTGTCGTTCCTCTTCTCCTTTCGTTTCCTTAGTTTCTACTCTAACCCATTTGTTCTAACAATGATATACTCTCTCTTTTCTCTACTCTTCAGTTCTACAAGTAAGAGGTTTTGATAGATTTAGAGATTACAAGCGAATCCTAGCTCTTCCCCGTTGTAGAAACCGAATCTCGGTGTTTGATCTCTCGTTTCAATTTCTTATGTGGTAAAGGTTCCCATTACAGTGGGGGCGAGCCACATTGGTCGGGGGGGTAAAGGCCCCCCCCTGAAATTTTGAAAAAAAAAAGGTTCACTATACTCTTAGTAGCCCAGGAAAAGGTGGAGCTAGGGATGGTCTCTACCCCACCTAACCTTTGAGAAAAATATCCTATCAAAACGACACAAAGCAACCATGCCCATGAACTAACCCTCAATTTTTTTTCGAGGGCCCCATTGTAGTCCGCCAAACAATTCTGCTCCACCCTTTAATTACAGTACAATGTAAGATCTAATGTGGTATCTCATTAGGCTGGCCCGAACCCAAACCCATTTAATGTCGGGCTGAGTTTGCTTCATGGATTTGGAATGAGTTTGGTTTGGCTGTCGGCTCAGCCAAGCCCCAATCAACCCTTCCACACCCATAGATCTGATCTCCTCTGCCCCTGCCAAGAGGTGCTCTCGGGCATCCATACATGAAAGCGCCAGGTGGGTGGGAGAAGGGCATTTCGTTTCAATGGGGTCCCTAATTTTGACTTCTCCGGCCTTATTTACATCTTGGCGCGATTAAAATGTGAGATAAAGGAGAAGATATAGTCAAATGGGAGAAGTCCAAATCATGTGAGAGATGAAATGAGTCTCCACCACTCGGCGCTTCATGTGGATGCCCGAGAGCACCTCTCTGGCATGTGCCAGAGACTCCAAAGCCCACCCCGTATCCCCTACTGGTCTGGGGCACGCTTTCTAGTTTCTTTCATGACTGAACAAGGAGCGAGTCATACCTGTATGAGGGCAGAGTAGAGAGCGCGCTCATGGTTTGGCGTTGCTGCAGTG